>CM035409.1:75934601-76027101 GCA_020310875.1 Ceratopteris richardii
CATTTATAAACTATGTGAAGATTAGTATAAAACAGAATTCATTTTCATTCATTCAAATGCAGGTTTCGTCATATATATGCATTCACATATGAGCAATCAAGCATGCCAAAGAAATCTACTAAATCTACTTGGACAAACAGCCGCCTTGTATGCCCAATTTTAATCGCTAGATGTGTTTTTTCACAACTAGTTCTCTTCATATAAATATGATGTAAACTTCATATCGATAATAAATGTAAATACCTTTTTGGGGTGGAAGAAGGTATAACTTCCATGTCAATATTCTTTTTTTTTTTTTTCGCTACTTTTTTGTTTTAAAGGGGAAAGGCTTAACCCCTTAATCCGAGCTAAGGATCTAGCTGCATGGACAAGAAAGATCTAGGTTTTCACAGACATGTATCATGCAACAATATGCTCCTACATATATACAACTACTTTCGTTATCTAAATGAACTACAAATCCTTCTATTTTTAACAAATCTCACTTAATCTATAAATGTAGAAATATAAATTATGTCTATTTTCCTAATATGGTTAAATAGAGTCCTTTATAAATTAATATTCTTCATTCCAGATTTTATCAATTAGTTTTATATGAATGCAAATAAAATACGTAAAACAAAATTTTAAGACAAAGAAAAATACGACCTAAAAATCAATTTTATCTTCAATCTGCTTCATCTTCAATCTGCTCATCTTTATGCATCTTAATTTGTTCTTCAAAGACCTGTTAGAACTCAACCAGCAACAGCTAGACACACAAAATTATTAAATTTCATATTCAAATCTTCTCTTGGTTTTCCTGCAAAAGAAACCCACACTAAAGAAATTCATTCATACATAATTAATCATGCTCATCATCAAACATTACTTCATACATTTCATCATCTCTTTGTTTAAATAATTTAATTCTTTTGCCAGCAATTAAGTTTTTAAGAGGCGTGCCATCTAATTCGCGTAAGGCATACGTTCCATTATCATAGGTTTTGACTACCACATAAGGTCCAAACCAACGTCTTTTTAGTTTTCTACGGGCATCATACTGAGAATCAAACGTACTATCATACAGTAAAACCCAATCATTAACATAAATCGGCTTTGGCCTTAACCTATGTGATTTATCAAAATACTTCTTGTTTTTCAATCGAGAATCTTTTAGTTTAACTATAGCCTCTTCTAAACGTTCATTCCCTTGCTCTAACTGCTGGATTCGCAGAGCTAATAAATCTTCTATCGACAAATTATCTTCCCATGGTAACGTAGTCCAAGTAAGAAGTTGCGTATGCACAGGGAAAATTGGTTTCTGGCAATACATCAACTCTGCCGGCATATACCCCGTCGTTCTAGTGCAGGTCATTCTATCGGCCCACAACGCAAATGGCAGATAAGTTGGCCAATTCTCAATTTCTCCATTACAAGCTTTGGAAATTGCTTTAATAATAGGAGAATGCCCTCGCTCAATCTTCCCATTAGCTTCAGGGTTGTAAGCAGTAGTAAGGGCTAAGCGAATTCCATGCCTAGCAAAGAATTCTCTAGCCTCCTGCGCATCTAACTCTCCCCTATCAGCCACTACCTTTTCTACATAACCAAATCGTGAAATGACATCCTCAAGAAGAAATTTGCATACATTCAAGGTTGTCTTAGATCTTAAAGCTCGGCCTTCTACATGATTCGTAAGATCTTCACGTGCCAAGACTATATATCTCATCTTATTGATACCTTTGGGCATGGTAACTAAGTCTACAACCCATTTATAATGGATGCATGGTGGATAGGTAGGATGCAATGGATCCCTATGTTTGACTGAGGAATGAATCTGACATATGTCACATGAATTCACATAATCTTTAACAGTAACATAAATCCCTGGCCACCAGTATCCTTCTCTAATTTTTTCATACGTAGCTACAAAACCTTTATGTCCTGCCCATAAAGTATCATGCATACTCTTCATGACTTGTAACTGAAGATCCTTAGTACCTAGTACTCGTTGTGGCAATCTAATTTTTCCCCTCGCATGTCTCCAAATGAAACCATCTTTCAGAAAAAAGTTGTAAGCTCTTTTCCTAATATTCCGAAATCTATTTGAAGACCATGAAGGTGCCCTAACCAAAGTACTTAAATACTTTCCAATATCCTGCCACTCTCCTTCGTATTCTTCAATATTAAACTGTTCATATGCGTATGCTTTAGAATCATAATTGATTGCATTTATTTCTAATTCTGTTTCTTCCTCATTATCAAATCTAGCTTGAGAAAGCATATCAACCACAGGATTAGATTTACCTGCAATATGTATCAAAACAGGATTTATAAACTTGATGTATGAAATCCATCTAAGCATGGCAATGTCGGGTGATGAACAGTTTGTAATCATTCCAATCAGAGGTAGACAATCTGTCTCAACTATTACATTTGCACCTATAAAATATTCTTTATCGGATTTTAATGCCGTGACTAAACCCCATAGTTCTCGTTTAATTTGCGGATAATTTCTTTGCGTATCGTGTAAAATCTTTGCTCCAAATCTCACAGCATACCTATTGCCCTCTTCATCGTCCTGACTAATAACCCATCCTATTCCTATAGGGCTCGTATCAACAGTTAAAATGATAGGCTTTTGATCAGTATAATCTACTCGCTTTAAAATAGGAGCTTCAAGAAGTAATTTCTTTAACTTTTTCATAGCTTTTGAGTGTTCTTCAGTCCAAAGAAACTTTCGATTCTTCCTTAGTAAAGCATAAAGACAGTTTGCAACATGTGCATAGTGTGGGATCCAGATGGCATAAAACACACAAGCACCAAGGAATCGTCTTACCTCACTAATATTACTACAGGTTTCAGAAATCTTATCTATAGCGTCGACTTTAGGTGGATATGGCCTCCGACCGTAATGTCCACATAAATGCCCCACTATAAGTACCTCATTGACACCAAAAACAGATTTCTCAATGGAGAATGTGAGACCAACCTCTTCAAATCTCTGGAAAATCCTTTCACAGTCAGAGATATGATCTACTACAAACTTCCTGCAGCCAGAGGAATCTAAAGTTTCATCTTTCGCATTCTCAATACATCCTTTAATAGGAATGTCATCAATAAATGGCATGGCTATATTAGGAATGAAGTCATGTAATACTGAATTCATGGCGTTCATCATATGCGCTACTGAATTAGTAGCTCCTTGCGGCAAAGTGCACATGCGAACTAAGCCTAAAGGAGTTTTCATGGTCGTAATGTCTCTACTTTCAATAGCAAGCTGAAATTGATCGTAGCCAGAATACAAGTCTCCCATTGAGTAAATGGCATGACCAGCGAAGGCTTCAGCGAATTCTCCTACAATGGGCCCAGTACCTACATTCCTAATAGTAACCTTGTTAACAGGTTGTAAATCTGGAATGAACCGTAACTTGCCATTTTTCTTTGGAACAGTAAACCACCTATTTGAGTAGGGTGCAGACGATGGCTCTAAAATTCGCATGTGAATCTTTTCCTTAAGAAGCCGCATTAACTCTGGTAAATGGGCTTTCGGAACAGGTATGGGTCGAAGATTCCATGGAATGTGAGGCACTGTAAAGATGATCATTGGTGGTACAATTTGTGGGTCTGCACAACCTATCTCATGGGAATATAAAGAAAATGCCTTTCCATGCTTTCTAATCACTCTTTGAAATAGTTCACGTTCCTCGGGTAACAAAAAATTTTCATCATTTCCTATCTTGATTAGCTTTAAAGTTTCTTCTGTGAAGGTATGACCTATATTTGTGCGCTCTCTTAAATAAGGATCATTGGTAACTTTCCTAAACTTCTCTTCACTCTCTCGTGGTAATGATTGGGCAATCGGTTTAATTTTTTTATCAACGGTTTTGTATTTTGTATTTACTTTTGCTTCCTTTTCATTACTCATGACAAATTTACTAATCAAATCATATTCTTCTATAGAATTTAAAAGTACAAATCTAAAATTTTCTTTTTCATGCAAAATATTTTGAAGTTCTTCAATCAATGAGTTTGAAGATAAAGTTTCAATTACGGTTTCAATGTGTTCATCAGATGAAATGAATCCTTTCTCTTTATAAAATTTTTCATAATGTTTTATAATTTTTTTAGGAATTTGTTTATAATGACTGAATTGCAAATATGATGAAGGGAAATATAAAGAAAAACTATCTAAAGTATCTACAGATGGGTGCGAGACATCAAACCAAGAACCACCGTTGTCTCGCTCAACAGTGGCATCTAGGCAAAATTTTGATCATAATAAGTTCCAAACTCACGAAGAGGCATATGATCTTCACGTATCTTTTCATGAGAACGGATGGGCGTCTTCCTAATTTGCTCCCTATTTCGTACATGGTTTGGGCTGACTATCATAACTTGGAGCGATTGTAGATCATCTTTAGATCTAATTCTTGCGTATGTTGAGCCGTCATCTATTACTTTAGTCTCCATTCTGGCTTCACATATAAATGGTTGACCTAAGATAATTTCATAAGAGCAGTTGTCCTGAATGAAAAAGTGGAATGTCTCAGAGATTCCACCTATCATTAGAGGTATGTTGGCACATGCTTCTAGGAGTGATCCACAACCATTGTCCGCGGTTCGCATTATCCAGCCGTGATTTTTATCAATAGGCCATTTAAACTTATCATATAATCCTTTCGAAATCACATTGATTTCAGACCCAGAGTCAATTAGGGCTAAAGCAGAATATGATCTCTTTTGATCTCCTAAGTTAACTTTAATCTCCGGTGTGCCTCTCGCCCAAAAACTTTTTCTAAAATCACTCTCTGAGTTTTTTGTTTCGTCATCTGGTACAATCGGCCCTAAGAAATTTTTGTTCACATTACAGGTATTATCTTCTTCATCCTCTGAGTCTAAAGAAAGAGATTCATGAATCAAGTGAGTTACATCGGCAACATCTTGCATCTCTACCTCTTGTGACAGAGGGAATCTCTTCCTTTTAATTAGTTTAATAAAATTTTCCTTAAATTCAATTTTTGCTATTGAGAAGATTTGTTCTAAAGTCATTGTTACTGCACTTTTTAATAAGATGTCATACAATATTTCTTTCGAATCAACTTTTTGTTACTCTGAATAGAGAAATCATGAGTCAATTTGTGTTTTCTATGTTCTTTTTGGTCCGTTATATTGTTCTTAAGCTTGTATGTGACTTGTAGACTTCAAGTTCCATGCGATTCTTGATCTTGCTTGATATTTCCCACACATAATTACCCTACTAAGTTGGGAAATTGGAAGTCTCTATACTTGAAGTTTCTCTTGATTTTTTAATTTGAAAGTAGTATTGAAAGAACTTGGAGAAGCTTGTAGTAGGTAGAAAAGTGAGTTGCAAAGCGACAAAGTTTGATCCAGCCAACCGGCACAAGACCTTATGGAGACTCAAATAGACCTTTTAAGCATGCGATAAGTGCAACAAAATTCACTATGTAATTTGGAGCATCAAGGAGGAAGAGTAGATACAAAACAGATAGGTTTGTGCATTAACTAGCTCAAAAAAAGTTTCTATCTTTGGATGAGACAATCACTTCAAATGCTCATAACACCCAACGTGATTACAATTAGAAAACATCATTTTGGAGGAGTGATACATATAGGGTTTAGTGTATAGAATACACAAGAGTACAAGAAATAAGCAAAATATGCTTTTGGAATGAATCCGACACTCAACAATGGTACCTCCTATTTTTTAGGAATGTGCAGAGATAGACCTAGAGAGAGGAAAACTACGATTTCTCCCAATCTAAGCAACCAAATCCTTTGAAAATTTACACACATAAACTTGACTAATATCTTTCGAATGAGTCATCTTTTAGCCAATTTGAAGCTCTTTAGAGAGAGCAGCCTATTAGAGTTAGACAGTCTGTGGAAGCACACGACAACACAAGGAAGGAGAAGAAGCTTGGAGCACAACACACAATATTGAATGTATTACCACTAGAATGTACAAAGATAAGTACCCCATTTGGGCTATAGGTGTATATACAAGCCGGGGGAAAAAAACCTCCTAAAGAGGAAAAAACGTGCCCTGGCAGTCCTAGAGTATTCACACACATCACTACCTAAATATATCAACAGATCCCCCCTACGAGTGATGCGGTGAACAAGGAGCTGGCACTCATGTATAAGGAAGTGCCACGCTTTGTAGAAATCACTCCATAAAAGGAAGTAAGCCCAAATCTTTGCGAAAAGCTTCAAACTTCTCCCTAGCCAGAGACGTTGTGAAAAGGTCTACAATGTTCTCCTCGGTGGGCACATATGCCAAGCTGATCTCTCCAACAGAGAACCTCTCCTTGACATAATGATAATGCACCTCAATGTGCTTAGCGTGAGGATGGAACATAGGGTTCCTCACAACTACCAATGTGCTCTGACTGTCAATGAAGATGGTGGTGGCAGAAGACTGACCAACACCCAGATCAGCCATAAGGTGTCTGAGCCACACACACTCAACAATCACTCTGAAAGTTGCCCTATACTTAGCCTCACAAGTGGAAGTGGCCATAGTAGGTTGCTTCTTGCTTAGCCAAGATATGCATGAGCTACCAAGCATGAAGCAAAAACCACTAGTGGACACACGAGTGTTGCATCAACCAGCCCAATCAGAGTCAGGAAAAGCATGAACATATAGCAGTAGTGATCCCCCCTTGGGATAAAACAACCCAAGTAGCTAGGTGCCACTCAAGTACCGAAAGATGTGCTTAACAGCTTGCCAATGCTTGACACCTAGGCAATACATAAACCTGCTCATTTGTGAGACAACAAACTGAATATTTGGCTGAGTATTGCATAAATAAATCAAGCATCCAACAGCTTGTTGATAGTGAACAACATAAAATGCATCTCCAACATCATGAAGACTCAATCGTGAACCTGTCTCCATAGGAGTGGCAATAGGCTTACAGTCTTCAAGGTCAAAAAGCTGCAATAATGTGTCAATATATTTTGTTTGACAAAAGGCCATTCCACCATCAACATGCATAAACTAAATGCCCAAATAATGATGAAAATGCCTCAAATCAAAGATCTCAAATGATGCATGCAAATCAGCCTTAAAATCAACAATATGCTTGTCATGAGGACCAGTGAGCAGCATGTCATCAACATACACAATAATGATCAGAAGTACATCATTAGCACACTTAACATATAAGGTGTTGTCAGTTTGAGTGTTCTCAAAACCATGTGCAATTAGATAGGCATGTATCTTTTCATACCAAGCACATGGTGCTTGCTTTAAACCATATAATGCCTTCTTTAACCTACACCCTTGGTTTTCATGCCCTTTTTGCACAAAGCCACGAGGGTGAAAAACATACACTTCTTCATGCAAGTCACCATTTAGAAATGTTGTTTTAATGTCCAACTGATGTACATTCCAACCATGATGAGCTGCAAGTGCACATATGCTACGAACAATAGTCATTCGGCAAGTAGGTGCAAAGGTCTCATCAAAATCAATGTTTCTTTCCTATGCATAACCCTTTGCAACAAGCCTAGACTTATACCTATCAATCGTTCCATCAGGCTTACGCTTCAACTTGTATACCCACTTAGTGCCAATGACCTTCTTGCCAGGAGGCAAGTCACATAAAGACCAAGTACCATTCTTCATTATAGCATCATATTCAGATTGCATGGCAGCCATCCAACTTTTTGAAGTTTGTGATTCATCAAACAAAACAGGCTCATTCTCATCACAGAGAATAGATGTAGCCACATCATAGCAATTTGATGCAAAAGAGGCACTATTATCATGCAAAAGTCTGCACCAACCATTTTGGCATATTTTTTGCCTCCTCAATATCAACTCTCTCATCAACAAGTGCATCATGTAAATTTGCATCACAAATGGGATGAACTGCATCATCACATGAAATGTAAAGGTTGAGAAGTTGCCTCATTATGACCAGCACTAGACTATCCACCTATAAAAAGAGGCAGCAAAGTATCATACATGTCTTTGGAGCTAACAGATGTCTTGTTAGTACATGAAAGCAATGGCTGAATAGCATCTTCCACAAAAACATCACAGCTAACCAAAATGCATTTAGTTTGTGGATGATACAAAAGATAGCCTTTACTTTTAGAATTGTACCCAAAAAAGATACATTTTACTGCTTTATCATCCAATTTTCTACGTACTAAGTTTTGTGTGATTTTGAGACTATGACCGGAGGAGTTTCGATGATGCCCAAGATGAACGAGTGACCTGCTCTGATACTAGTTGTTGGAGTTAGATGTCTACAGAAGCACGCAAACAACACAAGGAAGGAGAAGAAGCTTGGAGCACAACACACAATACTGAATGTATTACCACTAGAATGTACAAAGATAAATACCCCATTAGAGCTATAGGCGTATATACAAGCCAGGGAAAAAAGCCTCCTAAAGAGGGAAAAAAGTGCCCTAGTGGTCCAAGAGTGTACACACACATCACTACCTAAATGTATCAACACAGCCACCTCTGTAAGCTTATTGTTGTTGAAGAAGATGATGCAGAAAAATGACGGAGCAAGACAATGATGGCCACAAGTGTATGTATATTGCTTCCATGTAATGTACAACTGATTTGAAGTCTTTATATAGACTCTTGAAGTGCTCAAAGACTTCTACAAGTGGATTTTGAATTCAAATGAAAGCAGGATTAGTTGTTGGAGGGAATCAATTCGGTTTCCTACAATCTAGAAAAAGTGAAGATCTAGTTTGATCTACTTTTAGGTGATTGATTGATTCATTGATTGCAACTCAACCACCTCAAATTCGTGGAAGATTAGCTCTTTTTTTCTACTCTTACATGTGTAAATCTCTAGGCCTTTAGAATGGTAAAAGATCCATGAAAAATCTTTCAAAAATATATAATAAATGATCATAGGTAAAAGAACGCTTCAATGGATATTCTTTCGATGTAATCCAAGTGATAGCTTTTGATGTAGATCAAATCCACCTCAAGCATAGTGTAAGCTTGATGTTCCAATAGCTCCCCGTCAAGCTAAAGTATGCTTGAGTCTTCATTCTCTAATAGGTTTAATACGTGCCATAGCTTTGAATCCACAAAGTTTTATTCCATTAAGTGCCTTCATCATCATACCTGCTACTTGCTTTTTAGTTGGAACAAAAGAAATGTCAATCTCCATTGCCATGAGCTTCTCCCTGAAAAAGTGGTAATGAACCTTGATGTCTTTGGTTCTTGTATGGAAAATAGGGTTTGTTGCTAGATGCATGGAACTTACATTATCTCCAAATATGTGAGGTTTGGAACTTACAAGTCCCAAATCTGCATACAATGCTTTTAACCATATTGCATCTTCAGATGCTATGGTCAAACCTCTGTACTCTGCTTCAGTTGAAGATAAAGCAATTGTTGGTTGCTTCTTGGAACTCCATGACACTAGCTTTGAAGCTGTAAACGTTAAGTAACCAGAGGTACTTCTTCTATCATCCTTAGCTCCTGCCCAATCTGCATCCGAATAGATTTTGATATCCAAATCTAATGAGTAAGGATAGAATACACCTTCATTGATTATACCTTTGAGATACTTAATTACTCTCTTAGCTCCATCCATGTGTGGTCTTCTTGGAGAGTGCATGAATTGGCTTAGTACTCCTACGCTATATGATATGTCTATTCCTATATGAGTAACATATATCAAGCTACCTACCAAGCTCTGATATTCTTTACTATCTTCAATTTTCTCACCTTCATAAACACTACATTCATGATTCATCTTCAAAGGTGTACCTATAAGTTTAGTGTTGTCCATTTTAAACTTAAGAAGTAGATCTTGAATGCATCTCCTCTCTGTCAAATACATTCCTTCATCTGTGTATATGATCTACATACCTAGACAATATGTGAGCTCATTTAAGTCACTGATTTTGAACTGATCTTGCATGTGTCTCTTGATCCTTTGAATGCCATTCATATCATCACCTCTCATAATAATATCATCTACATATACACATAGATAGATAACCTCATTGTGATCCCTTTTGATGAATAGACAAGAATCTAAGTTGCTAGGTTTGAACCCTTGAACTTGAAGGTATGTAACCATCATGTAATTCCAAGCTCTAGGAGCTTGTTTGAATCCATACAATGCTTTCTTAAGTCTGCAATTATAAGATGCGTGATTAGGGTTTTCAAACCTAGAGGTTGTGACATGTATATCTCTTCACTTACCCAACCATTTAGAAAAGATTTTTTTTCATAAAGTGGGAGGAGTCTCCAATTTCTTGCAACAGATACACATCAATGTTTTGATTGTAGTCATCTTTGCAACTGGTGAGAATGTTTTCTCATAGTCTATACTATGCATTTGTGATCATTTCTTGTCAACTAATCTTGCCTTGTACCAAAAAATTGATTGTTGTGGGATTCTTGTGCAAAAAGGGACTTGAGTGTTTGTAGGAGAAGGAAGAAGGGTAAGAAGAAAGATATAGACACCACAAGCTTCTGTAGATTGATTATAAAGAGAGAAGTACAATAGTGATGTACATCACAATCCAAATACTCTCTGTGTAAAATCCCAAAGAGTACACAATCAAACAAAGTTACAAGATACCCTAGGTTCTTTCTGCCACGGACCTTCTCTGCACCATACCTCCACCTTCTCCAAGAGCTTGCATTTGTGCACACCTTCTACTCAAGCTTCCAATAGGGGGAGGGATGGACACCTTCTGTCGATGTGCACATAGCTTCAATGGGACCTTGTGACCTTTGATTCCCTTCCCTTAGCACTCCTCTACACACACCTAAGTCACACTTCTTGCACACTTTGCACTTTCTTCTCTATGTCGCACACTCACCATATGTCTCTTGCTCTTCTCTCTCTTATTGTAGACTATATTCACCTTGCTTAGTCTAACCAAGAATACTGCATGCCTTGAGCTGAGTGTCGGTTCACGTATGCTCCGAACTGATAGAATATCTTAGTGCTCACTTTGATGTCCCAAGATTGTCTCCAAAATGTGCAGAGCCAATGAATCCCTGTTTTGTTCTCTAGTGACTTTAGTCTAAAACAAAAATTTTAATTGGGAGGCCATACTTTCACTTTTGCGTATGCTTCCACTTCACATACCTTCACTTTTGCCTTCAATTCTTTAATATGTGTACCTAAGGGAGGGTTCAATTGAACCTTCAAACACTTTCAAAACCCTTTGAACCTTAGAGAAATTGCAGAAAGAAAGTTTGCAACTTGCATCCAACTTTCTGCAAAACATAACCTTTGTGAACAATTGATTGTGCACTACTTGTGCACCTTGACAACTAAACTTTGAACCCTTTGACTTTGACCATGTTTCGTAGACCACTTTGACTTTGACTATTTTGACTTTGACCACATTGACTTTGACCAATATGACATTCATGGGCTCAATAGTTGCCCACCACCTAATGGGCTCTCTGTCTCGGAGAGCTAACAACCAAAACTCTAAGCAAAGATATCACCATGATTCTTGTTTCTACAAAATCTTCAAAAGGACATTGGAGCAGCTACCAAGACCACCATAAGCAGTAAAGAACAAGCACTATAGAAGAACCAAAAGTGGAAATTGTGCATGGAAGAGAAGATGATGGAGAATGGAGGGTAGGAGGAAAGTTTATGGAGGGTTATAGGGCTAAGAGGGATAGGGTAAGGAGGGGTAAGGGTGGGGTTGGGTAGAAGGATAAAGGGAGGGGCAGGGAGTAGGATTAGGGGCTCTAGAGAGGGCCAAAATGATAAAACATGAAAGCTATAGAGGGTGTATAGGTAAAAATGGTAAAGATATGGTAAAAGAAGTTGAGAATAGACCATGTGGACTATGTGCAAAATAAAAAACACATGAAAAATATGCATAAAACATGTGGGTTGGGACCAAAAAGAGAAGTCAAAGCTAGATTTTCACAAAACTGATGCAAAAATGGAGTCCTCTAGGCTCTAGAAACATGAAAATGACCCCAAATTTAAAAACGACAGCCATCCAAGGTGCAATCTAGAGCCAAAAGTATGTTTCGAGAAAATTAAAAAAAGGGGGTAACCACCATACGATAAATTTTATCCTATGGTGGGTGGTCGGGGGGGGGGGGGGGGAGAGCATGTGGGGGTGGGGAGGGGGGGTTGGGGGGGCTGGGGGGGGGGGAGTGGAGAGAGTTGTTTTTTGAAATAGACAAAAGAAAAAGAAAATCAGCTGCTTGGGGTATTTTTTTTTAATACCAAAAATAGAAAAAATTACAACTAGAATCCAAAAATATTCAAAAAAAAATCTTAAAAAATCCCATACATTTCTATGCCACTTATCTCACTCAAAACCACAAAGAGCTTCCCCTTTTTTTTCATTCAAGAAAATGACATTTGAAAACAGATGAAAAATGCTAGAAAAGATTATAAAAATTCTTTAAAAGGTTTCTAAAAATTTTCAAAAAATTTGTTCATGCAAAGGGTTGTGAAACGGCTTCTAATATGCATGAAAACGCAAAGAACAAGCATGAAAATAGATAAAAATGTTAAAAAAAATAAGTAAAAAATGGTACGAGAAGGCTATTGTTGAGCCCATAAAAGTCACATTTGTCAAAGTCAACTTTAGTCAAAGTCAACTGCAATCAAAGTCAAAGGTCAAAGTCAACAAGTTCAAGGTCAAACTCAATAGGGGCAAAGTCAAAGTGTCGAAGTGCAGGTGTCAAAGTGCACAGGTAGTGCACAATTAATTGTCCACAAAGGGTAAATTGGAGAAAGTGGATTGCAGGTTGCAGAGGTGTTTCTCTAATTTCCCTAAGGTTCAAAAGTGTTTTTAAAGTGTTTTGGAAGGTTCAGGTGAACCCTCTCTTAGGTGCACGAGTGAAGACTTAAAAGGCAAATGTGAAGGTATGTGAAGTGGTAGCGTACGCAGAAGTGAAAGTATGCTCCCCCAATTAAAATTTTTGTTTTAGTCTAAAGTCACTACAGGACAAAACAGTGAGTCATTGGCTGCCCACTTTTGGAGACAATCTTGGGACATCAAAGTGAGCACCAAGATACTCTTGCAATTAGGAGCATAGGTGAATTGACACTCAAATCAAGGCAAGGACTATTCTTGGACTATTCTAAGACTAAGCAAGGCGAGCATAGTCTAAGCAAGGCAAGAGAGAGAAGTGCAAGAGACACACAGTGTGCGACGTAGAGAAGTGAAGTGCAAGGTGTGCATGAAGAGTGACTAAGAAGTGTGCAAAGAAGTGTTAAGTTATTCCCCCCAAGGATCCCAAGGTCACATTGCAGTGTGCGCGTGTCGATAGAAGGTATCCAATTCCTCCCCCTTATTGGAAGCTTGGTGCAATGTGTGCACAAGTGCAGGCTTGGAGAAGGTGGAGGGAGGTCTAGTGCAGAGGAGGCCAGCAGCAACAAGACCTTGGGTATTTGGTATTTTGTAATTGAGCACTCTGTGGGATTTTGCACAGAAGCATTGGATTGTATTGTGCATCACCATTGTATTTGTCTTATTATAATCAAGTGACAGAGATTTCCAGTGTGTATCTTTCTTCTTGCCTTTCCCTTTTCTCCTACAAACACTCAAATCCCTTCTTGTCCAAGAATCCCCCAACAAAATTTGGCACACCGCGTGGGACTCCAAGGAGATTTGAGCATAGGAGAAGACATATTGTAGTGTGGAGAAGCACTATTCAAGTGTTGACAGTAGTACTTCATTGGGCTAAAAGGTACATATTCTTATCAATTGTCTCATACTAAGAGGACTATGAATAGCTCATGACCGCAACTCGGTCCCAAACATTGAGGGTCACCTGCAAGCAAACAAGAAGGAAGACATTTAGAAGATCATCTAGTCCACTTTTGTCAACTTCATCAGTAAGGAGCATGGCTGGTCAGGTAGACTTGGAAACCCTACTATCAAGATTAAATATACAATTTCCTTCTTTCAAAGGCCTAGCTCAGGAAGATCCGGACGAGCATATTAGAAGGTTTTTAGCACTATGCAAAACTAGAGGCTTAATGGGAAGAGAGGATGCCTTTTTGATACTCTTCCTTGCCACATTAGAAGGATTAGGAGATAAATGGTTCAGCCAGTTTGCTGAGAACCATTTTACAACTTGGGACTTAATGAAAGATGCATTCAAAAATCAATTCCAGCATGGAAATACTACAGAGATCATCATAGAGGAATTAGAAAATTTGAGATTGGGTCAAGGTGAAAAATTTCTAGAGTTTGTCACTAGGGCTAAGGCACTAATGGCTAAGTTACCAGATCTGCCACATGATTTTTTTGTTAAGAAATGGTTAGCTAAGCCACTTCCAATGACCACCCAATGTAAAATCAAGGAATTAGTGTTGCCTATAGCCTCCATAGAGGAATTCATCACAACAGCTACACGACTGGAGCAGATAAGGCAACAGTATGGAGCAACTTCTTCTCAACTACCATATTCTACAGAAATGGAGGATCCAGTAATCTAGCTAAGGAAGGAGTTGGAGGGCTTAAAAAGGAATAAGCCCCACAAAGAGGAGGAGAATGTTGTTACTCAGTTGAGGAGGGAGATTGAGGCATTAAAGCTCCAAAAGGAGGAGGAGGCTCAAGCAGAGGAATTGGCTCAGCTGCGACAGGAGTTGCAGGAACTCAAAGGGGGCGGCATCAAGAGTGGACTTTGGTGTACCAGGTGCAGCAAGCAAGGTCACATAGTAAGTGAATGTCCCTTGTTAAGTGTGACTTTCCAATTATGCAGGAAAGCTGGTCATGAGGCCCAAGAATGCCAATCAAGAGGAATGCATGCAACAACATATTGGACACAAGGAGGATCCTTACCACCAGCAAATGTGATGGAAGATGCACCCAATCAAGGTAACAATTATGACCCTAGACAGAGGAATAACTTTGGAAATGGACCTAGGAGGCCAATTATTTGTCTTAGATGTGGAGAATGTGGGCACTATCAAAGTAGGTGCACTCTCCCAGAAAATGCCCCTCCTTGCAGAACTGCTCAGAGGCTAGAGACCACTATACTAATTGTTTTCCTAAGAATCAAGCATCTTCATTTGGGCCCCACATTCAAATGATTTCTATGTGCAAAGAAGAAATGGTAGATCAAGCCAGGGTGCCATCACCATCTCCCAGGGTGGTGCAGTTAGAAGAACTTGAATCTTTTACAGTGGAGACAAGAAGCAAGGGGAAGGCTCAAGTGGAAATAGGTCAAGAATCAAGGATTAATGGATTGAACAAAGATAAAGAGGCATCTCAAGACAAGCCACCACATGTGCAGATACAAGGCAAAAAGAAAATCGCATAGGTACTAGTGATGCCATTGGACATGCATTCAACAGGTCTCATGAGGAGTTTGATAAGTCAATGGGAGCCCATGCTCTTAAGGAATCAAAAGCTTCCAGACTACTCAAGTCCATGAAAAAGGAGGTTAGTATTTTTTATTTAATAAAGATGGATGGAACTCAAAACTCTTGCAGATAATTGATGAAATGTCCATGACAAGTTTAGTGGCAAAGGCTGTTGTTATGCATAAAAGATAAAAGTGTAGGGGAAGCACCCCTCACAGATTACAAGAGCCCTCGACTAACAGTCTCTATTAAAGGTCATGAGTTTCAAGGAGTTATTGTGGATGGTGGTTCTGGCATTAACTTGATGTCTGAATATACCATGAAAAAGATTGGACTATACCCTTCGAGACCTACCAACTTCATTGTAACACTGGCCAAGCAAATCATAGTAAAGCCTACGGGAGTGGTCCCTGGAGTCCCAATCAAGATACAAGGTACCATCTTTAACTTGGACTTTGTTGTTTTAAGGCTGCCATAGGTAGAAGGAAGTTTCCCCCTATTAATTGGGAGACCTTGGTTAAGGCATGCCAATGTGCTACATGACAGGGGCAAGGATACAATGTGGGTAAAGCAAGAGGAAAAAGAGTTGCAGCAGATAATTTTAGAAGAAGGACCAGACAATCAAAGAAATACCAGCATGATGCAGACAATTGGTATTTGTATGGAAGAAGAATTGTTGGACAACCCAGAAGCAGATCTATTTGAAGGAGCAAATTTATATGAAGATGAAAACATGTTGTCTTGGATCCATGCAGACGACCCATCTTACTTCTATGGAATTTTTCCAAACTCAAGTAGAGAGGAAACATATGAAGAAAAAGAGGACATCATTCAGGTTACTGACTTGAGTGAAACAGTCTCAGTCAAAGACCATAACAGTGATGAAGTTACTTCAAATCATATGTCAATGGCCACTTTTTTATGGATATTGGTATGGATATCATCTGTTATGTCAATTTTAATGATAGCAAGTGCATGGCTTTACAAGAATGTGGAAGGAGTACCTACAAGTCTTTGGAAACAGAGGGTTCCATTTGATGAAGAAGTTGGAATAGTGAAAATTAAATTTTGCAGATTAAGCTATAAAGTTGCTGACACAAAGATACACAAGTTGCAGTATGGAGGAGACAATATTTTACTGAAGGATTTAGGGTACCCCTATCAGATGACCAGTGTGCCCAACAAGAAGACAAAACCAATGAAGTGCAATACAATTGGAGATTATGGAGGAGTTTCTCTGAGTCAACATATCAAGGCTCAAGGCCCATCATCAACAAAAGTGAAGATTTATGGATCACTTGGAACATGCAAAATTTATCCAAGTTGTACATAGTCTTTTCCCATTATTTTTGCTTAAGTTTTAGTAGTTTTTATCAATTTTCATGCTTGTTCTTTGAGTTTTTAGCAAATTTAGCAACTCTTTCTTAAGCCTTGGCATAAGTATAATTTTGGAATTTTTTTGGGAAATTTTCAAGTATTTTTTGAATTTTTCTAGTATTTTTCATCCTTTTTCAAGTGTCATTGTCTTGCCAAATTGGAGGAATAAAGGAAGCTCTCTGTGGTTTTGAGTGAAAAAACTGGTCTAGACCTGTCCAGAAGTTTTTTTGAATTTTTTGGATTTTTTTTTGCAATTTGTTTGGATTTTTTCCAGTTTTTTTTTATATTTTCACCTTCAAAAAAAAAACCCCCACGGATTTTCTTTTTTTTCAAAAAAAACTCTCCCCCTCTCCTCTCCTCTCTCTCTCTCTCTCTCTATTTCTCTCTCTCTCTCACTCTCTCTCTCTCTCTCTCTCCCCCCACCCCCCCGATATATTTTTTTTTAGCTCGTATATTTTTTTTAGCTTTTATATTTTGTTTTTTTTATTTATTTTAAACTTTCTATTTCTTTATTTTATTTTTATTTTTTTATTTTATTTTATTAAACTTTCAGGTTGCCCATATATGCACGTTCAAAAAAAAGAAGAGAGAATTTATTTTTATTCAAAAATATATATATTTTTTAATTTTCTTGGTTCAACACTTTTGGCTCTGGATCGCGCCTCGGATGGCAATTTTTTTCAAACTTGGTGTCATTTTCATGTATTTTGGCACCTCTACATTCATTTTTTGCATTAGTTTTTCCAAAATCCCATCTTTCTCTGACTTTTGGTCAAAACCTACATGTTTTGAGCACATTTATCGCATGTTTTTATTTCACCACATGGTCCACATGGTCTATTCTCACTTTGTTTTACTTTATGTTTCACAATTTTCCATATGCACCCTCTGTAATTTTCCTATTTGATTATTTTGTCCCTCTCCAGACCCCATAATCCTACTCCCTCACCCTCCCTTTAGCCTTCTGCCTAGCTCCATCCGTACCCCTCCCTTCCCTATCCATCTCAGCCTCCTCAGCCTTCCCCTCCCCCTCCTTTCTACCCTCACATTGCTTTCATTTGCTTTTCCATGCAAAAATTTCACTTTTTGGTTCTTCTCTAGTGCTTGTTCTCTCCTCCTTCTGGTGGACTTGGTCGCTACTCAGGTGTCCTTTTAAAGATTTTGAAGCACAAATATTATGGTGTCATATTTGCTGAGAGTTTTGGTTGTAGCTCTCCGGGACAGAGAGCACATTAGGTGGTGGGCAACTGTTGAGCCCATAAAAGTCACATTGGTCAAAGTCAACTATAGTCAAATTCAACCATAGTCAAAGTCAAAGGTCAAAGTCAAATTGATCAAAGTCAACAAGGTCAAGGTCAAAGTCAACAAGGGCAAAGTCAAAGTGTCGAAGTGTAGGTGTCAAAGTGCACAGGTAGTGCACAATTAATTGTCCACAAAGGGTAAATTGGAGAAAGTGGGTTGCAGGTTGCAGAGGTATTTCTCTAATTTCCCTAAGGTTCAAAAGTGTTTTTAAAGTGTTTTGGATGGTTCAGGTGAACCCTCTCTTAGGTGCACAAGTGAAGACTTAAAAGGCAAATGTGAAGGTATGTGAAGCGACAGCGTACGCAGAAGTGAAAGTATGCCCCCCCAATTAAAATTTTTGTTTTAGTCTAAAGTCACTATAGGACAAAACAGAGAGTCGTTGGCTGCCCACTTTTGGAGACAATCTTGGGACATCAAAGTGAGCACCAAGATACTCTTGCAGTTAGGAGCGTACGTGAATCGACACTCAAAGCAAGGCAAGGACTATTCTTGGACTATTCTAAGACTAAGCAAGGTGAGCATAGTCTAAGCAAGGCAAGAGAGAGAAGTGCAAGAGACACACAGTGTGCGACGCAAAGAAGTGAAGTGCAAGGTGTGCATGAAGAGTGACTAAGAAGTGTGCAGAGAAGTGTTAAGCTATTCCCCCAAGGATCCCAAGGTCACATTGCAGTGTGCGTGTGCCAACAGAAGGTATCCAATCCCTCCCCCTTATTGAAAGCTTGGTGCAAGGTGTGCACAAGTGTAGGCTTGGACAAGGTGGAGGTCTAGTGCAAAGGAGGTCGGCAGCAACAAGACCTTGGGTATTTGGTATTTTGTAATTGAGCACTCTGTGGGATTTTGCACAGAAGCATTGGATTGTATTGTGCATCACCATTGTATTTGTCTTATTATAATCAAGTGACAGAGTATCTTTCTTCTTGCCTTTTCCTTTTCTCCTTCAAACACTCAAATCCCTTCTTGTCCAAGAATCCCCGAACAGCTATGTACAACCTGGACAGATCTTGCAAGTTCTAGGTGATCCAAAAATCTTCACTTGTGCTTATGATAGGCCTTGAGCCCTGACATGATGACTATTGAAACTCTTTACCCTCCATAATCTCCAATTATATTGCACTTCATTTGATCTATCTTCCTTTTGGGCACACTGACCATTTGATAGGGCCACCCTGCATCCTTCATTGGAATAATATCTTCCCCATACTACATCTTTTGTATCCCTATTTCAGCTACTGTGTGACTTAATCTACAAAATTTCATTGTATCTATTCTAGCTTCTTCAGCCAATGGAATCCTCTATTTCTAAAAGTTTGCAGGTACTCCTTCCACATCCTTGTAAAGCCTTGCACTTACTGTCATAAAAATTAACATAATAAAAGATATCCATACTAGTATCCATAAGAAAGTGGCCACTCATATAGGATTTGAAGTAGCTTCATCATTGCGGGACTTAAGGGCTTTTCTTTTCTCTCGTTTATGGCCTTTGGCTAAGAAGGTTTCACTTGAATTAGTAACCTGAATGATGTCCTCTTTTTCTTCATAGAATTCCTCTCTACTTGAGTTTGGAAAAATTCCATGGCATGAAGATGGGTGTTCTGCATGGAGCCAAGCCAACATGTTTTCTTCTTTGTATAAATTCACTTCTTCATATAGATCTGCCTCTGGGTTGTCCAACAGTTCTTCTTCCATATAAATACCAATTGTCTGCATCATGCTGGTATGACTTTAGTCTTCTAGAGCTTCTTCTAAAAATATTTGCTACAACTATTTTCCCTCTTTCTTTACCGACATTGTGTCCTTACCCTTGTCATGCAGCACGTTAGCATGCCTTAACCAAGAACTCCCAATTAGCAGGGGAAACTTCCTTCTACCTGTGGCAACCTTAAGACAAAAAAATCCAAGTTAAAGATGGTACCTTGTATCTTGACTGGTAGTCTAGGGAACACTCCGATAGGCCCTACTATGCTTTGGTCTACAAATGTTATAGTGAAGTTGGTAGGTCTTGAAGGTTGTAGTCCAATATTTTTCATGGTATGTTTAGGCATTAAGTTAATGCCAGAACCGCCATCTACAATAACTCCATGAAACTCATGTCTTTTGATAGTGACTTTTAGCTGAGAACTCTTATAATCTGTGAGGGGGGTTCCCCTAAAACTCTATCTTTATGCATAACAGCAGTCTTTGCCACTAAACTTGTTGTGGAAGCCTCATCAATTATCTGCAAGAGTTCTCACGTGAATTTCCCATCATCTATGTTAAATCAAAAATACTGACCTACTTTTCATGGACTTGAGCAGTCTCGAAGCTCCCGATTCCTTGAGAGCATGGGCTCTATTTGACTTATCAAACTCCTCAAGAGCCGTGTTGAATGCATGTCCAATGGCATCTAGTACCTATGAGATCTTCTTTTTGGATTGTATCTGCACATGTATTGGCTTTGTCTTCAGATGTCGCTTTGTCTTTATTTATTCCATTAATCCTTGGATCTTGACCTATTCTTAATTGAGCCATCCCCTTGCTTCTTGTTTGCATTGCAAAAGATTCAAGTTCTTCTAATTCCACCACTCTAGTCGATGGTGATGGCACATGGACTTGTTCTACAACTTCTTCTTTGCACACAGAAATCATTTGAATGTGTGGCCTAGATGAAGATGCGTGCTTCTTAGGACAGCACTTGGTATAATGGTCCCTGGCCTTTGGGCAATTCTTGCAAGGGAGGGCATTTTCTGATAGAGTACACCTACTTTGGTAATGCCCACATTCTCCACATCTGAAATAGATAATTAGCCTCCTTGACCCATTTCCAAAGTTATCCATATTTCTAGGGTTGTAATTATTACTTGGATTGGGCGTTGCTGCCATCACATTGGTTGATGGTTGAGCTCCTCCTTGTCCCCATTAGGGTTGTGTAGGCATCCCTCTTGAGTGACATTCTTGGGCCTCATGCGCATCTTTCCTGCATAATTGGCAAGCTACACATAACAATGGACACTCACTTACCACATGACCTTGCTTGCTGCACATGGTGCACCATAATCCATTTTTGATGCCACCTCCCTTGAGTTCCTGTAGCTCCTGTCAAAGTTGAGCCAACTCTTCTGCTTGGGCTTCCTCTTCCTTTTGTAGCTTTATGCTTCAATTTCTCGCCTTAGCTGAGTTACTACACTCTCCTCCTCTTTGTGGGGCTTATTCTTTTTTAAGCTCTCAAGTTCTTTCCTTAGCTGAATTACTGAGTCTTCAGGTTCTGTAGGATATGATAAATTGGAAGATCTTGTCCCATACTAATACCTTATTTGCTCCAACCTTGTGGCTATATTAATAAATTCTCCTATTGTGGCTATCGATAACACTAACTCCTTTATTTTACATTGTGTTGATATTGGAAGTGGTTTAGCCAACCACTTCTCGATGAAAAAATCATGAGGAGGATCTGGAAATTTAGCCATTAGTGCCTTGGCTCTGGTGAAGAATTTTGGGAAGGTCTTCCATAGACCAAGTCTTAGATTTTCTAGCTCCTCAATGATGTTTTCAGCTGTGTTCCCTTGTTGGAACTGTGTCCTAAATTCTTTCTTCATCAAGTCCCATGTGGTGAAATGGTTGTCGGTAAAGTGACTAAACCATTTGTCTACTAGCCCTTCTAATGTTGTGGGGAAAAGGATAAAAAATGTATATTCTCTTCCCATCAGACCCCTTGTCTTACATAAGGTTAAGAATCTCCTAATGTGCTCATCTAGTTCTTCTTGTGCCAATCCTTTGAAGGATGGAAATTTGATATTCAATCTACAAAGTAAAGTTTCCAAATCTACCAGGGCTGCCATATTCTTTACTGATGATATCGATGACAATGGGCTTGTTGATCTTCAAATAACCTTCCTTCTTGTTGTTTTGCAAGGAACCCTCAAGGTTTGAGACCGGGATGCGGTCATGAGCTATTCATAATCCTCTTAGTTTAAGAGAATTCCAATGGAAGAAAGATTACCTCTTAAGCCAGTACAATACTATCGGTACCCTTACACTCTTCTACAATTTGCAATTATTTCTTCTCCTATACTCAAGCCTCCTTGTGGTCCCATCGAGCGTGCCAAATTTTGTTGGGAGATTCTTGTACAAAAAGGGCTTTGAATGTTTGTAGGAGAAGGAAGAAGGGTAAGAAGAAAGATACAGGCACCACAAGCTTTTGTAGATTGATTATAAAGAGAGAAGTACAATAATGATGTACAACACAATCCAAATACTCTCTGTGCAAAATCCCAAAGAGTACACAATCAAACAAAGTTAAAAAAATACCCAAGGTTTTTTCTACCACCGACCTTCTTTGCACCAGATCTCCACCTTCTCCAAGAGCTTGCATTTGTGCACACCTTGCACTCAAGCTTTCGATAGGGGGAGGGATGGACACCTTTTGTAGATGTGCACACAACTTCAATGGGACCTTGTGACCTTTGATTGCCTTGCTAAGCACTCCTCTACACACACGTAAGTCACACTTTTTTCACACTTTGCACTTTCTTCTCTGTGTTGCACACTCATTGTATGTCTGTTGCTCTTCTCTCTCTTAGTGTACACTATATTCACCTTGCTTAGTCTAACCAAGAATAATGCATGCCTTGAGTTGAGTGTTGGTTCATGTATGCTCCTAACTGATAGAGTATCTTGGTCCTCACTTTGATGCCCCAAGATTGTCTCCAAAATGTGCACAATCAACAAATCCTTGTTTTGTCCTGTAGTGACTTTAGATTAAAACAAAAATTTTATTTGGGGGGCCATTCTTTCACTTTTATGTACGCTTTTGCTTCACATACCTTCACTTTTGCCTTCAATTCTTTAATATGTGTACCTAAGGGAGGGTTCACTTGAACCTTTCGAACACTTTCAAAACCCTTTGAACCTTAGAGAAATTATAGAAAGACAATTTGCAACCTACGTCCAACTTTTTACAAAACATAACCTTTGTGAACAATTGATTGTGCACTACCTAAGCACCTTGACAATTGAACTTTGAACCCTTTGACTTTGACCATGTTGACCATAGACCACTTTGAACTTGATTATTTTGACTTTGATCATGTTGACTTTGACCAATATGACATTGATGTGCTTAACATTGATCCATCTGAGTTTCTTTTAACTTTATACACATCTCTGCAACCAATTACCTTTTGATTGGATGGCATTGGAACCAAATCCCAATTGTCCATCTCCTTCAATGCATCTATTTCTACTTTCATGGCATTTTCCCAATTAGGGTTTCCCTTTGCCTCTTCATAGGTTGAGGGCTCCTCTGAAATTGAGTCTTTTTCCAAGTAGATTGAAAGTAACAAATATGGAATCATATCCATACCTTTTTGGTTGTTTTTTCTCTCTTGTTGATCTCCTAGGAGCTTGCTTAGACCATTCTTCACTCTTGCATCTTTGATTTGCCTCTTTACTTCCATAGTTTGTAATCGCTTTCCCTTTCATCTTGGTCATCATCTGTATCACTTCTTGGATCCTAGACTTGTGTATCATGCTTGCTTCCTAATTGATGAGAATCAAAATCAAGATCATATGGTAGAGTTACCTTTTGTTTGTCTTCATCATACCAAGACCTATGTTCTTCAAACACAACATCTCTACTTGTAGTGAATTGCTTTGTTGAAAGATTATAGAACTTGTAACCCATCTGATTTGAGTCATAGCTAATAAACACTACCTTTGTTGCCCTTTCATTTAGCTTACCTCTTATTTGTGATAGTATATGAATATAAGCTAAACAAGCAAACACCTTGCAATGTCCAGACTAGGTTTTCTTCCATGCCATGCTTCATAAGGAGTCATACCTTGAAGTGATTTGAATGGTAATCTATTAACAACGTATACACCAATTGAAATAGCCTCTACCCATAGATAATTGGTGGACACACAAGGAGAAGGTGCAAGTAGGGAGCTAGAGGATGTGTATGTCAAATCCTTAGAGGAAATCCCTACAAAAATAGTGATTTTCATCACTAAAAGCCATTGTAAATACCATTTCATATTTTTGTAGCTCCAGTTTGTGCAAGCCAAGGAGTCCTTGAGCTTGAGGAGCATTAGAAGTAGCTACCTACCAACTTTCATATTTTTTAGACTCCATTTGAGCCTTCAAATAGGCTCTAGAACCTAATTTTTAACTAGGCCGGACACTAGGTCTGGACATGGCCAAAACTAGTAAAAAAGCTATAAAAAGAGCTAGAGAGCTCATTTTTGGGTTAGCTTGTAATAGATTTGAAATTGTATGAGCACTTTGGAAGTAATCTAAAGAACTCCATTGCTTCTCTCTCTTTGTCTTACCGTGTGTGCGCTTGTGCGTGTATGTGTGTGCATGTTAGTGTGCTTCTCACTCATGCATTTGTGCCATCACTTGTTTGGGGCCTTCATACCATCCTCACGTCTCCCTGGATTGACATTAAAGGAGGTGCTACTCATCACTGAGCTACACCAAATTTTGGCACCGTTGCCGGGGATCGAGCTTTGAGGACGAGCGTGTGATGGTAAGACGTAGAGTTGTGACATTGGTGTTGTAGGTAATTTCCTTACCTTTTCTCATTTTTCTCCTTTTTACTTCACCATCATCATCCTCACCATCTCCCACCTCCATCTCCATCATCGTGAAAAATTTCAGTTTTTGATCATATCTCCTTTTCCCTTCCATTTCCCTCATTCCACCTGTGAGAGAGAGCGAGAGAGCGATTTGTGTGCACTACTTTTGCATGTTTTTTTTGAGCTTCCTTGCAGGTTGTCGCTGTATCACCCTATCCAGTAGGCTACATAGGTACGGGCAAGCTCGAAACTGTCTCTATGTCGCCGACCTCTCTTGATCGCGATGGATGAAAAAATCGCCTATTTGGTAAAACAAAGTACACCATAATGATACACATGATGAGCACATCCTAAATAACTAGACACAGTAAAAAAATTCCGAGTTCCTTTGTCAATCCCGATCGACAGACCTGTCAATCGCGATTGACAGACTTCACGACCGACCGACTGCCACGTAGGATTCAGTCAATCGCGATTGACACTGTCGATCGCGACCGACTGAAAGTTGACGACTGACACAAAAATTTGCGTTGCCACGTGTCCATCGCGATGGACAGAACCCCGATCGATTGAAATCACGGTGAAAATCTCGGAAAAAGTGTCGATTGCGATCGACACCATCGATCGCGATTGACAGGGCCCATGATCGACTCTGTCGATCGCGATTGACACTGTCGATCGTGATTGACGTGTCGATCGCAACCGACAGGCCCCAACGGACACCTCTGTCAATCGCGATTGACAGACCTGTCGATCGCGATTGATAGGCTTTTTCGGCCAAATTTCTAGGGTTTTTAATTTGAGGTTTGTGGTTAATTTTGGGCATAAATATTGGGCTAGCTCTGAAACTAGCGAGTTTGAGATGTCTCAGGGTATGGAGAGACCTACAGGAAGTTCAGGAGTGCCATATCTACATAGGGTAGAAGGCCCTTACAAGATGCAACTCGAATATCTTAGGACCAACCGATTAGGTGCTTGCATCTATGAGGACGGCTTAGGAAGATCTGTGGTCCAGATTACAAACCCTGACCAATCCATTGGACTAGAACACCCAGCTGTCAAGTTTGAAAATGGAGCATACCTAGACAAGGAAGGAACCATATATGTAGTCACCAGTCACCTAGATAGGACAGACAAATTTGGAAACGTGATCCCAGAAATGGACATAGGTGACCTAGAGCAAGGAAACATGGATGTAGAACCTAGAACCCCCCGAGGCAAATCTGTTCTCACTAGGATTATCACACCAGAATGGATTCCCCAGGACAATAAGAGCATAGATCTGCTCCTGAACCGAGAGACCGATGAAGCCTTTTGGAGGTATAAATCTGATAAGCCAAATGAGGTAGGAACAATCATGATCTATGAGTTCAAAGATCCTGACAGCCCAGGTAGAGTGACCTACTTAGATCACACTTCAGAGAGGATCTTTGTGGTTACAGAACATGATAGGCATGCTTACACTTGGAAGGGTGAATTTATTTTCCCACAACCAAGGTCTAATGTGTCCTTTGGTCACCCAGGAGCTGGAACATCCCAACCTCATGGAGCTTAAAGAGACGTGCATAGAGATAGACGTGAGGTAAGCTTTGCCAACCCAGTGGGAAGAGAAAGGACGAGAACAGAAACGGAACATGAGAGACATAGAGCCCCAAGGAACCTATGAAATGGTGATGACTTTCCTTTGCCAAGACCTAGGGAACACACTAGAACCTTAAGGCCGACCTAGCTAGTTAAGTCCATGAAGAACTACTTCGATGGCACTGGAGATCCATACGATCATGTGGCTGAATTTAGACAAGTCTTGAGAGCTGAACAAGTTGAGGACCTATTCCGCAGTATAATGCCTTTGGTCTAACCCTTAGGAACATAGCCCTTACATGGTTTCAACCATTGAATGAGAGACAGTTCAAGAGCATAGACCAACTCTTAGAGGCTTTCATCACTGAATTCTCTAAGAGTGGGATAAGGCATAATACTTCATCATTGATACATAGCTTCAAGCAGACCCCCCAAGAGACAGTTAGACTTGCAGGAAGAAGGTTTAGGCAATATCTAGAGAGATGTCCTATCCCTGAGTTACCCACACCAGCCAAGCAAGTGGCTTTATTCTTGGATGGATTGCTAAGTACCAAATTGAGGTCATATGTGTACTTGAAGGACCCTAGGACTATAGAAGACTATGTACGCATGTGCATCGACATCAAGGATAACCTAGGGGAAGAGTTAGAGCTTTCCAAGATCTACAAAGATTCAGATAGTGCCTCTAGCCTCTCTTCCTCTCAATCCACATCCATTGAGGAACTCACTAAGAAAGTAGCTCAAAAACTAGGTGTCTCTAGCAAACAAGTCCCAAGGTTTGCCCTAGTAAAGAGGTGCTATACTTGCGGTGGTGACCATATGGCGAACATATGCCCCGTTATGGCTCAACCCCAAGTGAATCCCAGTAGCCAATACTGCACCATAGAACGGAGATACACAAATCACACAGCACAAGACTGTCCATACAATAAGCAAGTGGTTAGGCAAACCTACCCTCAGTCCTATCCACAACAGGGAAGATATCAGAACGAGTATCAACCACAACAGTATGCTAGGCCTCAACAAGCCTACCAACCACAATATCAGGCCCAACAGAGGCCTCAACCAGTGCTAGCACAACAACCTCCCGCTCCAGCCAATGTGATCCCTGTAAAGTACGCAGCTACAAAAGAGAACCTGAATAGAGCCATAGTGCCAGTGACACCATTGCTGTCAGAAAGTGATCCGAGCAACCATAGTTTTGATTCTACCCATATTGATAGCCCCCACGCTTACTACATGCACTCTCCTGAACATGGTGAGTCTTACTATAGTGAAGAACCGAGTGAACCTAGTTGGGAGTCAGATTACGCAAACGTCATGTATGCAAACCCCAACTCTAGACCTCAACCTAGGCAAGTAAGACCCCCATTCCCTAGAGGACCGTGCTTCAGATGTCAAGGGATCATCTCATTCGTGATTGACCCATGCCTGCTCCTACACAACCCCAATCAATAACCATTCAAGGCTTTTGTCAAGATTGCAGGAAAGAGCATCTCTTACGAGATTGCCCAAAGAATCCCAATAATATGCCAAAAATCACTCCCATCAATGTTATCGGGTTAGTAGTAGATTCATCAAGGAGTGTCACTTCCACTGCACCAGTGCAAGTGGTTACTAGAGCCCAAGCTTTGCAGCAGAACCCACCTATAGGCCAGGAAAAGAGCTCCGAGGTTAGCGAAACTGAGAGCATGACCAAGAAGAGGACTAGAGCCTGGAAGGATAGCCGTGAAAGAATGAAAAGACAATGGGCAAAGAAGATGAGTGAACTCAAGGAAAGTCTAAGAGAAATGAAAGCCAAGATCATCGAACTTACATCTCAAACTCCCTCTCACACTACGCCACCACCATCATTCCCATCTCCATCCGATCCAACCCCTTCCAACCCACCTCATACAACTCCACCACCCCCCAGAGTAGGATCAGTGTTAGCAGATCCCACTCCCGAGGACCTAAATATGATGCTTAAGGCATATCAGGCCAGAATCCAAGAAGGGCCAAACGTAACTGATCATGAAAAATGTTACCCTAGAGCCGAGCTAGAGCTTGAACGAACTAAAATTTGTGCTAAGATGGTGGAATTGGCTCAAACTATGTTTGAAGCCAGTCGCCTCTTTAACATCTCTAGTTCAGCTAAGACGCAGTTGCACTTTGATGGACTGCTAGAAAGATTGGAGAGGCTAATTGCACAATCAGAAAAGAAACCCACCCCTCCAACAAAGGCCAAGACAAGTGAAAGAGTAATCCGTCCTACCCAGGAAGCATATGTGCCTAACTCCACAGAGCCAGCCACATCTTCTTCTATGAATCGGTACACACCAGAGTTCCTACGAGAGATTCAAGAAGAGAAATGGGCTAAAGAAAGTGAAGTCCCTCCTCCCATTGAACTTGTGGATGACGCGCATGATCAATTTCCACAAGACATTCCATCCATTTATGGAGAGCAGGAGAGTACCCAGTCTTAAGAGAGGTTAGACTTTGAGTCCAATTCCATACAGGAGCTACCCCACTTCATAGGCCCATGGGAAACTAAGTCCACGTGTATGAGAGCATCCACAATCATGGTACGAAATGAAGACTCAGTCATACCTAGGAACACAGAGGTAGTGAAAAACACTAAAGTGCAGTGCAACCTCACTATAGAAGAGCTACTCAAAGTAAGGCTAGAGCTATGGAAACATGTAGCCAAACAAGTACCAGAGATAGCAAAACCTCGTTCCCAGGTAGGATCTCATAGAACAGTGCCAGAAATACCCTTGGACAAGATAGGAGACATGAGTGAGGGGGAAGAAGGAAACACCTATCTTCCCATTACCCACCAAGGATATACAACCAAGGCCATTCTAGACTCAGGTGCAGGAGTTGCAATTGCTACCACTTCCCTATGGAAGCGTTGGCGCAAGCCAACATTCAGGCCAATGAGAATGAAGTTGAAGATGGCCAATGGTCACATTGAGAGACCTTTAGGACTGCTAGAAGGAATAACTCTCACTACGTGTGGTGTTGAGTTCGAGCATACATTTGCTATATGTGACTTTAGCAAAAATCATGGCTATGAGATGATCTTGGGAAGACCATTTATGCGACAGTTGCAAGTGGTACAGGATTGAGGAACCAACTCCTTGTATTTGCAACACTTAGGTGTTACGACCAAAGTGAATCTCAAAGATTACTCTCATAGGGATGTACCCCCCATCCAATGGAACCCCATCCATAGAGCCAAAGATGATACGGAGTCTGTGCATTCCATAGGATCAGGATCCTCATGGATGCATGAAGACACCCACTTATGGATGTGCAAAGTAGCAGTGGAAGAAGAGAGGAGAGAAAAATCCAGAGAGATAGGTGCAAAGGAAACACATAGACCAATTCAAGACCCAGCCTATGCACCTGTAGTATTTCTTGACGAAGAATTTGAACCTCACGGCTGGGCAGAAATTCTAGCAACAATGGATGTAGCCATCAATGAAGAACAATGGACACCCCACTGTGATGAGGATGGCTATGAAATTTGAGTCTTCTCCATAGAGCCAATCATGGGAGATGCGGTTTTAGAAGAGTGGGAACCGAGCCCTGATGCATTTGAGGATGCAAGTGACTCCGATTTAGAGTCAATCATTATGGACCCACCCTTTACATCAGAAGAAGAATACTTCTACAAAGTAGAATTTTCATCCTTAGAGACATGAAGAGATGACGAACGATGTACGATTAACCACACAAGTAATTGCTAAGAATGATAGCAAGAAACGGAAGAAGAAAGAAGTCACACCGGAGGAAGAAGAATCTTTGTTTGAGGTCCCTGAAAATTTTAAGAAGTATGAGATAGATGATAGGAGAGTCATGACAAGAATGCCTAAACGCGAGGCACAATCACGGGAGGCCTATGATAACAAAGAAACTACCAAGAAAATAGTTGTGGCCATAGAAGAAGGAGAGGAGAGATGCACTTACATAGGGCATGACCTCACTGAGGGAGAGGAGTATGAGTTGATTGCCTTGCTAAGAGAATACAGAGATGTATTCGCTTGGAGTTACAAGGACTTGAAGGGTGTTGACCCAGACATATGCTCACACACAATTCCCATGACCTCAGACGCGAAACCCTCTAAGCAAAAGCCATATACATATAACGATAATTATGCTGCTAAGATCAAAGAGGAGATAGATAGACTCATAGAAGCTGGATTCATCTATGAAATTGAGCACACTGAGTGGGTATCCCCCATTGTAGTGGTGCCCAAGAAGAATGGAAAGCTATGTGTGTGCATTAACTTGAAGAAGGTTAATGCAGCCACTATTCGAGATAACTATCCGCTTCCTATCACGGAGCATCTACTAGAGAGAGTAGCTAGCAAGGAAGTATACAGCTTCCTTGATGGATTTTCTGGTTACAATCAGATAGCCATAGCTCCAGAAGATCAGCATAAGACAGCTTTTGCCACAGAGTGGGGCATATTTGCTTTTCGGGTAATGCCATTCGGGCTTACCAATGCTCCTGCAACCTTCCAAAGATTGATGTGCCATGTGTTTAAAGAGTTCTTGAGGAAGAATTTGGAAGTCTATGTTGATGATCTCTGTGCTCATTCCAACATTAGACAAACACATATACCTAAACTCAGGCAAATCTTTGGCAAATGTAGAGAGTATCAAGTCTGCCTGAACCCAGAAAAGTGTGTTTTCATGGTCAGGCAAGGCAAGATTCTAGGACACATAGTGTCCAAGAACGGCATATCTACGGACGAGGAAAAAGTAAGAGCCATCGCAGAACTACCTAGGCCAAAGAATGTCAAGGAAGTACAAGCTTTCATGGGGCATTGTGGTTATTATCGACGCTTCATACACATGTATGCCATCATTGCAAAGCCTCTGTACGGACTTTTGACCCACTTTGAGTGGACTGATGAATGTGAAAACTCCTTCAACGAGCTCAAAAGAAGATTGTGTTCAACACCAATCTTGACCACCCCAGACTGGAGTAAGCCCTTTCATGTTCAGGTGGATGCATCCAATTATGCTATTGGATGTGTACTCGCACAACCTACGGGCGAAGGTAATATGGATATTCCAATTGCCTATGCTAGTAGACAACTAAATGGAGCTGAACGGAATTATACCACTACTGAGAGAGAAGGATTAGGCATGGTATATGTAGTTAAAAAGTTTAGACACTATTTGCTTGCAAATAAGTTTAAATTTTTTACTGATCATCAAGCACTCTTATATCTAGTGAACAAGCCATGCAATACAGGTAGGTTAGTAAGATGGTTTCTCTTACTCATGGAATATGATTTTGAGGTAGTGGTGAGGAAAGGTAAGACTCACTTGAGAGCGGATCACCTCTCAAGACTCACATCAAGAGAGGCCCCACAAGGAGTATCAGATGATCTTCCTGATGCTTACTTATTTAATTTACGAGTTGTATCTCAGTGGGCTAAGAAACTCGTGCCAGTATTGACATACGGACCTAAACATCCAGTAGTAAACACTCAAAATAGGGAGATAGTCAAAGCCCAAAAATACCAGATCATGGCAGGAAGTATGTACAAGCATACAGATCAAGGGATCCTAGCATGTTGTGTGGAAGAGGATGAGTATGCAAAATGGTTGCACTTAGCATAGGTAGGTGCATTGGAGCAACACTACTCAAAGCAACAAACCCTACAGACATTAAGGAGACTTGGAGTACATTGGCCGACTATGGAAGGTGATGTCCATAAATTGTGCAAGGAATGTCCTATCTGTTGCACTAAACCACCCGTGGAGCATGCCACTCTTTATCAAGTGTCCATAGTGCCACATTGGAGTGAACCATTGGTGGCCTTCCTGAGGATGAAAACATCCCTCAAGATATGACCCTGACAAGGCAAAGAAGTTTAGAACAGGAAGCCCTAGACTACTCACTTATTGGTGATAATTTATACAAGCGTGGTAAAGATGGTTACCTGAGACTATGTGTCCATGAGAGTGAATATCTCAAGATCTTGGAAACTGGTCACCAAGGTGTAGCAGGTGGACACTTTGGACCAGATCGGGTGATCAAGGCTATACTGTTTGCAGGTGTTTGGTGGCCCACGCTTCACATGGATGCACATACCTATGTGAAACGATGTGATGTGTGTCAACGAACCCAGTATCCTATACGCAAGGATGAGATGCCTTTGAAACCTATGATGGGTGGATGTGCATTCTCTAAGTGAGGGATAGACTTTGTAGGTCCTATTAACCCCCCAGCTAAGGGTTCCCACGCTGAATACATTATTGTGGCCACCGATTATCTAACCAAGTGGGTAGAGGTAAAAGCTATGACAAAGAATGATGCTCAGACAACTGCTAAGTTCTTATTTGAGAATGTGTTCACAAGATATCGGCTACCTATAGAGCTAGTAAGTGATAGAGGCACCCACTTCTTGAATGAAGTCATTGAAAATCTTCTCCAAGAATTCTTGGTAGTACACAAGAATTCTGCCCCCTATCATCCACAAGCTAACGGGCAAACCGAAAGCACAAATAAGATTCTGTGCAATGTGCTGACGAAATTGGTGAATAGTAAACGCTCTGATTGGGACAAATAGCTACACCATGCTGTTTGGGCATACAGAGTTGCCTATAAAACGGTACTCCAAGCCACACCCTTTCAGATGGTTTTCGGCCAAAATGCAGTGCTACCATTGGATTTTTTGATACCTACCTTGAAAGTGGCACAAGAGAATGATTGGATAGGACATGAGTTTTCCTCCAGAATCTTCGATCTTGAACGATTAGGTGAAACACGATTGAGGGCTACAACAGGAATATACGCAGCCAAGAAGAGGCAAAAGGCATATTTCGATGCACACGTAAAGGATAAGGGTTTGAAAGCAGGAGACCTAGTTTTAGTCTACACGTTGAAGCAACATGCGAGAAAATTAGAAAAGCATGGCTATGGACCTATGATCATAAATAGGATCTCAACAAGTGGAGGAGTACAACTAGCCACATTAGAAGGTGATATTCTCCCTAGCTACATAAGCGGATGCAGAGTCAAGTTATATCAGGAACCTCTGACTGACGAGATGCTAAATTGACTCAACACTACCAAGAAACGTAAGGAGGAAGAAAGCCCTTCGAGAAGAAGCTCAAGCAGAAGCTTTAGAATGCATCAGAAGGATGAAGTTGAGAAGACAAGGCAGGGATCAGCCCAAGACAAATGACTATGCGGACCCAGGATATCATATGGCAATGTGAAAGCCCTCGAGAGTCTCCACAGAACCGAAACCGAAAGCCATCCATTGTGTTTGGTGGCCCAAAGCTTGTAATAAACCCCCCGACCCCCACTTGTAAATTCACCCCCACTTACTAACTACATCACTCTTACACTGCATCTTTCCATTTAGCTCTTAGGACTATCCATTCACTAACTACACACATGATCACCGAGCACTTATTGACCTACTAACCTCTCACTAAATTCATGTTAATGTTGTAATGGGGACACATGAATGCTTGGTGTCCATTTGCAATGTTAACATTCATTTGTAAATTCTCACAGAACGGGTGACCAGTTTCGTCAATATGGCCGAGGTAGGAACTAGCTCCCAGGCAGGCACCAACCCTCAAATCGTGGACATTGAAAGTCTTCCCATTGAGGAGGAATTGAAGGAGCGCCCAGTGGCATTGAGAGCATTACATGCCATACCGGTTCAGAATCCTCCATAGGGGCACACAATGCCACTCAGCAAAAACTCACACTGGTTTAGTGATGTGGCAGGACCTCTTGGAGAAGGCACTTACTTGTGGGAGGCAAAAATAGAGTTCAATGGTTGCTGGGGTAGATATCACGTTTTTACCAGAGAGTTTGAGAGACTTCAAAATAATGAAGGGCTGAAACTGATATGGAAGAAGGCGGGACTATATGATTACTTCAAAGCCCAATTACCAAAGCCCGACTTCGTAAGATGCTCATATTTGATCAGCACCCTCACTCCGAGCAAAGAGAAAAAGGGATATAGCACCTTTGTCCTCCCATCTCTCACAAGAGGCAATGAGCTGAAGCGGTTCAAATTGACGAACAACTTGGTAAGGGAAGCCCTCGACATAAAAGGCATGCATATCCCCACTGAGAAAGAGACTATGGTCCCCGACAACATGAAGAACAGGAATCTGATGAAACTAAAGGACATGGTGGCAATGACACCAACTATTGCCATTCATCTTCGGATGTGCATGCAGCATTTCACATTCCCCGCTCAAGAGAGGTTCACCATGCCACCCAAGAAGATATGGTTCAGTCTATATTTAGCAGACGCCTTCGATTTGACAATCAACATGCCTCACTGGATTATTGACCAAATCCACTTGGCTCATCAACGGTGGTATAAGAAGCAAAAGTTAGTGCTTCATGGATGCTATGCTCTCACAAGGATTGTTTACCGATGCTTGGCATATGATGTGCCAATTCAACGGGCACTTGTTTGGACCAGGGTGCAAGAATTTCAACGCAGACTATCAACCGCAGGGCCTCCATCCAAGAAAATTAGAGGAGCAATTCAGATGCCTTGTACACAGGCCCGAGGTGCTACACTGACACCAGAAACCACTCCACGACTTCCAAGGCAAGTGCAGCCATTCACTATCAGGTTACTGAGGCATAGCGCGGAAGGCCCGAATCTAGTGTTTCCACCCATACCCACCGACTTAGAGTTCCCTCATGGCTTTACACTAGAAGATCTAACTGATGAGGAAGTAGCCAAAATAATTAATGCTACTAATTTGGAAGTTGAGGCAGAGGAAGCAGGTGGACAACAGACAGTCACGGACCGACCCCCTCCAATCCAACCAGAAGTTGTTGAAGTAGATGAAGATGAAGATGAGACTACCGAGGACGAGCAAGAGGAGGAACAAGAGGGACTATCCGACGAAGAAGAGCAGGAATATGAGCAAGAAGTTGTACAGGAACTTGATGGTGCCCCGGCTTATATGAAGCAATTGAAAAACTTATATGATACCATCAACTGAGTTCAAGAACAACACAAACTGTCCCTGGCAGCAGGAAAAGCCCTCATGAACCAAATCCTTGAGGAGGAAGGTGTGGACGAGCAATACCGAGCAACCCTTGACATGATAGCTGATGCGTTAGGGGTATCTGAGACGGTGCATACCGCTCTCGCATATTCACAAAGATCAGAATGAATGTATTGGTATCAGAACCACAGGGCACCACCTCCACGACCACGGGCACAGCACAACCCATTCATGACACTGAGGAAGCCCATACCTCAAGTGCACTCCCGTCAACCCCTTTTGCCATCCCTACCTCCAACTCCACCACCCTCACCTCCCACTACCAGTGTAACCACTACTGTCACCGCCTCAGAGTCCACTTCCCATACCGAAGCACATACCGTCAGTCAACCCACACAACCCGCACAACCTATCACCACCCCTCTTGTATACACTACCACTGACACTGTAATTCTAATGGTAGCCACGGAAAACCCCATTCCCCCGATCACACTTCCTGGCGGTTCATATTCACAACTACACACACCACTTTACACCTTCACCACCATCACCGCACCCACAATTCCCATGTTCACAATCACTCCCACGACTGCATCCATATTTGATTTCATGGACATATCACCCACTACCGCACCTCTCCCTCCCCCCATATGTCCACAATCTCCCATTCCCCCACCACCAACTTCACCCTTTTCAAACACAGCATACACGCTCCCATTCCCTTTTCCCTTCCCTCTTGCATTCAACACCTTTCCCGCATCCACTCCTGTTAATAATGTATTTAATAATATGTACCAGTGTATGTCTCAACTACAACAGCATTACCAGCACCTAGACGCCCAGCATACGAGCCTCTTTAGAAACCATGTAATGCTCCAAGCCCGATTCATTGATTTAGAGAAGGAGAAGAGGCAATTACAACAACAACATAGTACACTACAAGCGCAACATGATCAATTAGTTGCCAATCCACCCAGTCAGATACTGAAGAAAAGCAACAACTTGATGATATGTTACACGCACAGATAACAGACAATCTCAAGCTTCGACGTAACCTCGCCTTACTACGAAAGCACATGTCTGCAGCACTCGAAGAAAACAAACGATTATAGAAACAGAATGAAGAAAACCTAGAGGCTGCAATGGAAGGTTCACCACAGGAAATAGACCCAGAGAAATTCAAGGCTATCCCATCTGAAAATATGCAAATCGTCTTGGAAACCCATGCCAACCTCCTGGAAGCCCACGCAACATTAGAAAGAGAAAGAGATGACCTACTAAAGCAACTGGCAACTCAGCAAGAGTCACTAAGCAAAGTCATAACCGCAGCCGACACATCTGAAGAAGTCGCAGAACTCAGAGCTGAACTAGAAGAACTACGAAATAAAGTTCTGCAATACGAGCATCAACCCTCTCCCCTGGTGGAACCGGAACCTAAAGACTTAGTGCCAATTGAAGTGGAGGAGACTTTTGAAGACCCATATGTTCCCATGCCAGCACCCAGAGGTAAGCAATCAGAAGAAGGAATGGACACGATTGAGATCGAAGCTCTTGAATGGACGCAAAGATTAGAGAACGTCGCTACAACCCATGACGAGAGAGTTGCAGTACAGATAACGTCTATGTCACGATTGGAAGAAGTCGTCATAAAATCAGATTACTTCAGAAACCTCTCCCATCATAGGTGGATTGGCACGTCCGATGATCTGTATGTTCCATTCTGTGTATTAATGGTAGATTACAATGTTGAAATCAAGCAACGCACAACAAAGGAACCAACCTCTGCGACACAGTTTGCAGCAGAAGACATCCCTGCAAGTGCCACGCATGGGAATATCTTTCAACCTACCTGGAGAATCCGTCTACTTGAAACCTACCTTGAGATGGTACGCACGTGGAATAACATGCCTTTATATATCAAGTATAATCCCTGCTACTGCCCTGTCTTTTGAAGAAGGTCTTGGCCGGAGTACACAAAAACAATGCTGATAGTCAAAGGATGTGAAAAATGGCTCAATTATGTCTACTTAGCACCACCTAGAGGCCAACCCACAGTAGCATACATGATTTCGACGATTCAGCATTGGGGGGTGAGGTTCAAGAATGTCCCAGATGTCATGGCACAGATGTGCCTCAAAATTTTTGAGCTCATGCTGGTTACATTCAGGACATTTAAGAATATCAAAGAACCTCATCTTTCGGCTCTCGAATTTAATGAAGGGAATCAGGACCTTGTCTACGATATGAGCACCATACCATCCATTAACGTCGTATATGCGTGGCATGCTCGTATAAAGTATCTACCTGCCTGCTTCAAACAGACGTTTGAAGAAATGTTTATCACAAGGATTTGGGAATATCATTCAGAGATATTCATTCCCAGACCATCTCATCTATTATAGTTATTTGCGGTGGAACAAGCTCTACATTCAAAAAAGCTACGTATGCCACATCTAGAACTTCCAGGTCCAGTAGACTGGGATGCCCTACTCACTAATTTGGCCAAAGGGTTGAGAATAGCAGAACATCATTTAGCCACAGACGTTGTGGAGTACTACATCCAACAACCCACTCAACAAGGGTCTGTCAGAGACGACAGACGCGAGAGGGGGGGGGGGGTGTTGGCAGCAGTCAAGGAACTGAAGGACTCATAAGACAAGGAAGCCAACGAAGGGAGTCGGAGCGAAGAGAAGGCACAAGCAGATAGAGTACTCAACGAAGATCTGGCAAGTAGGCCATTATTTTGTTCATGAAGCTAAAGCATATCAAAGAGGTGGACACACAAGGAGAAGGCGCAAGTAGGGAGCTCGAGGATGTGTATGTCAAATCGTTAGAGGAAACCCCTACAAAAATAGTGATTTTCATCACTAAAAGCCATTGTAAATACCATTTCATATATTTGTAGCTCCATTTTGTGCAAGCCAAGGAGTCCTTGAGCTTGAGGAGCATTAGAAGTAGCTACCTACCAATTTTCATATTTTTTAGACTTCGTTTGGGTCTTCAAATAGGCTCTAGAACCTAATTTCTAACTAGGCCGGACACTAGGTCTGGACACGGCCAAAACTAGTCAAAAAACTATAAAAAGAGCTAGAGAGCTCATTTTTGGGTTAGCTTGTAATAGATTTGAAATTGTATGAGCACTTTGGAAGTAATCTAAAGAACTCCATTGCTTCTCTCTCTTTGTCTTACCGTGTGTGCGCTTGTGCGTGTATGTGTGTGCATGTTAGTGTGCTTCTCACTCACGCATTTGTGCCATCACTTGTTCGAGGTCTTCACACCATCCTCACGTCTCCCTAGATTGACATTAAAGGAGGTGCTACTCATCACTGAGCTACACATATGTATGTACTGAGTCCAATAAGGTGTTCTGGATGTAGCCACAAAAGGAACTAAGCTAAGAGCTTTGTGGAAAGCTTCAAACATCTTCCTAAGGAGAGCCTTCATGAAAAGGTATGCAATGTTCTCCTGCATCGGCACATATGCCAAGTTGATCTCTCCAGCAGAGAGCCTCTCCTTAACATAATGATAATGCACCTCAATGTGCTTAGTGCGAGCATGATACATAGGGTTCTTTGTTGGAGCAAGTCTATGACAAGCCTAAGTATTGGCTTGAGTCTCACAAAGTCTTAGAAGAAGCTTTAAAAAGAAGACTATGTAAAGTTCACTTGTGAACTACCTCTTGTAACTTTTGAAGAGTTTACTTAATGTAAAAGTAAGAGAATCTTAAGTGGTTGAGTCCACTTGATCAAGAATGGAAAGAGGAGCCACGAATTTGTGATTTGTGGTAGGTAGAGAATCAAATCAATCATTGATTGATTGGAGAGTGATTGAGGGAAGTTAGCCTCCCAAACTCAACTATAAATAGATGGCAATTTTAGTCGTGGTTAGAGAGACCTATGTGAAGACCTCCAAGAGCTGAGCTTTATGCCATATCAAGGTGTGATTACAAGGCACACATATGTATCAGTAAGTCATTGTATTGTACAAGCAATATACTTTCATTTTCATGATTATTTGAGTTCATCTTTCCATGTTCTTTTGAAGTGTACTACTCACTGCCATTACTCTCAGTTTTCTCAGTCAGCTTGCAGAGATGTTTTCTCTAAGCTTGGTGCATCATTTTTAGTGATTTAACTTGGGTAAAGTTAGCACTATAAGTCTAATATATGCTCCCAAATTTTCATGTCATTTGGATGTTGCAATCTTCAGTTATGTTCATTTGAAGTCAACAGGGTCTGTTCATCTTCACTTCTCTGTCAGGTACCCGACTTTTTCACTCATCTTGTCAGAGCCATTTCTCAGCGGTTACTTATCCAAATTCAGTGATTTAAATCTTGTTGGATTCAACTTACTGTCTAGTATAACCATACAAATTGTCATAATCATTGGAGTTCTACATTTTGAGTTATGTTGATTTTTGTGCTCACTGGTCTATTTCTATAGCAGCCCGTGAAAATCGAGATGATGTCATCACTTGTTAAAACTCATTCTCAGTGTGTGGTTCATTATTTTTTATGAGATTACTCTTGAAAGTTAGCTCTTTAAGTTGCCTAGACTTCCCCAAGAGGAATTGAGCTAATTGCTGCTGTGCTCAGAGAATTATGTAAAACACTGGACAGGTGTATGAACCAAGAATAGCAAGTTTTCACCTCTGAGCTAACTCCAACTTATCTGTTTTGATCTATCTTTTTGAGAGTGATCTTCCAAGGTACATAGGGTGTCTATTACATCCATTGGCAAGCTAAAAGGGCCCACCATATACTCTTGGAGTTCATTTGGCTGGTGTAGATCAAGGATTTTGCAACACCTCTTCATCTTCAAGCACATACCTATCCATCTCTTTACAGTGCTATCAGAGCAAGGTTGGACAACATGGCAGATGGATTTCCTTCATCAATTGACAAATTGGACAGAGGTAACTACTCAGCTTGGTCATTAAGAATGGAAGCCTATCTCCAAGGTAGAAGTTTATATGGTTATGTGGCTGGAGATGAAGTTATGCCAAGTTTCAGGAACAAAAGTCAACCAACACAAGAAGAGCAAGAAAGATTGAGCACATGGTGCTCCAAGGATGCACTTGCAAGGTCTTATCTCCTCAACTCTATCTCAGATTTTTTGTTGCCTCACATTAGAAGTTGTAAGACATCTCAGGAAGTGTGGGATGCACTTGAAGCTTTCTTTTCTTCAAGTACCAAAGCCAGGAAGCATCAACTATGGCTGGAGTTTACAACTCTCAAGAAGGCTCCCAAACAAAATGTGACTGATTTTGTCACAAAGCTCAAGGACATAGCGGATCAGTTGGGAAGCATTGGAGAGGTAATAGATGAAGAGCAAATTGTAAGGCAGGTCATCAATGGCTTGAAGGCAGATGATAAGTGGGAAGCATTCACCACAGCTATGGATTTGTACATGGACATGCATGTACCTGATTTCAACACACTCATTGGACAACTACTTACTCAAGAGGCAAAGCTTATCAAAAATGGAGAAAGCTCTAAAGGTAATCAATCTTCAGCTCTATACACGGATAAAAGCAAGTCTAAAGATAACAAAGGAAAGGCAAAGAAAGTGGATGATGAAGCAGGTACATATCAAGCTAACTATGCAGGTAGAGGAAGACATGGCAAAGGTAGAGGAAGAGGAGGTAGACAAGGCAGGGGGAGATCCTAAGACTCCAACTCATGTTCTATTTGTGGATTAACTAATCATACAACTGAAAATTGCTTTAGGAATTCCAGGAATCAAAGAGGCAGAGGATACAATAGAGGAAGTTATGGCTACTCAAGAGGAAGGTTCAACAATTATCATGGCAACTACAACAACTACAATCATTCAAACTATCAAGGAGGCTACAAAGGAAGGAGAGACTACAATAACTACACAGAAGACTCAAACAAAGAGGATTCATTATTGATCATGAACATGGCTATGCCACAAGGTAAATCTGATGAGCATGTTTTCTACATAGATTCAGGTTGTTCAAATCATGTGGCAGGAAATGTGGCACTCCTATCAGATTTAGAAGATCCAAGGAATAAGCATGAGGTACAAACAGGAGATGACACAAGACATCCTGTGGAGAAAATAGGCAATGTCAAAGCACATGATGGAAACATCAACCTACTCAGTAAGGTACTCTATGTCCCTACCATTACAAAGAATTTGATAAGTGTTGGGCAGATAGTAGAGAAAGGGTTGCAAGTCAGGTTCACAAAAGCAGGAGCATTTGTTGAAGATCCAAGTCAAGGATTCAGAAGAATTGCAAAAGGTGAAAAGACAGGTAGATTGTTCACATTTGAATTACAGGACACTAGAAACATTGCTCTCTTTAATTATGGTAGTCAGACACTCACAGAATTGGAAGTATGGCACAAAAGGTTAGCACATATTGGTGAAAGGTCATTAAAGCAAATCTGCAGGGACCAAAGTGTACTTGGACTTCCTAATTTGTCAAAACAACATATGATTTATAAGTGTAGTGCATGTCAATTTGGAAAGTCTCACAGGTTACCATTCATGAAGAAAGGTTATATGCATGGAGATCTCTTGGAGTTGGTTCATACAGATGTATGGGGACCTAGCAAGGAAGCTTCAATATCTGGATCAAGGTATTATGTTTCCTTTATTGATGATTGCAGCAGATGGACTATCCTATTCTTTATGAAACACAAAGATGAAGTTTTTTCATGTTTCAAAAGATATTTGGCTCTTGTGGAGAATCAAACAGGTAAATCACTAAAAAAGCTAAGGTCAGATGGAGGGGGAGAATACTTCTCCCATGAGTTTGATTCTTTTCTTCAAGAAAGAGGAATCAAAAGAGAGGTAACTACAAGGTACACTCTTGAGCAAAATGGAGTGGCAGAAAGGAGGAATAGGACAATTGTTGAAGCTGCAAGGTCTATGTTAAATGAAAAGCATTTACCTAATTACTTATGGGCTGAGGCTGTATCTACAGCCACTTACTTGATTAACATGTTGCCTTCAAAATCCCTTGATGGGATGACTCCATATGAGGCTTGGAATGGAAGAAGACCAAGCTTAGATCATTGTAAAATTTTTGGATGTATTGCTTTTGCTCATGTTCCTTCACAGGTTAGAGGCAAGATGGATCCAAAGGCAGAAAGGTGTGTATTTATTGGATATGACAACAATCAAAAGGGCTACAGGTTATACAACCCTACCAACAAAGGATTCTTGGTAAGCAGAGATGTAGTTTTTGATGAGAACAATTCATGGTATGAAGATTCATGCAGGAAGATCAATTTACCATATGATCTTGAAGAAGATTTTCCAAAGCTTGGTAGAGAACAATCAAAGATTGAAGAACAAGACACCTCAGAGGATGATGAAGAATCTCACATGGAAAAGATCAAAGCATGGAAGTCTAAAGGTAAAGCAAAATTGCAGGAACTTGGACATGAGGCAGAATCATCACATCATGGCCTAAGAAGATCTATGAGGGAAAAGAAAAAACCAGAAAGGTATGGGTTTGACACCTCATTAGTAACTAAACATTCTATCTACATAGCACAGGACATAAACCAAGAGGAGCCATCATCCTTTGAAGAGGCCAAAGCAAAATCAGAATGGAAGCATGCAATGAAGGAAGAGATTGAAGCACTTGAGGAAAACAACACTTGGGATTTGGTGCCCAAGACTTCATCCATGAAGGTAATAGGCTCAAGATGGGTCTATAAACTCAAGAAGAATTCTGATGGTTCCATTAACAGGTATAAGGCAAGGCTTGTAGCAAAAGGCTTTGCACAAACTCAGGGAATTGATTATGAGGAGACCTTCTCTCCTGTGGCAGAGATGCCTACTATTAGGGTTTTGCTTAGTATTGCCTCTTCCAAGAATTGGAAGATACTTCAACTAGATGTAAAGAATGCATTTTTGAATGGTTGGATAACAGAAGAGGTATATATGGCACAACCACCTAGTTTTGAGAATCAAGTTTATCCTGATTATGTGTGTAAACTTAACAAAGCATTGTATGGTCTCAAGCAAGCTCCAAGAGCTTGGAATTTCAGGCTTGTTTCATTCTTGCAGGACAAAGGCTTTCAACCAAGCAAGGCAGATCCTTCACTCTTTATTAAAAAGAGTAATTCCGAGGTCATCTACCTATGCGTATACGTAGATGATATTATATTGACAGGAAATGATGCAGATGGTATGAAGAAGATCAAAGATCAGATGAGAGAAGAGTTCAAGATAAGTGATTTGGGTTCACTTACCTACTTCCTAGGTTTGGAAGTTGTCTACAAAGATCATGGTTTGTTTCTCACTCAAAGAAAGTACATTAAGGACATGTTGGCAAAATTCAAGATGCAAGATTGTAAGATTGCAGGTACTCCAATGGAGGTCAATCACAAATTGAGCTCACATGAAGGTGAACTCATAGAGGACATCACATCATATCAAAGTCTAGTGGGTAGTCTCAACTATGCCACATTGACAAGAGTAGATATATGTTACAGTGTGAGTGTGCTAAGTCAATTTATGCACACACCAAGGAAACCACATATGGATGCTGCCAAAAGGATTCTCAAGTATCTCAAAGGAACCATAAATGAAGGACTTTATTATCCTTATGTATCTGATTTAGGTTTGAAGCTATTTTCTGATGTAGATTGGGCTGGCTCCAAGGAAGATAGAAGGAGCACTTCAGGTTATCTTACCTTTGCAGGTTCAAAGCTTATTTCATGGTCATCCAAGAAGCAACCCACAGTTGCTCTCTCTTCTACTGAAGCTGAATATAGAGGTCTTGCCATAGCTACACAAGAAGCTATGTGGATGAAGACATTATTCAAAGATCTTGGATTGGAGTTTGGAACTCCAACTATTTTTGGTGACAATATGAGTTCTATTCACTTGGCTGCTAATCCTATTTTTCATGCAAGGACTAAACATATTGAAGTTCATTATCACTATGTATGAGAGAAGGTTCTAAGCAAAGAGATTCAAATATCATATGTGTCCACTCATCAACAATGTGCAGATATTCTAACCAAAGCATTGGATGGTACAAAGCTTTGCAAATTCAAGGCTATGATTGGTTTGCAGGTAATCTTGGAAGATTGAAGACCTCAAGCATACTTGGCTTGAGGGGGAGCTGTTGGAGCAAGTCTATGGCAAGCCTAAGTATTGGCTTGAGTCTCACAAAGTCTTAGAAGAAGCTTTAAAAAGAAGACTATGTAAAGTTCACTTGTGAACTACCTCTTGTAACTTTTGAAGAGTTTACTTAATGTAAAAGTAAGAGAATCTTAAGTGGTTGAGTCCACTTGATCGAGAATGGAAAGGGGAGCCACGAATTCGTGATTTGTGGTAGGTAGAGAATCAAATCAATCATTGATTGATTGGAGAGTGATTGAGGGAAGTTAGCCTCCCAAACTCAACTATAAATAGATGGCAGTTTTAGTCGTGGTTAGAGAGACCTATGTGAAGACCTCCAAGACCTGAGCTTTATGCCATATCAAGGTGTGATTACAAGGCACACATATGTATCAGTAATTCATTGTATTGTACAAGCAATATACTTTCATTTTCATGATTATTTGAGTTCATCTTTCCATGTTCTTGTGAAGTGTACTACTCACTGCCATTACTCTCAGTTTTGTCAGTCAGCTTGCAGAGATGTTTTCTCTGAGCTTGGTGCATCATTTTCAGTGATTTAACTTGCTAACGTTAGCTCTATAAGTCTACTATATGCTCACAAATTTTCATGTCATTTGGATGTTGCAATCTTCAGTTATATTCATTTGAAGTCAACAGGGTCTGTTCATGTTCACTTCTCTGTCAGGTACCCGACTTTTTCACTCATCTTGTCAGAGCCATTTCTCAGTGGTTACGTATTCAAATTCAGTGATTTAAATCTTGTTGGATTCAGCTTACTGTCTAGTATAACCATACAAATTTTCATAATGATTGGATTTCTACATTTTGAGTCTTGGCAAAAGCCTTGGATCGTCACGGACTGAGTTTGTGTAGGCGGAGGTAAGGGACAATCACGAATGAAATGATCTCCTTGGCATCTGTAGCACGGTCCTCTTGGTAATGGAGATCTTACTTGCCTAGGTTGAGGCCTAGGGTTGGGGTTTGCATACATGATGTTTGTGTAATCTGACTCCCAACTAGGCTCGTTTGGCTCTTCACTATAGTAGGACTCACCATGTTCTGGAGATTGCATGTAGTACGCCTGGGGACTATCAACATGTGTAGAATCAAAGCTATGGTCACTCGGGTCACTTTCAGAAATCAAGGGTGTCACAGGGACTATAGCTCTATTCAGGTTCTCTTCTGTAGCAGTATACTTTACCGGAATCACATTAGCTGGGGCAGGTGGTTGTTGAGCTAACACTGGCTGAGGCCTTTGTTGGCTTTGGTAGGGTTGCTGATACGGTTGTTGTGGCCTGCCATATGGTTGTGGAGGGTACGGGTTCTGGTATCTTCCTTGCTGAGGGTATGGCTGAGGGTAGGGTTGCCTAACTGCCTGCTTGTTGTATGGGCAATCTTGTGCGGTGTGATTGGTGTATCTCCGTTCTATGGTGCAGTACTGGCTACTAGGATTTACTTGGGGCTGAGCCATAATGGGACATACGTTCGCCATATGGTCACCACCACAAGTATAGCACCTTTTCACAGGGGCAAACCTCGGGATTTGTTTGCTAGTTACACCTAATTTCTGAGCTACTTTCTCTGCGAGTTCCTCAATTGATGTGGATTGCGTGGAAGAGTGACTAGATGCACTATCTGAATCTTTGTAGATTTTGGAAAGCTCTAGTTCTTCCCCTAGGTTATCTTCAATGTCAATGCACATGCGTACACACTCTTCTATAGTCCTAGGGTCCTTCAGATACACATAGGATCTCAATTTCGTACTCAGCAATCCATCAAGGAATAAGGCTACTTGTTTGGCAGGTGTGGGTAGCTCCGAAACAGGGCACCTTTCAAGATATTGTCTAAATCTTCTTCCTGCCAATCTTACAGTCTCTTGCGGGGTTTGCTTGAAGCTGTGAATCAGCGAGGAGGTATTATGCCTTATGCCACTCTTAGAGAATTCGATAATGAAAGCCTCTAGGAGTTGGTCTATGCTCCTGAACTGCCTCTCATTTAGTGGCTGAAACCATGTCAGGGCAGTGTTCCTAAGGGTCAGACCAAAGGCATTGTACTGCATGAATAGATCCTCCACTTGTTCAGCTCTCAAGACTTGCTTGAACTCCGCCACATGATCATATGGATCTCCTATGCCATCAAAGTAATTCTTCATGGACTTAACGAGCTAGGTCGGTCTCAAAGTTCTTGTGTGCTCTCTAGGTCTTGGCAGAGGGAATCCATCCACATTTCTTTGGTTCCTGTGAGCTCTAAGTATCTCAGGTTCTACCCTATTCGTCTCCGTCCTCGTTCTTTCTCTGCCCACTGGGTTGGCAAAGCTTACTTCTGGTCTATCTCTGCTTCTGTCTCTTTGAGTTCCATGAGCTTGGGATGTTCCAGCTCCAGGGTGACCATAGGATACATTCGATCTTGGTTGGGGGAAAATGAATTCACCCTTCCAAGTGTAAGCATGCCTATCATTTTCTGTCACCACAAAGATCCTTTCCGAAGTGTGATCTAAATAGGTCACTCTACCTGGGCTATCCGGATCCTTAAACTCATAGATCATGATAGTTCCTATATCAGTTGGCTGATTAGATTTATACCTCCAAAAGGCTTCGTCAGTTTCTCGATTGAGGAGCAACTCTATGCTCTTGTTGTCTTGGGGAACCCACTCAGGTGTGATAATCCTAGTGAGAACTGATTTACCTCGAGGGGTTCTAGGTTCTGCCCCCATGTTTCCTTGTTCCAAGTCACCTAAGTCCGCCTCTGAGATTACATTCCCAAATTCATCTGTCCTATCTGGGTGACTGGTGACTACGTATATGGTTCCTTCTTTGTCCAGGTATGCACCGTTTTCGAACTTGACAGCTGGGTGCTCTAATCCTATGGATTGATCAGGATTCTTAATCTGCACCACAGATCTTCCTAAGCCGTCCTCATAGATGCTAGCACCTATTCGGTTGGTCCTAAGGTATTCCAACTGCGTTTTGTAAGGGCCTTCTACCCTGTACAAGTATGGCACACCTGAACTTCCCGTAGGTCTGTCCATGCCTTGAGACATCTCTGACTCACTGGTCTCAGAGCTAGGGTAGTACGAGTGGTGGCTCAACTGCTGGGCCCAAGACCTAGCAGTGTGATTGACACTAGCCTCTGAAGATCTAAGGCTTTGTCTCTCCCTTACTAGATGTCGTCCTGATCTAAGGTTCATATGCCTATCTAAGTAGCCCAAATCTTTGCCCAGAGTACAACCTCGTTGCCGATCAATTGGTGTCAGTCACTTGATTCTTTTTAGTTATTTCTTGTGTTTAAGGTCTTGTCTGATATTACGTCATCAGGAATACCTGAATGTTCTTCGTGCTTTTAGGTTGATCGTTCCACGTTAGGTTCTTTTCCTTTATGTTATCGACAGTACAGAGATTAGGTTTTTAGCTTGAACTTGAGTTTTTAGGTAGTCTTCAATTTGATACCTGCCTATCGTCGCTCTGACTTACTCCTACCTCTCGTCGTTCTTAGCCTAAACTATGAATTGACAGAGGGGGTTAAAAGTTTCCAACCTTTTGTTTCCTGCTTGGTTTCCCTTGAGTGCCCAGGAAGTGTGTTCCCAAGCTTGCACTTACACTTGCTTAGAACACCTTTCGAAGCTCTCAATAGATCTGTAAGAGTTCCAAAGTTAGCCTTAAGATTTAAATTCCAAAGACAGAACCGATGAGTTTCAGTCCTGTAGCACAAACACTAACTTGCATAGTGATTTTTAAGAAAACAATTCTAAAGACCCCTGACTTTGATCCCCCTGGGTATGGTCAACTTCAAAATACCCCATCTGAAAATCAACGCATTATCTTTATAAAAAACAGTTGAGGGCGTGTAGTATATGCCACGAGCTTTCCAACAAGCCCTAGAGCTCAAAAGATTGATTTCGTATGAAGAAGTTATGACTGTTCAGGGTTTAGGGGGTTAAGACAGGATTCAATCTGGCTGACAGATCCTAGGATTTTCTCCCAAAACACAAGTGTAGGAACCTCCAATAATGCTAATGGATTGACTATTTTGCCCCAAAATTATCCCAAATTTTGAACAAAAGCAAACCCTAATTTTTGGCCGAAAAGCCTGTCAATCGCGATCGACAGGTCTGTCAATCGCGATTGACAGAGGTGTCCGTCGGGCCTGTCAGTCGCGATCGACAGTGTCAATCGTGATCGACAGAGTCGATCGTGGCTGTCAATCGCGATCGACGGTATCAATCGCGATCGACACGTTTTCCGGATTTTTCGCCGAGATTTCAGTCAATCGGGGGCCTATCAGTCGCGATGGACACGTGGCTAAGCGAAAAAGTCAATCAATCGTTGAATTTCAATCGGTCGCGATCGACGGTGTCCATCGCGACTAACAGAGGTGTCGGTCGTGGCTGTCGATCGCGATCGACGGTGTCAATCGCGATTGACAGGGTCCTACGTGGCAATCTGTCGGTCGTGAGGTCTGTCGATCGCGATTGACAGGGTCTGTCGGTCGCGATTGACAGGGTCTGTCGGTCGCGATTGACAGGGTCTGTCGGTCGCGATTGACAGACGCTGTCGGTCGCGATTGACAGAAAACCTCGGAATTTTTCTACTGTTTTTAGTGTTTTAGGATGTGCTCCTTGTGCTTGTTCTAGTGGTGCACTCAATTTTGTGAAAAACCAAAAATTTCTGTCAGTCGCGATCGACAGAAGCCTGCGACCGCAAGACAGTTTCTGAGTTTTTCGTACCTGCGCCGAGTGCTGAGGATGATGATACAGCAAGAACCTGCAATGAAACTCAAGAAACATGCAAAATCCGCACACACAATTTCGCTCTCTCGCTCTCTCTCACAAGTGAAATGAGGAAAATGAGGTGGAGATGGTGATATTATCAAAAACTGAAAATTTTCGCGATGATGGAGATGGAGGTGGGAGATGGTGATGATGATGATGGTGATGAAGATGGTGAAGAAGGTAAAAGAAAATCGATGAGAGTGAAGAAAATACCTACAACTCCAACGCGTCAACTCTACATCTTACCATCACACGCTCGTCCTCAAAATTCGATCCCCGGCAACGGCGCCAAAATTTGGTGTAGCTCAGTGATGAGTAGCACCTCCTTTAATGTCAATCCGGGAAGACGTGAGGATGGTATGAAGACCTCGAGCAAGTGGCGGCACAAGTGCGTGAGTGAGAAGCACACTAGCATGCACACACATACACACACACGCGCACACAAGGCAAGACAAAGAGTGAGAATCAATGGAGTTTTTAGATTACTTTCAAAAATGCTCTTACAAGTTCGTTTCAATTACAATCTAACCTCAAAAATGAGCTCTCTAGCTCCTTTTATAGTTTTTGACTAGCTTTGGCCCTGTTCAGACCTAGTGTCCGGCCTAGTTAAAAATTAGGTTCCAGGGCTTATTTGAGGGCTCAAACGAGATCTAAAAATTATGAAAATTGGCAGGTAGATACTTCTAAGGCTCCTCAAGCTCAAGGACTCCTTGGCTTGCACAAAATGGAGCTACAAAAAGATGAAATGGTATTTACAATGGTGTTTAGTGATGAGAATCACTTTTAGTTGGTGTAGAGGTTTTGAAAAGTTAAAGGTTGCCTTAGTGCTAGATCTGCGTGAGTGCTCGTACTTGCTTCTTCATGAGGAAAATTATTGGCCTATTTGCTAGATCTTCGTTGACTCCCTTGTCTGCTTGCGCCTTCTCTCCCTTCTGACTCTCTTCTCTGACTGCCATGCCTCGTTAGTCCTTCAGTTCCTTGTCCGCTGCTAACATTATGTCTGCTATATGATCTTTTGTAGAAATGTACTCCACTTTAATCTCTTTCTCCATTACCTTTTCTCTTAGGAAATGATAATGTATCTCTATATGTTTTGTTCTTGCATGAAATATTGGATTTGCTACAAGATAAAGTGAACTCATATTATCTCCATGTATTGTAGGCATACCTTGATCAATGCCCAAGCTTTTGAATAATGTATGCATCCATATGACCTCCTTAGCTGCTTCCACAAGTCCTTTGTACTCAGCTTCAGTTGATGATAATGCCACTGTATGTTGTTTCTTTGAACACCAACTTACAAGCTTATCATCAATGTATATCATGTAGCCATGAGTTGATCTTCTGTCATCCTGGTTACCTGGCTAGTCTGAGTCACTATAGGCTCTCAACTTCAAATCTGATGTAAAATGATAATATAATCCTTCCTTTATAGTTCCTTTGATATATCTGAGAACTCTTTGACCTGCAATCCAATGTGGGTCCTTTGGACAATGCATGAATTGTGACAAAACTCCCATTGCATAACTAAGATCAGGTCTTGTTAGTGTAGCATAAATCAAACTACCCACAAGAGATTGATACTTCCTCATATCTTTGTATTCTGCACCATCATATTTATTGAGCTTGTGATTAACTTCAAGTGGAGTTGAAGCTTCTCTGCAATTTTCCATTCCAAACTTCTTCAACAAGTTCAGAAGATACCTTTCTTGTGATACATATATGCCATGATCTATATAAGTGACTTCCATTCCAAGAAAGTATGACAAATTTCCTAGGTCATTGATCTTGAACTCTTTCTCAAGTAATCCTTTTACCTCCTTGATTCCTCCATCTGAAGTACCTGTGATTATAATGTCATCTACATAAATACAAATGTAGATTGTACCTTCCTCTATTCTTTTGATGAGTAGACTTGGATCTGCTTTTGAACTTTGATATCCAAGATCATTGAGATACTTCACCAATCTATAGTTCCATGCTCTTGGAGCTTGCTTCAATCCATAGAGTGCTCTTCTCAACCTGGAAACAAAATTTGGATACCTGGAATCTGTAAACCCTTGAGGTTGTTCCATGTATACCTCATCTGATATGTATCCATTCAAGAATGCATTCTTTATATCTAGTTGACTTAGGGTCCATCCTTTTGAAGCTGCAATAGCAATGATTGTCCTTATAGTTTACGTCTTAGCTATAGGACTGAATGTCTCATCATAATCTATGCCATAGGTTTGGGCAAAGGCTTTTACCACCAGTCTAGCTTTGTATCTGGCTATACTTCCATCTGCAAGCTTCTTCACTTTATAAACCCATCCAATTACTTTCTTACCATTTGGTTTAGGAACAAGTTTCCATGTCTTGTTCTCCTCTAGTGCATTAAAATCTTCCTTGCTTCTTCCCATTGTTTCTTACCTTTAGCTTCATCCTAGTTCTGAGGTTCTTCATCATCTTTGACCATATATGCATAATTCTTCTGAGTTATGTAAGAAGTATCATAAGAATACCTTTCTGGTTGCCTTCTTGTCCTACTTGACCTTCTTGGTTCACATGCTTCGTAAGTGTCTGGATACACTTCTTCATCAAATATAGGAGCTTCTTCATTTCTTCTTGTTAATCCACTTATGGATGTACTTGTGTGCATATAGTCTTCATCTCTATTCAACTGCACAATTGATTTTCCTTTCTCACATCTTCTTACCTCTTCTTCAAATTCTTCAGCTGTATGAATTTGATCTGCATACCAACTTTTTTGTTCATCAAATGTAACATCTCTAGAAACAAGAAATTGTTTGGGAGGATTCCACAACTTGTAACCCATCTCTTTTTCATCATAACCAATGAACACATCTTTTTCTGCCTTTGGTTCAAGTTTATGTCTAAGTTGTGATGGAACATAAGCATATGCAATTGATCCAAACACTTTACAATGATCTAGTGTTGGTTTCTTACCCCACCAAGCTTCATATGGAGTCATTCCATTGAGAGTTGCACATGGTAATCTATTCACAAGATATGTAGTTGTATTTACAGCCTCAACCCAAAGATAATTTGGACAATTCTTCTCCTTCAGCATAGCTCTAACAAACTCAACCAAAGTCCTGTTTCTCCTTTTTGCTACACCATTTTGTTGTGGTGTATACCTGCAAATTATTTCTCTCTTAATACCTGCATTCCAAAGATAATCATTGAACTCTTGGGAGAAGTATTGTCCCCCTCCATCAGACCTCAATCTCTTAAGCTTTTGACCTGTGACTCTCTCTGCATATGCATGAAAATGCTTGAAGGCTCCAAATATTTCTGATCTTTCCTTCAAAACATAGAGATTTATCCATCTTGTAGCATCATCAATGAAAAGAACATAATACCTTGAGCCACTGATAGATCCTTCTTTTGTTGGTCCCCATACATCTATATGAATGAGCTCAAGTACTCCATCATGTTTGAATCCTTTCTTTTGAAATGGTAACCTGTGTGCTTTACCCATTTGACATGCTTCACATTTATAAACCATATGTTGACTATGCACATTTGGTAGTCCTAGTACAGACTGTTTTGCAACCATGGCTTTAATTCCTCTTTCATTGAAATGACCTAATCTCTTATGCCAAAGATGAAGTTCTGTAATCACTCCTTCACCATGTGTGAGCAAAGCTTGACCAATGTTCCCTTGCACTTTTAAAGTGAATATTCTACCTTCTTTCTTACCACAAACAATCTGATTATATCCATTCTCTGGATCTTCAACAAATACTCCTTCATTTGTAAACCTGACTTGAAAACCTTTTTCAACTATCTATCCCGCACTAATCAAGTTTTTAGGTATTGTGGGAACATACAAAACATTGGTTAGCAAATCTGCTCCACTTTTGCATTTCACTTTTCCAATTGAATGTACACTATGTCTTGTATTATCACCTGTTTGAATTGTATGACTAGAAATACCTTTTTCCAATTCTGACATCAATTCTATGTTTCTTGACAAATTATTAGAACATCCAGAGTCAATGTAAAATACCTTTAGATCTTCTTTATCTGATGTGCTAATTGAATTCATCATTAATGATGTATGACTTTCATTCTGTGTGTCATTTGCATAATTGTAGTAGGTGGTGTTGTAGGATTGATTCTGTCCCCAACTTCTTCCTCCACCTCTACCATAGCCTCCTCTTTGAATTTGTCTACCTCTTTGAAAATTACTTTGATATCTTCCACCTCGGCCTTTGCTATTGTTGTTTTGATTCTGGTTTGATCCTTGTTGATTGTGCCAATAGTCATGAGCCAAATGGTTACTCAATCCACAGATCCAGCAAGCCTTCTTGTTGTTATTTTGATTACCTCTTCCTCTTCCAAAACCTCTTAGTCTTCCTCTACCAGTGCCTTTACCTCTTGCATAATAAACTTGAGAAGTTGACTCTTCTTCATCCTTTGCTTTACCTTTATCTCCCTTCTTCTTGTTCTTCATGTACATTGCAGAACTTTGTCCTTTATCTCCATCTCCCTTCAAGTCTTGCTCAAATGTGAGCATCAAACCAAGCAACTGGTTCAAATCTGGAACATAATGATTTAATGAAAGTTCTGTTGATAAGACAAAAGGTTTCCACCTTTCATCCCCTCTCAAACCTGTAAGTAGCTGAGCAATCAACCTGTGATCCTCAATATCTTCATCTATGGATCCAAGACTATCTGCAAGATCCTTCATCTTAGTGACATAATCACTAATACTTTGACTTGGCTTCTTCTTGAATGTAGTAAACTCTGACCATAGACTTGCTTTCCTTGCTTTGGTAGTACTTTGGAAATGACATTCCAATGCATTCCATATATCTTCAGATGATTCCAATCCTCTGATGTGTGGTAGCAAATGATCTGAGATTGTATTGTAAATGTAAGCTTTTCCACTTGCATCCTTCTTCTGCCAATGCTTTAAAGCATCCAGTTCCTCTCTCTTTGGTCGACTTTCATCTTCAAATACTTGCTTCTCTTCTTCACCTGTTACATATACCATGAGATCCTTACTCATAAGTAAGGCTTCCATTCTCATTACCCATGCGGGGTAATTATCTCTGTCCAGTTTGTCAATGGAGATATGATCTGCCATACTCCTTTCCTTTTGGTGCAACCTGTGAGCTTAAAGGATAAAGGATAATACTGTTTGGAGTTCTTTGTGTATGAGGATACTTTTGAAGTAACCTTTTGATGCCTTGTGTCTTCAAATGCTTCACCTTTCAAACTTTAATGAAAACTTTCCAAAACTTCTCATACCTTTGCCGCCTTCTGCTCTTTAGGACCTTTCTGCTCTGATACCACTTTTGATGTGTGAAACATCACAAGAAATCAATTAATGTGACACTAGACAACCTCTATGGTCACCATTAACGCATTGCCACTCCAAACTTTGAGAAATGATAGCCAAAACCAAGAATTTTACTTCTTCAGAACTTTCTAGTCACTGAAATGACATACCTTCAATATTTTGCTAATTTCTCTTAGCACAAATATTATTTCTCCACAATATTTTGGTATGAAAGTAAAAGAGAATACCTTTCCAACAAGCTATTATTTGCAAGAAACGGATCTCTAGAACTCAAGATATAGCCTTCACAAGATGACCCTGTATGACTAAGATTCGATGCCAGCCATCGACTTCCCGGATAAAACTCAACTTTTCAACATACATTTGATGTCAGGCATCGACTTGCTTGGATAACTTCAACTTTTAAAATCATTTCATACAAGACAAACTCTGGAGATGGAAGACGAATACTTATACACACAACTTTAACTAGTTCTTATCATAGCTATGAAAACTCATAAGCTTACAAGTGCTTTCTCACTTAGAGAAGCCTGACTATACTCAGTCATACAAATTGAGTTCTTAATCACTCTATCATTGTCTTCCTATTCGCATCAGTTGATACAAACTAACTTATATAGTTTTTCTCAATCTCGTGACTTTAAACAAACTTCTAGAATTAAAGTGAAATAACTTTACAAATATAATATAGTTGTGAATTTGTCCCTTCACATAGGCATGTGGTTTTCTTCTAAAGATTTGACCTTCAAATATATGTCCAATTAGTGATTGTTTCTCCAACAATGTCTTCACATTACCTATCTTCTCCACCGAGTGCTTTGTATCATCTCCTGTTTGCATTTCATGTTTGTTGTGAGGATCTTCTAAATCAAAAAGTAAAGCCACATTTCCTGCTACATGATTTGAGCATCCCGAATCAATGTAAAAGATGTGATCATCATCCTTACCCTTCTTCACTGATAGACTCATAATCAATAATGAATCTTCTTGACTTTGGTCCTCTCCATAGTTATTGTAATCTCTTCTTCCTCTATGGCCACTTTGATAGTTGTTGTTGTTGTAATTGTTGCTATAATTGTCGTTATAGCCTCCATTGTATCTACCTCTATTTGATCCATAGCCACCTCTATTGAATGCTCTTCCTCTTGAGTTCCTCGGGTTCCTAAAACATTCTTCAATAGTATGATTATATAAGCCACATATATTGCAAGGCTGAGATGATTGGAATCTCCTCTTGCCGTGCTTTCCACCTCTGCCTCTTCCTCTAGCTCTTCCTCTACCTGCAAAGTTTTCTTGGAAAGAGCTACCTTCATCTTCATTCTTCTTATTCTTTGACTTGTCCTTGATCTTAGCTTTATCAGAATATAAGGCAGAAGTTTGATTACGTCTTGAGGACTCACCACCTTTGCTAATCTTTGCTTCATGAGTGAACAGTTGGCCCATGAGTGTGTTGAGGTCGGATACATGCATATTCATGTACAAATCCATGGTTGTTGTGAAGGACTCCCACTTTTCATCTGCTTTGATTCCATTTATGATTTGTCTAATGATTTTGTTATTAGGATCTTGCTCACATGCACACAGAGGTTGCAAACACAGAAAATAAGAGACACCAAGAGACGAGACTGAACATAGTATTGGGTGCAATCTCCCCCCATGCACTCTGTTTTGACAGTCCACAGAGTGCATGTATTTATAGGAATTTTTTATTACATTGAAAAGAGTGGTTACATGACAGCGGCTTCGAAAAGCATGCATGAAACTAAAAGTTGGTTATTTTCGTAGGAAGCCTTTTCTTTTAATATAAAAAATCACGGTCTACAATGACCCTTATTCTAACCACTATTTTTCTAACTATTTCTAACAATAGAACCTTCTATGCAGATTTATTTACAAACTAAATTATAAATCAGATTTATTGATGTCCGCCCTAAAGTCAGATTATTGATGTCCGCCCTTTCACGCTTTCAAGCCCTCACAAACCTTAAGCTACTATATTAAAAACACCAAAAACACATTAATACATTCATAAATTAACACTCCAACAATGATTTATTCAACATATTCCATAATTTATAACATGCCACTCAGTTTGAAAAAGCAACTGACCTCAATTGATAAAGTAAAATAACTATGGATGGCGAGTCACATGTTCCATCAGTGAATGAAAATAAGCATGTTCCATGTTAAAAAACATGCATGGAAATGTTCATGCAGGAATTACATTAATGTGTTTGTGTATGATATGCAGAAATTAAGTGGTCATAATGAGGTGTTAATTGTGTTTTATGTATCCATTGAAGTTCTTCAATAGAGTGTTTTTTGTACTTAACCAAATATCGATGGTATTGAGTACCTATGCGTGTAGTAGTACCTATTTTCTCAGGAACCAAGATTTCAGATTGTTCTTCAACCAAAGGAGGGTCATCAAGAAGTGGAGTGAGTGGTAAAGTTCCTTTAAATGGTTTAAGTAAACTAATATGAAAAGAGTTATGTATATTATAATGAGATGGTATATCTAATCTAAATGAATTATCATTAATTTTTTCTATAATGCAAAACGGTCCATAATGGCGTGGTGCAAGTTTAATTTTAAGATGCTGCAAAATATTTTTGAGACGTCTTTTAATGATACACAACCATACAAGATCATTTTCCTTGAATTCCTTAGCTAATCGTTTTGTATTGATATTACGTGTGTAGCACTCTTGGCTTTTCCTAATGTGCTTGTGAACATTTTGAAGTATAGAAATGTGATCTTGAGCAATAGAATCAGCCATCGAAATGTCAGTTTGGGTGAGTGACATGGGAGTGGGAAGCTTTTTACCATAAACAATTTCAAAAGGTGCACGACCAGTAGTGGTGTGTGTGGTGTTATTGTAAGCAAATTGAAGCAATGGCAACTTTTCATCCCAGTTAGTGGGACCATCTAATGAATAACAACGCAATAAATCAAGAGTAGTACTATTTGTAGCTTCACTTTGTCCATTACTTTCGGAATGAAATGCAGAGCTAAAATCTATTTTAGAACCAAAATGTTGAAATAAGGCAACCCAAAAATGATGACAAAATCTAACATCACGATCAGATAACATTACTTTAAGAAATCTATGATGTGGGAAAATGCATTTAATGAATAATTTTGCAGCCTGAGGTGCACACAAAGTTTTCCTACATGGAATGAAATATTCATATTTACTAAACCTACCAACTATTGTCCAAATCATATCATTATGTGATGAAGTGATGGGAAGATCTGTGATAAAATCCATAGAAAATTGTTCCCATGGTTTGTTCGGAATGGGAAATGGCATTAATAATCCAAATGGTTTACCATGATGAAATTTTACACGCTGTCGGGAAGATTTGCATCTTCCAATTGATGGCCCGAAAAATTAAAATATTTATTGGTGAATTCTAAACCTCTTTTATATCACTGTTGATCAGTTGTGCTAATTGGATTAACTATTTTGAAAATGTTATCAGGTATGAAGGATGAAGCAGGACATATGTTCATATTAGGGTTTACCCTAAGTACTTAATTAATGAGTATTTATATTTATACATGCTAGAAACATGGGTATATAACTCTAGTTCATATGATTTATGACAATAGGGTTCATTTGAAGGGTCTCAAAAGGTTCTAATAGGTTCATGTTAGAGTTTATTTATGTTCCAAAGGGTTAATGATAGGGTTTATTTAAATGTTAATGAGCTAATGGTAGGATTCCAAAAGGGTTTTAAGGGGTTTAGTGTGCAAGAATGAAGATTAGCCTTAGTTTGAAGGGTTGAAACAAATAATATTTAATAAAATTAATCTATAATTTAACATTGGTTAACCTACAAATTTAATTTATGGTTTAATTTGTTAATTTAATAGTGTGTATACTTTTAAATACTAAGGTTCTAATTAATTAAACCCTTAAACTAAGATTGAATTAAATGATTTATTTAAAATAAGAAATATAGGCTAATTAAATTAAAAATGGTAAATTAAATGGATAAATAACTAGTGGTCTATATGAGTACTAGGAAAAAGAATGGTTTATAGAAGATGTGTAACTAAAGTGATTGAAAGAGTGGTTGGAATAAATGATGCAATTAAAGGAAGTTAAAGAGAAACTTTAAATGAATGGTGTATATGAAAAAGGTTAAAAGAATGGAGTAAGTGAGTTGTGTAAATAAAGTCAATTTAAAGTGTGGTGAAAGTAAGGAGATTAAAGTGTGGTTGTAGATTAAAAGTTAAAACCAAAAGAGTGGATTAGAAAGGACTTGTGTATGTATTTAAATGTGTGTTGAGCTCAAGTTTCTCCTAATGTTTTTTGCAGTGTCGAGAAGCATTGAAGATTAATGAGCAATTGAAGAGCAAATGAAGTGCAGTGAACTAATGTTTTTTGCAGTGTCGAGAAGCATTGAAGATTAATGAGCAATTGAAGAGCAAATGAAGTGCAGTGAACTAATGTTTTTTGCAGTGTTGAGAAGCATTGAAGATTAATGAGCAATTGAAGAGCAAATGAAGTGCAGTGAACTAATGTTTTTTGCAGTGTCGAGAAGCATTGAAGATTAATGAGCAATTGAAGAGCAAATGAAGTGCAGTGAACTAATGTTTTTTGCAGTGTCGAGAAGCATTGAAGATTAATGAGCAATTGAAGAGCAAATGAAGTGCAGTGAACTAATGTTTTTTGCAGTGTCGAGAAGCACTGAAGATTAATGAGCAATTGAAGAGCAAACAAAGTGCAGTGAACTAATGTTTTTTGCAGTGTCGAGAAGCATTGAAGATTAATGAGCAATTGAAGAGCAAATGAAGTGCAGTGAACCTAATGTTTTTTGCAGAAACATTGAAGATTACAATCAATTAAAGTGAAGTGAAAACAATTGAAGTGAAGCGGCAGCCTAAAGATCCATTTAAATCTTATTTCCCATTTAGTCAACTATCCAATTGACTAGACATGTATCCAATTGTTTAGGCCTGCCAGTTGTATTAGATTTATTGATTAGAACCATTAGCATATCAATTAATTCATTCAAACAGTTTAGCATCATATTGTTTCATTAGTTTTTCCATTACTTTCCTTGATGTCTTCTAAGTTAGTTCATGAGTCTGAGCACAGTACTATTGAAAATATTGAAAATATTGAAAATGTTCCGCCAACTCTAGACAGACCAGAACCCTCTAGCTTACCTGAAAGTTTAGTAGAAGAACCCATTATGGAAGTTTCAATCTCATATCAGGAAGCTGTTGCTATGTACGAGGCTGCCCGTCCTTACGGTCCATAGCTAGTTAAAACTATTTACTTTTGGTAAGAAAACTTTAGTTTCAATCATATAATTAGGTAATTTATATTGTTTTGTCATTAGAACCCTAATTTCCTTAAGCCTGAGTCCGCTACAGACACCCTGCGTGTGCCGAACGATTTAGGCGGATGACTTGATCCACCATCCGAGCATCTCTCACGACCCGACATTTGGTGAACCTGACGTGAACAAACGGCCTTGCAGCTCAGGTATAAAATTTAAATTTTTCGTGCATGTGCATACATGATATCGACAGGTTGGATTGAAGAAGCTTCTTCATCCGTGGGAGCAGTGGCTCTATCTTTGACTCCTTGCACTCTTCTAGGTGTTGAGGGCTGTTCCCTAGGGAACTGAGCGCCTCCACTAAGAGTGGCAAGTAGCTATCCTCATCTCGCCACCCCTTTTCATCGACAAGAACGTTTGCACAATCATCCATTAGCAACTGATGTATTAGATTTTGATTCTATTAAAAATTGTATAAACTTATACACAAGTCACTCTTTAAAGCCTCTTCTTCGATTCAGATTCCAGGTATTTATATTTGGATTCTTTTTGCTTGCACATAATTAAATGAAAATGACATCTAATGTAGAGAATCTTCTGCATGATATGGAAGCACGATTAATTTCATCTATAGATTTAAAGCTTAATTCCAAGTTTGAGTCCTTAAACTCGTTTCTTTCAATCTTAACTACAGTAGTATCTGATTTTAATGCAAATTTTAAGTCAATAGATACTCAATTTGATCGCGAGTTTAGGAATTTAGAAGGAATTCTTCATTATGAACTCTCAAATTTGAATGAAAATATGGAAACAATAGCAAATCATGTAAAAGAAATTTCATCATTCAAAACAATTGGTCATGAAATTGCAAGTTTAAAAGAGAACATTGAAAGGTTAAACAATCAAATACACGAAAGTGTTACATGTGAATGCAAAGATAGATATCAAGTACGAGTTCAAAGTAGATCTATGTATTCTATTGACCAAAATCCTTTACCCGATCATAGAAAAGTTGATCCTAAGGCTTTATATCAAAGACCGAAGAGAACTGTAAGATGCTTCTGGTGTGACCAACTAGGTCATACTTATGGGAACTGTATGGCCTATGAGAAAGCATGTAGCCAACAATTGGTATTAGAAAGTGAACAGAAAATATGTGATTATCAAACGCATCTACCATTGAGATTAAACTTAGGTAGAGGAGGAATGATAGACTATTTTGACCAAGAAAAATTTAGTCCTAAAACCAAACTTCAAAAACAATGGAAACCTAAGAGTCATAAGGAGAAAAGCAATGTATGTCAATTACATTCTATGAACACCAAGATTGTGCCTAAATGTGAATGTTTGAACAATGATCAAAACCTTATTAAACCTAAATCTATGAATAACATTGATCTTCAAATTAAATCTAAGGATCAAGATACATTGAAAAAGTTTAAGAAAGAAGAAGATGTAAAGATAAAAGATGATGAAAATGAACAATCAATTGATGGAAATATAGATATACAGGCAGTTAAAACAGAACCTAAAGTCATAGAAATTGACAATAAATGTGATCAAAATAAAAATGATGAAAGAATAGTACAAACATCTGAAGATGAAAATCTTCAACTTCAATCAGAACATGACAAGAATATAGGAAAATGGGTACAAGAAGCCATATGGAAGATTGAAAATAATATCAAAAACTCATCTAAAGGTAAGAAAAAGGAGAAGAATTTAAGTGAATAGTTTTATTGTGATGGAATTGTTTATTGAAGATAAAACATTTCAAATTTTGATTTTTGCTTCCTGCATATATGCTGTTTTCATAAAAAATGAGAAACATATACCTAAATTGTTTAGTTTTAATGTTTGAAAAGCTAATTACAAACTTATGATTAAGTTTACATTACGATTTGTTTAATCAAAAGAATTCTAAAATATGAAAACACAAAGTTTGTTTCAAATTAAACAAAAACATATTTGTAATTATGCTTGCAAATTATTTTGATCAATATGCTTGTCATTTCCTAAACTTATGATAAATTTATGATTTTTTTTCTTTCACAAATAAGAAGAAATCTATTATGAAGAACAATTATGAAGAATATTATTATGATGAATATTTTGCACAAAATGATCTTTGTTTACAACAATTATGACGATATACTTTTAAAAGAAAGAAATATATATGATATGAATATGATCATGATAAATATGAAGAACATGAAAAAAAATGTTACAATATGAGGATGATTTTATTGATATACCATATGATGAGTAAGAGGAACTTTTATAATCCAGATATGAATTTTTCATTGATATATATATAAAAAAATGATGCTCATTTATAAAGATACAAGTTAAAAACTTTGAACATTTTGATTTTTCCTAAATTTTATGAACTTTGATTCATAGGTTGAAAAACCTATTTAAAAGAAAATTAAGAATGCATTATTTATGATAATTATAATCACTATGAATTTCTTATGATGAAATTTGTGACATGAAGAAGATGAATCTGATAGAATATATGAATTGATATTTGCAAGATAAATGATAATGAAGATTACTTGTTTTGTAGCTTCTATTTTATAAGTGATTACAGGTTCTGAAGATGCATTGATCAAAGCAATTGAAGATGTTATGCTAAAAGTTCTGATGAATTTAAAGAGAGCAGATTGAAGATGAAGCAGATTGAAGATAAAATTGATTTTTAGGTCGTATTTTTCTTTGTCTTAAAATTTTGTTTTACGTATTTTATTTGCATTCATATAAAACTAATTGATAAAATCTGGAATGAAGAATATTAATTTATAAAGGACTCTATTTAACCATATTAGGAAAATAGACATAATTTATATTTCTACATTTATAGATTAAGTGAGATTTGTTAAAAATAGAAGGATTTGTAGTTCATTTAGATAACGAAAGTAGTTGTATATGTGTAGGAGCATATTGTTGCATGATTCATGTCTGTGAAAACCTAGATCTTTCTTGTCCATGCAGCTAGATCCTTAGCTCGGATTAAGGGGTTAAGCCTTTCCCCTTTAAAACAAAAAAGTAGCGAAAAAAAAAAAGAATATTGACATGGAAGTTATACCTTCTTCCACCCCAAAAAGGTATTTACATTTATTATCGATATGAAGTTTACATCATATTTATATGAAGAAACTAGTTGAGAAAAAACACATCTAGTGAGTAAAATTGGGCATACAAGGCGGCTGTCTGTCCAAGTAGATTTAGTAGATTTCTTTGGCATGCTTGATTGCTCATATGTGAATGCATATATATGACGAAACCTGCATTTGAATGAATGAAAATGAATTCTGTTTTATACTAATCTTTACATAGTTTATAAATGGATAAAATGTAAACTAATGTTTGTTGACTGAAAAGGTTAATAGTTTATCTTTATACTTTAATATGTTTTCATTGCCAGATGTAATTGAAATAAACTTCATGTGCATGTTGAAAAGATTTAAAATTTGATAAGATTAAATATATTTAAAAAAGAATTGATGTTGTTTTATGATTTAATTTCAGGATAATCATTGAAAATGCTGCTTCCCTAAATCTGCAAGTTGGCCCATCGGGACGATGTGCAGGTTTGGTGGCAGTGGATGTCGGGAAGATTTGCATCTTCCAATTGATGGCCCGAAAAATTAAAATATTTATTGGTGAATTCTAAACCTCTTTTATATCACTGTTGATCAGTTGTGCTAATTGGATTAACTATTTTGAAAATGTTATCAGGTATGAAGGATGAAGCAGGACATATGTTCATATTAGGGTTTACCCTAAGTACTTAATTAATGAGTATTTATATTTATACATGTTAGAAACATGGGTATATAACTCTAGTTCATATGATTTATGACAATAGGGTTCATTTGAAGGGTCTCAAAAGGTTCTAATAGGTTCATGTTAGAGTTTATTTATGTTCCAAAGGGTTAATGATAGGGTTTATTTAAATTTTAATGAGCTAATGGTAGGATTCCAAAAGGGTTTTAAGGGGTTTAGTGTGCAAGAATGAAGATTAGCCTTAGTTTGAAGGGTTGAAACAAATAATATTTAATGAAATTAATCTATAATTTAACATTGGTTAACCTACAAATTTAATTTATGGTTTAATTTGTTAATTTAATAGTGTGTATACTTTTAAATACTAAGGTTCTTATTAATTAAACCCTTAAACTAAGATTGAATTAAATGATTTATTTAAAATAAGAAATATAGGTTAATTAAATTAAAAATGGTAAATTAAATGGATAAATAACTAGTGGTCTATATGAGTACTAGGAAAAAGAATGGTTTATAGAAGATGTGTAACTAAAGTGATTGAAAGAGTGGTTGGAATAAATGATGCAATTAAAGGAAGTTAAAGAGAAACTTTAAATGAATGGTGTATATGAAAAAGGTTAAAAGAATGGAGTAAGTGAGTTGTGTAAATAAAGTCAATTTAAAGTGTGGTGAAAGTAAGGAGATTAAAGTGTGGTTGTAGATTAGAAGTTAAAACCAAAAGAGTGGATTAGGAAGGACTTGTGTATGTATTTAAATGTGTGTTGAGATCAAGTTTCTCCTAATGTTTTTTGCAGTGTCGAGAAGCATTGAAGATTAATGAGCAATTGAAGAGCAAATGAAGTGCAGTGAACTAATGTTTTTTGCAGTGTCGAGAAGCATTGAAGATTAATGAGCAATTGAAGAGCAAATGAAGTGCAGTGAACTAATGTTTTTTGCAGTGTTGAGAAGCATTGAAGATTAATGAGCAATTGAAGAGCAAATGAAGTGCAGTGAACTAATGTTTTTTGCAGTGTCGAGAAGCATTGAAGATTAATGAGCAATTGAAGAGCAAATGAAGTGCAGTGAACTAATGTTTTTTGCAATGTCGAGAAGCATTGAAGATTAATGAGCAATTGAAGAGCAAATGAAGTGCAATGAACTAATGTTTTTTGCAGTGTCGAGAAGCATTGAAGATTAATGAGCAATTGAAGAGCAAATGAAGTGCAATGAACCTAATGTTTTTTGCAGAAACATTGAAGATTACAATCAATTAAAGTGAAGTGAAAACAATTGAAGTGAAGCGGCAGCCTAAAGATCCATTTAAATCTTATTTCCCATTTAGTCAACTATCCAATTGACTAGACATGTATCCAATTGTTTAGGCCTTCCAATTGTATTAGATTTATTGATTAGAACCATTAGTATATCAATTAGTTCATTCAAACAGTTTAGCATCATATTGTTTCATTAGTTTGTCCATTACTTTCCTTGATGTCTTCTAAGTTAGTTCATGAGTCTGAGCACAGTACTATTGAAAATATTGAAAATATTGAAAATGTTCCGCCAACTCTAGACAGACCAGAACCCTCTAGCTTACCTGAAAGTTTAGTAGAAGAACCCATTATGGAAGTTTCAATCTCATATCAGGAAGCTGTTGCTATGTACGAGGCTGCCCGTCCTTACGGTCCATAGCTAGTTAAAACTATTTACTTTTGGTAAGAAAACTTTAGTTTCAGTCATAGAATTAGGTAATTTATATTGTTTTGTCATTAGAACCCTAATTTCCTTAAGCCTGAGTCCGCTACAGACACCCTGCGTGTGCCGAACGATTTAGGCGGATGACTTGATCCACCATCCGAGCATCTCTCACGACCCGACAACGCTGACATACAATGCATTAAGAAACATAATGTGCAATATATTTTTCCATGTGTGGCCAAAAGAAGAAACCTTTGCAGGCAGAACTAGTGCTTTGTATGCCTCTATGACCCATGTAAGATGGTTCATGCATTTCTTTGATGACAAAATCTTTAAAAGCTTGAGTTATGCATAATCTATGTTGAAAATAAAGAAAACCATTATGAAATGTATAATGTTCATTAGATAAAGATGCACCATTGTTGAAGTCATATCATGCACGTGAAAAATACAAATCAGATGCATAAGTGGAAACCATTTCTTGAAAAGAATGTATTTGGATGGTAGAAATATTATGCAAAACAACAGAATGTGAAGGAAATCGGTTAAGAGCATCAGCTACAACATTAGATTTACCAAGCTGATATTGGATCATGGGTTGGAAATTTTGAATGAATGATGCCCATTTAAGATGGCGATCAAAGATTAAGGGCTGATTTAATAAATGCTTAATAGCATGTTGATCAATTTTGATTAAGACCTCAAAGCCCATAAGATAGTGTTTCCAAATTCGCAAAACATGCACAACTGCTAACAATTCTTTATCATATGTACTATAATTCTTTTCTGAGGGCTTAAGCTTCCTACTCTCAAATGCAATGGGATGATCATTTTGCATTAAAAAAACACCTATCTTTGAACCACTAGCATCAGTAACAACATGAAAGGGTTGTGAAAAATTAGGTTATTGTAAAACAGGTGCATGTGAAAGTGCATGTTTGAGTTTTTCAAAGGATTGTTGTTGGGTAAGTTTCCATGCAAATTTTATTTTCTTTTTTAATAACAAGGTAAGGGGCAATGCTAAATAGGAAAAATTTCAAACAAACTTCCTGTAGAAACTAGCCAACCCAAGAAAAGAACGAACATCATTGACTCATTGTGGTGTAGGCCATTCCACTATAACTTTAATCTTTTTTGGATCCACATGCACACCTTCACTTGAAATAATATGTCCTAGATATTCTAGCTTAAGTTGAAAGAAGTAACTATTCTCTCATAGTAAATGAAAAACTATTTTAAGATGCTTCTCATGCTCACTATCATTCTTACTGTAAACAAGTATATCGTCGAAAAATACAAGAAAAAAAGCTTGGTAATCAAGAAAAATGTTATTCATCATTCGTGCAAATGTAGCAGGGGCATTAGTAAGTCCAAAGGGCATTACCATAAATTCATAATGGCCTGTTTGAGTTCTAAATGCACTCTTAAAAATATCACTTTGCATCATATGAATATGATGGTATCCTGATTTTAGACTAATTCTACTAAAGACACGAGCTCCTCGTAATTTATCTAAAAGATCATCTATTCGAGGAATAGGGTATCTATTCTTTATTGTGATCTTGTTAAGGGCTCTATAATCAATGCACATTCGATAAGTTTTATTCTTCTTCTCTACTAAAAAGAACTGGTGCTCCAAATGGGGAAGAAGTAGGCCTTATAAGACCTTTCTATAGTAGGTCTTTTGCTTGGTTTTCTATTTCCTTTTGGTGTAGTGGGCCATGTCTATAAGATGCTTTATGAGGAGGAGAACTACCAGGGACTAAGTCTATGCTATGGTCAAAGGATCCTCGAGATGGTGGTAGTTCAGAGGGATACTCAGACATAAAACAATCCTTATAAGTAGTCATGAAAGGTTTATGTGCATCAGGAAGTGTATGAGTATAATCATTGATGACATTGACAAAAATAATGCATGAATTGAATCCTTTCCTAAATGCACGTTTTACTTGAGTCTGACTAATCAATGGAAATAGCTAGAAATCATACCGTGTAGACAAAATAATGATTTGACCTTTAAATTCAAAGTTAAAAGTATGTGTGTGGTAGTCAATGCGTGGGTTATAATGATGACAAAAAGGCATACCTAGTATGACATTGTAAGATTGCAAAGGTGCAATTAAAAATGTTTGTGAATCAACATATGGGCCTATGCTAATCGTAACATCTTGCACTTATCATGTTGCATTATAACGATTACCTTGAAATGTAGCTTTTGCTTTATACAAAGAAGGAAACATTTTTAATTTAAGTTCTTGTACTAATAAATGTGAAATGAAGTCATGTGAACTACCATCGTCATGTAAAATTTTAATGAGTTTGTTGTTTATAGTACCATGCATGCAAAGTAGAGAATGAAGAGAGATATCATTACCCAATGTACTTAAGTCCTTCTCCAATGATTCCTCTGTCCAAAGAGGAGGAATTTCTTCATTATGGGCCTCTATGTTATGTAATTGAGCTGTAGCAGGTTTCCTCTTAAGAGGTCGCAATCAGCACTCGTTTTTGTATGTCCAGGTTTACCACAATTCTAGCACGTGATTCATGGTCGCTTCTGTTGGGCATCCATCGCTGAAGTTTATAGGGTAGGTGGTTTGGTAGGTTGGAGAGATGAAGCAATAGGTTCAGTTGAGTAATTGGATTGTGGTGGATGAGGAAAACTAGGGTAAGATCAGGCATTAAAAGTACGTTTCATGGGGAGATGTGGTTTAACAAAAAGTGGTCGTTGATGTGGTTGTTGTAGATGGAGTGACTTGGTTATGGACTGGAATTCTTTCTCTGCATCATATGCGAAAGATATAGCCTTGTTGAGGTTTGTAGGTCATAAGGTGTGAAGCTTAGCTTGGATTCCCACCTCCAAACCATCTTTGTATTTCCGTTGCAAGCTATCCTCCGTTACATCTTCAAGCATTCGAACCAATAGTAAATTTTTCCAAAACCGCTCTTGTAGGTAGTAACCATATCTCCCTCTTTCCATGTAAGGGTCGTCCATTCACGTCAAACATGTAAATGGTATTGAGGAGGAAGAAAAGAATCCTTCACTTTATCTTGGAAAGCCTTCCACGTTGTTGGATGCTCTGTACTGTGCCGTAGGACATTCCACCAAAGTTGAGCTTTTCCTACTAAATAGTTAGTGGAAAATTTGACTTTTCACTTTTAGCATATGTTTCATCAGTATAAAAATCATCAAACTGTGAAAGCCATGAAAGGGTTAAACGGCCATCCTTCTGGCCATCAAACTATAAAAACGGGTAATTCTTAATGGCAATCTTGGAATGCATGCCATCCAACTGGGTAGAGACAATAGCTTTGACCACCCTCGTAAGGTTGTCTTCATCAGTTTGCATCTTTTCAAGTATTTCGTGTCATTGTCAAATCTCGTTCTGAGCACTGGTAATTCGTGCTGTAGAAGCTCCAGTTGTTGCTCGAGCGTTACCTCGGGTAGAGGTGATTCGCCGAAATCCTCCATGTTGTTCATAGGGTCCATGAGGATGTACAGACAAAACCCTCTTGCTAGATATGTAAAAACACTTTTTGAGTTTATTTGAGTTAAAATGTAAAAGGAATGGTTTTCTTGGGAATTGAAAAAGTAAGAAAGAGATGAAAGTTGTAATAAATATAAGAAAAGAGAAGTAGAGGGACAACACAAAGAGATAGTGTAGTGGTAAAACACTTCCCTTCTGTGGCTGAGGTTGTGGGTTCAAATCCTCCCACTTTGGTGAATATAAAACTCCTTATTGCCACTCATAAATTAAAATTGGTTCATGTGTAGCCAACGGTTGCCAACGGTCGCCAAGGGAGCCTTGGGTGCCAAAGATGCCAAAGTAATGCCTTAAGTTATGCCTTAAGTTCTATGCCTTAGTCGACATCTTAGTTGATGTCAAAGGACTAAACGTAGGTGTAAACGTAGGTTCTAGTTTTGGAACTGGAACATAAACCGGAACTAGAACTAGAACTAGAACTGGAATTGAAACTGAAACTGAAACTAAAACTGAAACCAAAAACGAAAACAAAAACGAAAGTCGGAGCTGGAACCGGATTCGAAATCGGATTGAAGGAGTAAACGTAGGTTCTGGTTCTAGAACTGGAACAAAAATAGAAACCGGAACTGAAATTGGAAGTAAAACTAAAAATAAAATTGAAAACGGAAACAGAAATGGAAATGGAAATGGAAACGGAAACGAAAACCAGAGCTGGATCTAGAATCAAAATCTGATCACAAACAGAGAACAACGAAACAGAGATCAATTTGCCAAAATGAACAGAAACAGTTCCCTCTGTAGTGACACGAACCTGGCTCTGATACCACTATTATCAGGATCTTGCTCACATGCACAAAGAGGTTGCAAACGTAGGAAACACGTAGAAAAATAGAGACGCCAAGAGACGAGACTAAACGCAGTATTGGGTACAATCTCCCCCCATGCACTCTATTTCGATAGTCCACAGAGTGCATGTATTTATAGGAATTTTTTATTACATCAAAAAGAGTGGTTACATGAGAGCAGCTTCGAAAAGCATGCGTGAAACTAAAAGTTGGTGACTTTCGTAGAAATCCTTTTCTTTTAATATCAAAAATTGTGGTCTACAATGACCCTTATTCTAATCACTATTTTTCTAACTATATTAACAATAGAACCTTCTACGCGGATTTATTTACAAACTAAATTATAAACCAGATTTATTGATGTCCGCCCTAAAGTCGGATTATTGATGTACACCCTTTCACGCTTTCACGCCCTCACGAACCTTCAGCTGCTATATTAAAAACACCAAAAATACATTAATACATTAATAAATTAACACTCCAACAATGCTTTATTCAACATATTCCATAAGTTATAATAGATTTGTTCCTCTTCAATTACCTCTCCAATGCTTCCAAGTTGATCTGAAATCTCCTTCATCTTTGTGACATAATGAGTCACACTTTGCTTGGGGCTTTTCTTCATTGTTGTGAACTCCATGCTGGCAATTGGTTCTTCCTTGCTCAAGTGTTGGAGGAGAAGAAAGAAGCAAGTGCATTCCAAGTCTCTCTTGATGTCTTGTATCCCTTGACATGAGGTAAAAGAAAATCAGAGATTGAGTTTAGAATATAGGACCTTGCAAGTGCATCTTTTGAACACCAATTTGAAAGTCTTTCCTCTTCTTCATGTGATGGTTGCCCTTTGTTCCTCATGGTTGGCATAGCTTCATCTCTAGATGTGTATCCAAATAGATTCCTCCCTTAAAAAAAAGCTTCCATCGTTAGAGACCATGCTGGGTAGCTTTTTCTATCCAATTTGTCAATTGTTGATGGGATCCATCTCCCATGTTGATTGACTATGCTCTGATACCACTGTGGAGAGAGATGGTGGATACAACCTGAAGATGAATTGGTACTACTACAACCAGCTTCACACCAGCCAAATGAGACTTCAGATTTGGTTAGTAGACCCTTTGAGCTTCCTAAATCCACAAAAAAATCACCCAAGTGCTTTGGAACAAATATCTCAAAAGTTTGAGTCAAGAAAAACTAGTTGCAAAATGACTAGCTCCCAAAACTTGCTATTTTTGTACATACACCTGCTGAAACAAATGAACAGTGCTCTCAACCTGGTAGGAATTAGAAAAATTCCTTTTAGAAATAGCTAATAGACTTAGCATGCTTCCCAATCCAGTTTAAAACAATCAACTTAGCACTAAGAAAACATGTTAGCAAAATCTCAAATACTCCTGCCATTTTTGGGCCCTCTAGAGATAGACCTCTGAGCAGTAAAATGGAGATTTCTCACAAATGGTAAATCCAATGGAGATGAGATTTTATGATCATAAACTATACTTAGAGAACTATCCAATTCACTTTAAAAATCTGAAAAAGATTATGTATAGCCTGAGACATGAGCTTCTAAAGTTTACTATTCTGAGTGGGTATAGCAGAGAACAAATCAGAGAAGAAGTAAATGATGAATGTATAGATTCACATATAATTACAAGCTCATTGGAAATGAATACCGGAAGAAGGATGATAGAGCTATGGACTAAGCTCTTTAATCTCTACAGATAGGCATGAAATGGGCACGAATCAAGCACTCTTTTGGTGACTTCCTTCTTGCTCCTTTTATAGCTACTTTTGGAGGTAGTTTTGAATTTGAATTCAAATGACTTCACCTAAAAGTGATGCTAGGAAAACATATTCCCTCAGCTAATGGATTTGTGGTTTTGGGTAGTTAGAGCCATCAATTTTCTTTTTACATCATGGATGACTTAAGCCATTCTTTCTTTTACAATTACAAGAGATAAAATGTACTCTTTTACAAGAGGTGTTCATATGTCTACACATATGACTATAAATGAACATCATATCAAGCATGTATGCTCGGGCAAAATGCACCAACGGGTATGTGTGTAGCATATGTAGTTAACAAGTGTCTCACTAAAGCATTGCAGTTTATCACTCCATATGAGTCTTGGCATGGTCACAAGCCATCTCTTGCTCATCTGTGTGTCATTGGTTGTCTTGCACATGCATAAGTGCCTAAACAATAACGTAGGAAATAAAGCAATGAAATGTATTTTTGTTAGGTACAGTTCGCAAAGCAAAGGCTATCATTTGTATCATCCACATACTAAACACATTTTGGTTAGTCTTGATGTTGGTTTTATGGAAGATGCAATTCAAACATTACTTTCCTGTACTAAGGAGATAACGCTTAGCTCCAAAGATGTATATAACACTTTGCTGCCTCTTTTTACAGGTGCACAATCGAGTGCTGGTCCAAATGAGGCAATTTCTCAGCATTTGCAGGTTCCACATGATGAAGTCGATCATTCCATTGTTTATGCAGATTTACATGATGCACTTGTTGATGTAAGATCTCATATAGAGGAGGCAAAAATTATACCAAAATGTCCGGTGCAAACTTTACGAGATAGCAAATTAGATGCACCTCTATCATATCATACTGATTTAGGCTCTCATAGTGATTCTTTTGTGCCAAGTTGCTAAGCTATGGTTGCCTCTAGTGTTTATGATGAGAATGAGCCTCTTTCGTTTGATGAAGCACATAATTTAAAAAATTGCATGGCTGCAATGCAATCAAAATATGATTCTATTATGAAGAATGGTACCTAGTCTTTATGTGACTTGCTTCCTCGAAAGAAGGCCATTGGCACTAAGTAGGTATACAAGCTAAAACATAAGCCTCATGGAACAATTGATAGCTATAAAACTAGGCTTGTTGCAAAAGGTTATTCTCAAGAAGAGGCATTGATTTTAATGAGAGATTTGCACCTACTTGCCGAATGACTATTGTTCATAGCATGTGTGCACTTATAGCTTATCATGGTTGGATGAAAACAGTGTGCAAGTTGAAAAAGGAATTATATGGTTTGGAGCAAGCACCATGTGCTTGGTATGAATAGATACATGCCTACTTGATTGCACATGGTTTAGAGAGTAGTCCAACTAAAAACACCTTATATTTTAAGTGTGGAAATGATATGCTTCTCATCATTCTTGTCTATGTTGATGACATGCTACTCATTGGTCCTAAGGAGAAGAATATTGCTGATTTTAAGGCTGATTTGCATGCCTCATTTGATATGTCAAATTTAGGGCATTTGCATCATTAGTTGGGCATTGAGCTTATGCAAGTTGATGGCAGAATATCTTTGTGTCAAACAAAATATATTTACACATTATTGCAATGTTTTGGCGTTGAAGATTGCAAACCTATTGCCACTTCTATAGAAACACATTTATGATTGATTCTTTATGATATTGGAGATGCATTTGATGTTGTTCTCTATCAACAAGATGATGGATGCTTGATTTAATTATGCATTACTCGGTCAGATATTTAGTTTGTTGCCTTACAAATGAGTAGGTTTATGCATTGCCTAGGTGTCAAGCATTGGCATGTGGTTAAGTGCATATTTTGCTACTTGAGTGGTACCTGACTACTTGGATTGTTTTATCCTAAGGGGGGATCACTACCACTAGATTTACATGCTTTTTTTTACTCTGATTGGGTTTGTTGCTATGACATTTGTGTGTCCATCAATGGTTTTTGCTTCATGCTTGGTAGCTCATGCATATCTTTGTTGAGCAAGCAACAATGTATTGTGGCGACTTCTAGTTGTGAGCCTGAGTTAGGGCAAGTTTCACAGTGATTGTTGAGTGTATGTGGCTCAGATGCCTTATGGTTGATTTGGGTCTTGGTCACTCTTCTGCCACCACCATCTTTACTGATAGCCAGAGTGCATTGGCATTTGCAAGGATCCATGTGTTCCATGCTCACACTAAGCACATTGAAGTGTGCTATCATTATGTCAAGGAGAGGTTCTCTGCTAGAGAGATTAGTTTGGGATATGTGCCCACACACCGGAACGTTGTAGAGCTTTTCAAAAAGCTCTACCTAGGGAGAAGTTTGAAGCTTTCCACAAAGCTTTGGGCTTATTTCCTTTTGTGGATTGATACCACATAGCTTGGCACTTCCTTATACATTAGTGCTAGCTTCTTGTTTGCCACATCACTCCTAGAGGGGATTTGTTGATATATTTTGGTAGTGATGTGTGTGAACACATCAAGACCATCGAGGCACTTTTTTCTGTCTTTAGGAGGATTTTCCCCCCGGCTCATATATGTGCCTATAACCCTAATGGGTTACTTAACTTTTTTCATTCTCTTGGTGATACATTCAGTATTGTGTGTTGTGATCCAAGCTTCTTCTTCTTCATTTTGTTGTTCATGCTTCTACAAACCTCAAACTCCAAAAGAATATATACTTTTTACCACCATGTTTTCCAATGAAATCAAGACCCCACCATTCAAAAGGTTGGCACCTACTTGAAATGACTAATGGTTGAAAATTTAGCATTGTTAGCCTAGGGGCACATCTCTGGCAGATGTCACATTCTTTGTCAAATCTAATAGCATCCCTATAAATATAAGTCCACCATAATCCCTTGTGAAGGATTTTGTGTGCCAAGTCCTCTCCCTTGAGATGCCCTTCATTGTGTGCTACATCACACAAAAATTTGACTTCTTGCAGATAAACAAATTTTTGCATTGGTAACTTAAACAATAATTTCCTCTTCTCTAATGGAGTCATGTTCAAAAGAAATGTTCCAAAAGTGAAATTAAAAAATTTCATCATACCAATCAACTTGAGCCTCTATAAGAAAGAGACATCTATCCATGGGCTCATCATTGATACCTGTTTCTCTCTCACTCATGGCCGTTCTTGACACTTGATCCACCGTGTAGTTCTCTTTCCTTGGCATAATGTGAATCCCAAAGTCATATTCCTAAAATAATAATAGCCACCACCAAACCCTTCTAGCTACTCTAAGATTATCAAACACCTTAGAGGTTCATGATCATAAATAACTATGAAATGTACACCTAGAAGATAGTGTTGAAACTTTTGAAGTGCAAACACAATAGCAAAAACTTCTCTTTTTATAGTACTATAATTTCTTTTTTCTTTTGTAAGTAATTTTCTTGCATAGGCAATAGGTTGGTCTACCTTCTGTGCTGATGGTTGTGTCAAAACTGCTCCAACTACATGAAGACTAGCATCTGTATCCACAAGGAATCCAAGTGAACAATTAGGAATAGTTAAAAGTGTTGCATAGCATTACCTTAGTTTTAGCTCACTAAATGCTCTTTCTACTTTAGGAATCAAAGATAAAGCGATGTACCTATTGATCAACCTTGATAGAGGCTTAGCTTTCTCTATGTACATTTGTATAAATCTTCTATGATATCCTGCATGGCCTAGATATTTTTTGGACTCCCTTAGGTGTTCATGGGATGGGCATGGAAAGAATGGAAGCTACTTAAGCTAAGTCAACAATTATGCCTCTTTCTGAAACTTTGTGGTCGAGAAGACTACCTTTGGTGATTGAAAATTAACATTTTTCAAGGTTCAATTTCAAACCTATTTTAAGACACTGTTCAAGAATTTCTTTCAAGTTTTGCAAATGGTGATGAAAATGTTGGGTCACTGCTCTTCTATTTATACCTTAGAATACTGAGAAGTCATCCATGAAAATGTGAAGAAATCTCATTAACCATTTCCCCAGTATTAAATACATTGTCCTATTAAATTAAGCAGGTGCATTTTTTAGACCAAATTCCATGCGTGTGTATATAGAAGTGCCCCATCGAGTAAAAAAGATCATTTTATCCATATATTTAGGATGAATAAGAATTTTATTGTTGCCATTGAATCCTTCAAGAAAATTGTACAAAGTGTGCCTGGCCACTTCTTCTAGTACCTACTTTGTGAAAGGTTCTTGAAATATTACCTTGTTCAAAGTGCAAAAATCAACACATACTCTTGTTTTGCCACTATTTTTTTAGGTACAATAACCATAGATGAAAGCCAGCTTGCGTGCTCTACAGGATTAATAATACTTGCCTCTTCCAATTTTGTTAGTTCCAACTTGAGCACCTCTACATATTCGGGATTGATATGGTATGACCTACTCCTTAGAAGTGTAGTTCCCTCCACTAAGTGCATTGGATGTAATTTGAGCTCCTCTAGATTACCTCATAGATCCTTGTAGGACCATGCAAAGGCATTTTTATAAGTGAAAAGAAGAGAGATTACCTTCTGTAATAAGAATGGGTAGTGCCATAACTATGTGGCAAGATGGACTACTTGTAGGTTTACTTCATACAAGCACTTCACGGGTAGCATCACTTGAAAATTTATCAACATTGTGCACAAAGGTAGAATTGATCTTATGTTCCATGATGTGTTCCTTAGTCCACCCATCTAGAATATCTAAAAATGGGAGTTCTGTTGCTGCAATAGAAACCGATCCCACATACTTGGTTAATTAGTACATCTCTTTTGGAATCCTATGTGATCAATCTCTTGTAAAAATTGTTTACATTTATCTTTTGTAAAAGTGCTCTACAACCACACGAGGAAGTTAGGAAGCATAAAATCTTGAAGTATTTGGTAGTTGAGTAATGAGAGAATATATCCTATACTTTAGGATTCACTTTTAGGTGATGTTTTGAATTTGAATTCAAAAGTTTGACTCCAACCTCAACTTTAAAAGAAGGATCAGACACACGCATGCTATCTCGATTCAATGAGATCACTTTAGAGGATATATTCTTGAAGATCTCACTCCATAGCTCATTCATACTTCTCACATTGTGCAATGGATCATTGCCAATGACATTGTATTTGTACATGATTTAATACATACATTCTATCATATCTTCATTTCACTTCTCTACTATGACTACATCAGAACAGTGATCTTCTCAGAGCTTGTTCTTAGTGTATGATTGATCATTTCTCACGATTCAAAGCACGACAGATTCAAAATACTATCTAGTATATAATTACAAAACCTCATTATCATTGCTTTTCTGAATCGTGAGATATTCACACATATTTACTCTCTGGTTTGTTGATTGACGCACCTCAAAAATGTCGAGTAGGTAATGTGATTTGCTAAACACCATTCTCAGTGTAAAGTTCATCATTTTTTATGAGATCACTCATGATTGGTAGATATCTAAGCTAATTAGACATCATCAAAAGGAATTCATCTAATTGCTATTGTGTTCTAAGAATTGTTCAAAATATTGTACAGGTGTAGAGACAAGAATAGCAATTCATTGGCCTTGGATTAATTCCTTATCTATCTTTTTTGATCCATTGATTAGTGGATCATGTTCCAGGCATCATATATGATTATTTACGATCATTAGCTAGCTAAAGAGGCCCACTACACTCTCCAACAACTATTCTTGGCAGGTGTGAAGCAGGATCAAGCAACACCACTTCATCTCTGAAGACTATCCACCATCTCCTCTAACAAGGTCTTCTCTAGTCCCTAAGTCAAAAGTAGCCTCCTTAGGTGCCTACACAATTTTGGTACCTTCTGGCCCTACATCCATAAAATTGTTGCATTCATCATGATTATTGTCTCCACCTTGCAGAAAAATTTAGTGGTGCTTTTTGGAAATATTTGACCACCTTGATCAAGTGGCCAAATTGGAATCTTTGCCTCCCAAGCGAACCTGTAAAAAATGAGCTTGATAACCTTGTTCTAGAGGTCAGTTCCACTGAGAACATTGGCCCATTTTGGCCTTGGGAAGGCTCCTTGCCTACTTTCCCAGTACTAGGTACCTACCTTGAGGTGGCCCATCATGAAAGTCACCAAAAAATAGGCACCTCATTTCTTGAGATGTGCTAGATTTTAATCACGTGGGTTCATCCTGCATGAAAATTGGTTGCCCAAAAACTTCATTTTGACCACCAAAATTTCAGCACCCAAATTGGCCACCTTTGCTACTTGTGACTTCTTGCACACTTAGGCTACTCTGTGAAAAATGTGCAACTTGGGCCTCATGACACCCAATTGGGCCACCCTAGGAGAACTGCCCAACTTGGGCTTCATGATGTCCATCCAGAGAGAGGTGCCCAACTTGGGCTTCATGATGCCCAATTTTGGCTTCTACATCCAGTTTCATGTAATCACTTGACTTATCTTTTTCCTTAAATTTCAAGTGCGAATTATCACTCATTACCTCTTTTTTGCCTCCCTATGCTTCCTCTATAAATTCCTCATTGATTTCACTTATTTCAAGTATGCATCATTCTGCACTACCCATCATTTGATTTAACATATTATCATGTTCATGAGGTAGAGAAGAAATAACCTGAGTGTTTATTGTAAACCCAATTGCCTTGGAGATGTCATATTTTCCTCCAAGTGTGTCTGCAATTCATTATTAGCCTTTGTCAAAATCCATAACATATCCCTTCCCCAATCTTGCAATGCTTTTGCTTGCCTTGTTCAAGGCCTTCCCAAGAGTAGAGGATGAGAGCTCTTATGGGGCAAGTGAATAACCACAAAATCCAAGAAAATTTGACAACCTTGCATTATCATGAGTATCTTTTCAATGAATCGATGCCATTGGTATAGTTCGATGTTGATATGTTAGTGTGATAATAAAAAGTGTTTCCTTGGTGAGATCCAAATTTAATTTCTTCATTGTAAATCAAGCATCAACTTGATGACAAAGCCACTATCTACAATGACACCTGTCAAAATTTCATAGAAATAAACAATCTAGAAATTTCATAGTCTGCTAATGGTGCAAGAGGAATATCCTCCATGAACCCATCTATACTAGGTGGTGGTCTTAGCTTAACAGATTATGACTTTCAGTAGATCATTTCTCACCTTTGCATCCATTTTTATAAGTTGTAATAAACTAACCTTGTTGTGAATTCCCTTCAAGATTTCTTCAATATTCACCTCGTGTATATTCTCTTGAGGGTGAATAGGTTGGTTATTCAATGAAGTCATTACCCTATCATAGGCTTCTTTGATGAGCACCCCATCATCCAAATCAGCCCTCTTTCTATCTTCTTTTTCCTTGACTCCTTGTTGCGCTTCTATATGAGTTGTCTCTACTTTCCTAGCCCTAGGCATCATACGTATTGTGGATGATGACACAACATAGTATTGGAGAGTCATTCTTCTTTTGGAGAGACTAGAATCATATGAATCAGGGTAGTTGCAAGGAAGATCCCTTGTGTAATTACAATCTAGAACTTTCATAGTCTGCTAATGGTGCAAGGGGAAAATCCACCATGAACCCATCTACACTAGGTGGTGGACTTAGATTAGTAGATTATGACTTTCATTAGATCATTTCTCACCTTCGCATCCATTTTTATAAGTTGTAATAAACTAACCTTGTGGTGAATTCCCTTCAAGTTTTCTTCAATATTCACCTCCTATATATTCTCTTGAGGTCGAGTAGGTTGGTCATTCAATAAAGTCATTACCCTGTCATAGGCTTCTTCAATGGACACCCCATCATCCAAATCAGCCCTCTTTCCATCTTCTTTTTCCTTGACTCCTTTTTGCTCTTCTATATGAGTTGTCTCTACTTTCCTGGCCCTATGCATCATAGGTACTGTGGAGGATGAAAGAACATAGCATTGGAGAATCATTATTCTTTTGGAGAGGCTACAATCATATGAATCAGGGTAGTTGCAAGGAAAATCCCTTGTGTAATGATCATTGGCATCGGGTCAATGTTGACAAGTAGGTGTGTACTTAAGTAGAGAGAATTTGCTTTGTATGTGAGCATATTTGCTACAACAATAACACATTAAAGGTCTAGTATATCTAGGTTGATTATGATGATTCTCCACTCTATTATGTATATTTGAGGTACTACCATAAAAGGTATCATGAACTTGTTGATATATTTAGGTAGTGATGTGTGTGGACACACTAGGACCACCAGGGCACTTTTTTCCCTCTTTAGGAGGTTTTTTTCCTCGGGCTTGTATATATGCCTAAAGCCCTAATGGATTACTTATCTTTGTACATTCTAGTGGTAATACATTTAGTATTGTGTGTAGTGATCCAAGCTTCTTCTTCTTCCTTGTGCTATCCGCATGCATTGAGAGATGTCTAACCCCAACAATTGGTATCAGTGCAGGTCGTCGCTTCATCTAGGGTGTCGTCTACACCTCTCCATTCACAGTCTCAGAATCGCACAAAAGTTTATCAAGGATTTGAAGGAACAATTGATTTATGTTGATGAAGTCCTTGCTGACCGTTCACTTGTGCACACTGTTCTAAATGGTCTTCTCAATGCATATCAGAGTTTTGCTTCTACTCTTTGCTTGATGATGAAAGGCAATCCAACTGCCTTAACATTTAAAGAGTTAGTTTTTGTTCTATTGCAAGAACATCTAGCCAGAATAGGTCTATTATGCGTGTTGCAGATCAAGATTTCTTGGATAGTCAAAAGGGCAAAGGAAAATGGAGCTCTTCTGCTAGTACATAGAAATCTGCTAATTCTGCACAATCGAAGAAGGAAGACAAAGATGAGAAGAAATTAGAAAAATAGAAATTACTTTGCAAGATGAAGAACGGGCATTTACTAATATTTGCAATTTTGACCCATCTTCTCATGAGCACTGCATGTTTGCAGTAGACTCAGATGTTTGGTACTTTGATAGTGGGGTGACCAAACATATTACCTCGCAACACAGTTTCTTCTCTTCACTCAAGCCTGCCCCTATAAGGAATACTTTTAACTGCACCAACAACTCCTCTTATCCTATTTGGATCAAGAAGAATTTGTTATTAGTTTCGGGCCTTAGCCAAGATTGGTTTGGTTGTGAAATCTTTTGATGACAGATGTACAGTTCATGATCTATCAAATGGTGATGTGATTATTGCTTTTGGCATTTTATCTCATGGGCTATCTAAGATTATAGATTATGAAAAATGTGTGAATGATTTAGCATGTGTACTACATGATTCTCAGGCCATGTCAGATGCGAAGCTTTGGCATGCATGTTTTGGTCATCTGAATTTTTGCTAGCTTGCTACACCTATAGAAATCTTAAATGGTGTCCTCTTTACCCAAACTTGAGGCACCCGGTAAACATGTTTGTGAAGGCTGTATTTTGGGCAAAATGCAGCATTCATCCTTCCCAAAAGATGGTTCAATTTGGGCTACTCAAAAATTGCATATTGTACATAGTGATGTATGTGGTCCTATGGAGACACCTTCTTTTCAAAATTGTCTTTACTTCGTGACTTTCATTAATGATTTTTCTAGGCATGCATGGGTATATCCACTCAAAGCAAAGTCCAAAGTTTTCATGTGCTTCAAATAGTTTTTGGTTTTGGCTAAAAATCTGTTAGCGTGTAAAATGGGCATCCTCTGTTCTGATCGAGGGGGGGATATGAAACCTTTGCACCTACTTGCAGAATGACTACTGTTCATAGCATTAGTGAACTTGCAACTCATCATGGTTGGAATGTACATCATTTTGACATTAAAATAACATTTCTAAATGGTGACTTTTATGAATAAGTGTATGTTTTTTTAGCCTTGTGGCTTTGTGCAAAAAGGGCATGAAACCTATATGGTTTAAAGCAAGCACCACGTGCTTGGTATGAAAAGATACATGCCTATCTAATTGCACATGGTTTTTCAAATAGTCCAACTGAAAGCACCTTAGATGTTAAGCATGATAATGATGTGCTTTTGACCATTGTTGTGTATGTGGATGACATGCTGCTCATTGGTCCTCATGACAAGCATATTTCTGATTTTAAGGCTCATTTGCATGCCTCATTTGAGATGTCTGATTTGGGGCATTCGCATCATTATTTGGGCATTCAATTTATGCAAGTTGATGGTGGAATGGATTTTTGTCAAATGAAATATATTGACACATTATTTCATTGCAGACTGTAAGCCTATTGCCACTCCTATGGAGACAAGTTTACGATTGAGTCTTCATGATGTTGGAGATGCATTTGATGTTGTTCTCTATCAGTAGTTTTGTTGGATGCTTGTTTTACTTATGCATTACTCGACCAGATATTTAGTTTACCATCTTAGAGATGAGAAAGTTTATGCATTTCCCAGGTGTCAAGCATTGGTAGGCGGTTAAGCGCATCTTTCACTTCTTGAGTGGTACCCGGCTCCTTGGATTGTTTTCTCCCAAGGGGGGATCACTATGCCCTTATTTGTATGCTTTTTCTGATAGTGATTGGGTTGGTTGCTATGACACTCATGTGTCCACTAGTGGTTTTTGCTACATACTTGGTAGCTCATGCATATCTTGGCTGAGCAAGAAGCAGGCTATTGTGGCCATTTCCAGTTGTGAGGCTGAGTAGGGGGTAGCTTTCACAGTTGCTATTGAGTGTGTGGTTCAGATGCCTTATGGCTGACTTGGGTGTTGGTCAGTCTTCTACCACCACCATCTTCATTGATAGTCAAAGTGTGTTGGTAGTTGCAAGGAACCCTGAGTTCCATGCTCGCACTAAGCACATTGAGGTGCATTATCATTATTTCAGGGAGAGGTTCTCTACTGGAGAGATCAGCTTGGCATATGTGCCCATGCAGGAGAACATTGCAGACCTTTTCACAAAGGCTCTGACTACGGGGAAGTTTGAAGCTTTCCAAAAAGCTTTGGGCTTACTTTCTTTTGAGGACTAATTCCACTAAGCTTGGCACTTCCTTATACATGAGTGTTAGCTCCTTGTTCACCGCATCACTCCTAGGGGGGATTTGTTGATATATTTAGGTAGTGATGTGTGTGAACACACTAGGACAGCCAAGGCACTTTTTTCCCTCTTTAGGAGTTTTTTTCCCCTGGCTTGTATATACGTCTATAGCCCTAATGGATTACTTATCTTTTTACATTCTAGTGGTAATACATTCAGTAATACATTCAGTATTGTGTGTTCTACTCCAAGCTTTTTCTTCCTTCTTGTGCTATTTGGGTGATTCCACAGACATCTAAATCGAACAAAACTTGGTTATTACCTCAGTGTTGGGCTGCCTTGAGTTAGTAATAGTCGTGCACCTCATCGTCACCTTCACTACAAAATTGACAACTTATTGGATTAGAGTCGATTATGTTGGAGTGTCCATTGTTGTTGCATGTGGTACGCCAAACTTGTCTTTGGATGTCTTGAGTGGTCCGCAACTCCTCCACTTCATGGAAAAGTTGTGCCATTAAATCTTCGTTATAGTGCATGGGTGGCAAGATGATCTTCTCCTTATTTTGACTTCCTTGCATCGTAAGCTCTTCTAATTCCCTTTTATGCTGTCCGATTGGTTCTTGGCAAACGGAGTGGTTCGCTTGAATGCCTCCTTCAGCATGTATTCTAGCCTCCTCGATGTGGGGTGCGGCTACCACAAAGTTGATTATTGTGGCATTGAGTTTGAGAGATTCCCTAAGCTTTTGGTGGGAAGACCTTGAAAGAGCCTTCTCTATCCATTTCATAACTAGGAATTCTCCTCGATCATGTGGCAAACGGGAGACAAGTGCTTTAGTACGAGTATGTATTTCATGAAAAGATTCACCAAGCCATAAATTTGGGTTCTCAAGTTGATCTAGGACTCACTCTAAAGAGTAGCTCAATCGAAATGTTTGTGAGAATGAAGCCTTGCATGCTTCCTAGGTGGTGAAGTGCATATCCACATACTGGCTATACAATTTATTTGCCAGTTCTTCTAATGTAGAAGGAAACAACCAACATCACATCGTCTCGATGTTGAAGTCCATGACTACGGCATAAGGAGATGAATCACCTTATGTAATCATCTATGTCTTCATAAACCAAACCCTTAAAGGTACGAAACTTAATTTTTAATCTTTGCACAAGATTCTAGAGGTCCTCCATTGGTGCCTAAACTTCCTCTAAGGTATCAAAAGCAAAATCTAACGTCCTTCTAGGCTTCTCTTTAGAGAGTGGGGTAGAAGCCAAATCAGTAGACAAATTTAAGGGTAGAGGAGTCATACATTGAGGTAGAGCTAACTTCCTAAGGCTCCTTTTTGTAGAAAGAGGCTCTCTTTCTACTCGAGTGTGGGTGATGTACCCACTCTCTAGATGCAAAAATCTAGGAAAGAAAACATGAAAAATAATTTTTTATTGTACTCATTACCTCACACAAGATATACAAGTGTCCCATCATGTGTGCCAAACTATAGATGCGACCATCGAGACTGCACTTCTAGTGCTTCTTCTACTCAAAGGGAGTTCTTCCTTAGGGAAGCATACCCTGTGACATGTCTATGTGCAAGTATCCTACTTGATTGTAAATTCATAGAGATGAAAAAAATTGCAAGTACACAAATGTGAAAAAGCCCAATTTGCTAACACAGATGAGAAAAAGTCCAATTCGCTAAGATTTGGAACAATTAGTGTAAGTCAAAAATAATTCAAATGAGCAGTAAAATGGGATAGTAGCCACTCCAAAGACTAGAAATTAACTACTTAAGACAAGACAAGTATATGAATCAATAAGTAATCTCTACAAGAGAAATGCAATAGAAATGCGATAGACTCCAACTAAGAGATACTAGCCAACGCTACTCAATCACTCTATCATGCTAACTTCCACTCAACAGAGAGCCAAAACTCTATATAGTCCCTAGAGAGTGGCCTCAAGACATAGTGGGAAAGATGCAACAAATTAAAGAGAGATAGCTCCAACTAGTAGAGAACAACAAACTCATAGAAGATGATCTTTTGAGATAGGATAGTGATATAAGATAATGATCAGAGATCCAAAATGATCATCATGATCTGATAAGGATAGCCAAAGTGAGTTCCAAGCCTTTGTTTATATATATTCCAAAGGCTAGAGGAGTGGCCTATATATATATATATATATATAGATAGATAGAGAGAGAGAGAGATAGAAAAATAAAAAAAATACCTTAATAGTTTCAAAACAAATACATTACTCCATCCAAAATGATTTTAAAGATTGAGAATAATTAATCTTGCACTTAGTAATGTCAAGGGACTTCCTTCATATATATGCTTTATACATTCTTCTTAAAGTTGTTTCTCATGTTTAGAAATTTCAATGCTTTCATTATCATTTCGATACCAATCGTTAATCAATTTTTCCATGCCATCATCATCACCATCATCGCAAGACTCTTGTGTTTTATCTTCTTTTGAATATAGTTCTTTCAATCTTGCATATTCTTAAGGATCACTTTGGCATAGCCTCCTCATGGATGGTTATGATAAATGAGGTCTAACTGGCAATGTGTTGGAATGGTATGGTTGAAGATCATCAATATCATACATTGGGATCTTCATACATGAATAAAAACCATTATTATTCTAGACATGTATGAAAAATAAACTTAAAATACAATTTAAACATATAAGCTTATTTGAAAAGAGTTTCTATTAATGATAATTTTCACTCCAACATAGGATAGGTGAATAGAAGTTTTCATCGCTCTCTAAATAGTGCTCTTGGTGATCTATGCCATCCATAATTCACTAAAAGTTCATCACCGACCCGTAATGAAGTAATAATATTGACAACTATCTATCTTGCTACATCCCTACTCGTATATGGTGATTCATGACTATTTTCACGCTCTTCAAATGTGCAAATAGTCAATGAACTAATATTTCCTCGACTATTGTTTATTAAGCCTTCTATATTCCCATGTGTGTAAGGTCTTCCATCAATATAACATCTTTCATTTAATATATGTGTAATCCCTCTACTGGCAAGAGAAGCTGCATTTAGGCATAATCCATAAGTACTCATGCTTTGAACGTAATATGTAAATTGGTGCCAATCTCTCCATCTATATATAGGACCACAAAATGACATAAGAGTGACTTCAAATTTCGGAGGCACATACAAATCCGCTACAATAAATAGACCATGATCAGCACTAGTGATACTGGAGAGAGCAATCATATAGTGATTACCCCAAGTTTAAAAAACCTTTCCATCTAAAGGAAGTGGTCCTCTATGCCATCCTCCATATCTTCTTCTATCATATGTTTGTACTAGAGAACAATCATGAGTTGGCAATGGATAACCTCCAACCATTTTAATCTTTAAGCTAGGAGGCAGAGGACTTCGAGAAACCTCGCCTTGTAATTGATAAACGGCATGTTCATGAGATGTACGATGAAATTTATCATTATTAGTAGGAGAATCATATTTATCCAATAAATATTCCTATATATTTAGTATAATTTTATTTTGTAGATGATTTTAAAATAAAATAATGAAATTAATTTATGGAATCAATACGTATCCAAGCATCATCACATTGATCAAGTGGTAGTGCATGCTCAAAAATACCATAATCTGCCTCATGTTCAATACATTCTGATCATGATCTTTGATACATGTCATAGAAAAGATTACACCAACATATAATATGCTCTTGATAGTAAAAAACCATCATAATTCCTATTGAACGACACATGTGAAATCGTTGCATGGGCAAGAGGTGGTGGAGTACCCTCTCATTCATCAAAATGTGATTATAATATAACAGTAAAAAAATACATATATCAATCATGTATGTATCTATCAAAAATTAAAATTAAAAGCTTGATATACTTACAGTAAGTAGTCCTTGCAGGGTTAGGCGATGATGGTTGATTTCCCTCTTAGTGATCAAAATCTGATTGTGTAGCAAAAAAAGATAATAGGTATTAAAAATCTGATTATTTAGATACATACACATTCAAACACACACACACACACATACACACACACACACACACACACACATATATATATATATATATATATATATATATATATTCACACATACATACATTTACACATATGTGTGTGTATGTGTGTATGAGATGTGTATGTATGTATGTATATGTGTGTGTATATGTGTATATATATGCATATCTGTGTATATATGTATGTATGTCTATGCATTTGTATGTGTATGTATGTGTATGATGTGTGTCTATGTCTATGTGTGTGCACGTGTGTCTACATATGTGTGTGTATGTGTATGCATTTGTGTGTGTGTGTATATGTGTGTATGTATATCTTTGTGTGTTAAGTATGTGTGTATGTGTGTGTATGTGTATTTGTGTGTATGTGTGTATATGTGTATATGTGTATGTATTTTTGTATGCTTATTATAATTTATTATTTTTAATAGTATATAACATGAATGTTTTTAATCATTTTAATTTTTTATTCTCAAGAGTTTAAAACAAAAGGAGAGCTTTATGTGACTCATACTTGTCATTTTCTCACTTAAAATGGAAGTAAGCATTAGAAGCTAAGAGCTCTAGGTCTCGAGTCACATTTAAATTTTATATCTCATCCATGTAGTTGTAGATCCAGAGCTCTTGGTATCTTCTACTCTTGAAAAGGTTCTATTGGAGGTCTACACCATCCATATTTCATAATAATTCATCACCAGCACGTAATGATGTGACAACATTGACAACAAAGTATCCTCCTACATCTCTACTCATGTATGTGTAAGAAAATAACAGCACAGCGGAATAGGCGTGTAGACAGAGTTGAGAGAAAAACGTACACAAAGATAGACGTAGACTGAGAGATAGAGAACTCAAATTCTCAGATTGCCGAGCATAATGCAGTTACAATGATGGTGTTGTGCACCCGTGCGCTCCCACTGTGGAGCTTAGATGGCGATCTAGACAGACTCTAGATGAAGGGCTTACTAGTGCGCAATGCTATGTAAAGCTCAACAGGTCCGTGCAGTATTGAGCATATCTAACACCCCCCCTGAATGTCCACCCGATGGTGAACTACCTCCTTGGTCCAATCCCAAGCTTTGGAAAGTGTCGAAGAAGTTGCTCTCTCCCAAGAGCCTTGGTGAAGATGTCTGCTCCATTTTCTTTAGTAGGGCAATAGGTTATCTCCACGACCCCGTTCTCAATCAACTCACGCACATAGTGATACTGGATTTCTATTGCTTGATACGTGCATGGAAAACAGGATTTTTGGCGATGGCCATGCAACTTTGGTTATCACACTTCAACTCTGTAGCCTCCTGTCCTTGTATTCCTATGTGCCATAGGATCCTCCTCAACCATACTGCTTCACATGCTGCAACGCAAGCAGCTTTGTACTCAGCTTCAGTAGAAGATAATGCTACAGTCGGTTGCTTGAGAAAATCCTTGATCCTAAAGAAAAACACTATCCAGAAACTGATTTTCTGGTATCAATATCTCCTGCCCAATCTGAGTCACAGTATCCGACTAGAGATGATCCTTCTTCATAAAGAATACCATAATCAGTGGTTCCTTTCACATACCTGAGTATCCACATGCTTGCCTTCTAATGAGTTTGGCAAGGCTTATTAGAGAACCTGCTTACTACTCCAACAACATAAGAGATGTCTGGTCTGCTATTGCACAAGTAGATGGGACTTTCGACTAATTTCCTGTATCTTCCAATATCCAATGGAGGTGAAGTATCTTCAATAGATAATTTTGTGTTGACCTCCATAGGTGTAGAAATTTCCTTGCAATCCTCCATGTCGAATGCCTTCAATATCTGCCTTGCATACTTTTGTTGAGAGATGAAAATCTTCCCTAGTTCCTGCCAAACTTCAAGACCTAAGCAATAATGCATTAAGCCCAAGTCTGTCATTTCAAATTCTGAACTCAGGGCATCTTTTGTTTGTTGAAGAAGAGCATCATCATTTCCTATAATCACAAGGTCATCTACATAGAGTACAAGCACAATTCTCTTCCCTCCTTTCTTTAGAACATACAAGTTAGCATCAGAAGCACATCTTTTGAACACTAGATCCAAGAGATACTTATCTATCCATTGGTACCATGCTCTAGGGGCTTGTTTTAGCCCATATAATGCCTTCTTCAGCTTACATACCTTGTTCTCTGAATGGGGAGCCTCAAACTCTGGTGGCTGAGACACATCTATCTCCTCCTTGAGGTCTCCATTCAGGAATGCTTATTTAACATCCATGTGATAGACTGGCCAATGCTTATGTGCAGCCACAGCTAGTACTACTCAGATAGTAGTCATTCTTGCAGTCAGGGCAAATAATTCACAAAAGTCAATGCCTTCATTTTGTGAGTAGCCCTGTGCAACAAGTCTTGTTTTATATTTTTCTAGAATACCATCACCCTTGTACTTTATCTTCCAAACCCACTTGGTGCCAATGACTTTATGCTTAGGGGGTCGATCCACTAGCTCCCAAGTTCCATTCTTTATGATATTGTTGTATTTTGTTTGCATGGCAGCCCTCCAATTCGGATCATGGAGTGCCTCTTCCACATTGGTTGGTTCCTTTGCTTCTTCTTGAATGAGACCAGCCATGAGGGTTGTGTTTACAATATGGGCGCTTGCTCGTCTCTATTCCTCTATTCTTTGTGATCGGCTTGGTCCATCTGCAACCTGTTCTAGTGACTGTGGGATGGGGTTTGAAGAATCATAGAGCTGCCTCACCCAACATGGCAATGGCTTTTCCACTTGGGTTTCGGTAGGTTGGTGACTTTCAGACTCATCATCTGAAGATGATGCTTCCTTCTCTTGTGTAGAAGGGATAGCTCTTGGGCCAGGTTCATAATCGATTGCCCCTTCGCCTGATGATAAAGTGGAAGCTCTCTTTTCCTCCTCCAGTGCATGTGGCTGCCCCTCCTTAAACACCACATCACGACTCACCATGATCTTCTTAGCCCTAGGGTCATAAAACTTATGAGCCTTCTTATCTTCACTGTACCCTAGGAAGATACATTTGATGCTTTTTGGTTGAAGCTTGTTTCTCTCTCTATCTAGAACATGTACATAACATTCACTTCCAAATACTTTGAAATGGGAAACAGAAGTCTTTTTACCAGTATAGGCTTCTTGTGGAGTCTTTCCATCAATTGCCTTGGTGTAGCTTCGATTCAAGATGTAGACAGCAGTGTTGACAGCCTCTGCCCAAAACTGATTAGGCAAACCCTTTCCTTTCAACATGCACCTTGCCATCTCCATGATGGTTCGATTCCGACATTTTGCAACACCGTTCTGTTGAGGACTATGTGCCACTGTGAGTTGATGCTTGATTCCCTTACTCTTACAGAAATCTTCAAACTCTGTTGATGTGAACTCACCACCACCGTCTGTCCTGAATTTCTTCATCTTCTTCCCTGTTTAAATTTCAACAAGCTGAAGCCATTCTTTAAACTTACCAAAAGCTTGAGGCTTATCATGAAGGAAGTACACCCACATCTTCCTACTATAGTCATCGACAAGTAACATGAAGTAGGAAGATCCGCCCAAGGCCTGTGTAGGCATTTTTCCGCACAAGTCAGCATGCACCAACTCTAGAGGATAGCTTGCCCTGTTCCTACTTTCTTGTGGAAACGCCTTCCTCTATTGCTTGCCCATCATACAAGCTTCACATGGTTCCTTGATTTTTGCAATCGATGGTAGGTGTGCAACCATACCTCTGCAATGCATCTCCTTCAATACAGGGTATCCAATGTGGCCGAATCTCTCATGCCATAGCTTACTTGTGCCCACATTTGTAGTGGCTGTAAGAGCGCACAACTCATACAGGTTGTTCCTCCTTATGCCAGTCCCACCGATGTTGTTGTTACCATCCATAATCTTAGCTCCTGTTTTACTGAAAGATACTTGGTGACCTTGATCAGTTATAGAAGCTACTAAAAGTAGATTTCGTTTTATTTGTGGAACATAGAGCACATTTGAAAGCTTTCTGATATCACCATTAGAGTTAATGAAAGAAACCGTACCTTCGCCCTCTATAGGACATCTTGCATTGTTCCCTACCTTTACTGTGATGGGTTCCTTTACAGGCTGTAAGGAGCTGTAAAGGTTTTTACTACTCATCATGTGACGAGATGCACCACTGTCCAACACCCATGAGTCATTTGTTCCTGAATCTTCAGCCGAGGAGCACACCTCCTCTATCGTAACAAATAACTCAAGCTCTGTTTCTGCTGTGTTGGCAGACTCCTTGCCCTTGCCACCTTTTGAAGAGCCACTCTTCTCTTCTGCCTTCTTGATGCGACAGTCTTGGATTATGTGTCCCTTCTTCTTGCAGTGGGAACACTCTCCCTTGAACTTCTTTTTGTCGTTCTTCTTTTTGTCTCCATCTTTTGAAGAGTCTGTTTTGCCTCCTTTGGCATTTGCTGTGAATGCAGCATCTCCTTTGCTACCACCACTCCTTGCTTTGAGCCGCAGCTCCTCCTCCATGAGTAAGGCACTGAATTCTTCAAAAGTTAGTGGTTGAGGTCTGATTTGAGTGTTAAGAGCAGTTACCAAACCATCAAACTTAGGTGGACAAATTCGAAGACAACATCGAGCTAGCTCCTCCCTTGACTTTTGAACACCTGCTCCCACCATTTGATCTCATAGATTCTTTATGCACATGATAAACACCTCTGTACCCCATCAGCAAACCGTTCTGCTGCAAGCTGATTCTCCAAGTTCTGAATTTGTGTCTGATTACGAGTTTCATATTGATTTCTCAATATGTTCCATGCTTCACGTGCCTTTGTAGTATGGTGAATGAGAGTCAGAACACTATCAGAAATAGTTGTAACAAGAGCACAGAGTGCATCTACATTTCTATGTTTCCAAGCACGTAGAAGATCAGCATCGGGAGGAATCATTTGACCAGGATTATTTGGATCATGTCTTTCTTGGGGCTCATGATCAGTCTCAAGAACAGTCTCCAAAAGCTCATACGAATCAAGAATAGAAGTGATTTTGAACTTCCAGAGGCTGTAGTTCGTACTAGCAAATTTACCTTCTGTGAAGGCTGGGGGCCGTATTCGCAACGTTGGGATGACCGGCATCATTGCTGCTCCTGCTTGTGCGCCACCTACTCCTGTTGATGAACCACCTTGGCCCCCAGTCGTAGATGATGACGCACTTGACATCTTCTCTCTTTTGTTCTTTAGACCTCTACAACCTTTGTGTTTCTACTTCTGCACCACTCAGAGCCTCCTGAGCTCTGACACCATGTAAGAAAATAACAACACAGCAGAATAGACCTATAGACAGAGTTGAGAGAAAAAACACAGACAAAGATAGAGGCAGATTGAGAGATAGAGAACTCAAATTGTCGAGCATAATGCAGTTACAATGATGGTGTTGTCCACCCGTGCACTCCCACTGTGGAGCTTAGATGGTGATCTAGAGAGACTTTAGATGAAGGGCTTACTAGTGCGCAATGCTATGTAAGCTCAACCTGGGTCATGCTTATATAGCTTTTACAAGGCGGTTCGGTATAGATAAACGTAGTCCGGATATACAAAATAGTTAGTAAAATATGTGATCTAACAATATCTCCACGACCATAAGTCAAAGATCACAAAGATCATGCCCTACCTAACCCAACGGCTAGCCTCACAAAGATCATCTACAACCATCAACGGTCACACACAGACCTCATCTAACTTGGAAGTTAGGGTTCCACAAATGTTCGGGCTCTCATAATGGCTTCTCCTCATAATGGGGGCCTTACAACTTAGAGCACCATGGATCATTTGTGGTCACATGAGGGTGGAGTATTGAGCATATCTAACAGTATGGTGATTCATGACTATTTTTGTATTTCAATGAAGCAAAAGCATTATGGTTGTTATCCTACAAAAAAGGAAATTGAATACGCTACATATTATGGATATTGACATCCTTCTGAACAGATAAGAGATCACCCAAATGATTTTGTGAGTATTATTAAATTTGATATACTTTATGTTATTTTTATTGATGTTTTATATGTTCTAATTATTTATGTTTGCTATATATAATATAGGAATATGATGGAGACTTTGACATGGATGAGGTGGAGAGATAGACATAGAAGGGGCCATATCGATCATCACAAGGCATTGACCTCTCTACCCATGATGGCTCTTCAAATACAGTAGATCATGTGGATGATCATGATCATGTTGATGATCATGATCATGTTGATGATCATGATCAAGGGGGTGATTCAGATGATTGAGACTATTTACGTTGGATATATAATATATACATTGATACACACACACACATACACACACACACACACACACACACACATATATATATATATATATATATATATATATATATATATA
>CM035409.1:76034601-76039601 GCA_020310875.1 Ceratopteris richardii
GTCAGGCCTGGTTATTGTGGCATAATTGAAAGAGCCTACAATAGATCGATACAAAGTTACATCCTCTAATGGCTCTCCATCAATGGAGCTTAGCTTTACATTAACTTCCATGGGATTTGAAATAGGCTTGCAATGTAGCATCCCAAACCTCTCAAGTAGGTCTAGAATATACTTCCTTTGTATGAGCATAATACCTTCTTCTTTGTATACAACTTCAATGCCAAGAAAATACCTAAGATCTCCAAGATCAGAGATCCTAAACTCCTTTCCAAGCTTTGCCTTGATCTCCTCAATGCCCTTTGTATCATTACCTGTAATGATAAGATCATCTACATACACACACATGTAGACCACAAGTTCTCCTCTTTGTTTGATGAAGAGAGATGGATCCGCCTTGCATTGATTGTAACCACATTTGATCAAATAGTCCACCAATCTTTGGTTCCAAGCCCTTGGAGCTTGCTTTAGGCCATAAAGTGCCTTCTTCAACCTACAAACATGATGTGGAAACTCTTTATGAACAAAACCTAGTGGTTGCTCCATGTATACCTCTTCTTCCAAGTCTCCATTGAGAAAGGCATTCTTGATATCCAATTGGAAGAGCTTCCATCCTTTGCTAGCAGCCATTGCAATGAGTGTCCTAATGGTGCTCATCTTTGCCACGGGGCTGAATGTCTCTTCAAAGTCCACTCCATAGGTTTGTGCAAAACCCTTAGCCACCAATCTTGCTTTGAACCTAGAAATAGATCCATCTGAATTCCTCTTTACTTTATACACCCACTTATTACCTATTACCTTCATGTTCTCCTTCTTGGGCACTAGAGTCCATGTTTGATTTTCCTCAAGTGTGTCGATCTCTTCTTGCATTGCCTCTTTCCATTCGGTGTACCTGCTTGCATCTTCATAGCAATCGGGCTCATGATCTTCTACTACTTTGTTCATATATGCATAATGTGTTGCCATGTATGAATCATAAGTAAACCTTTGAGTTGGATACTTAACTCTAGAAGACTTCCTTTCTTCACCTTTTGGAGGAATAAACCTCCTTTGCCTTGGGAACTTGATCTCTTTCTTTGACATGGCTTCTTTCTCCATCATGTGACCTTCATCATCTTCAACTTCATTACCTTCTTCATCCAACTCCACCAATGTTGCTTTGCCTTTGTTGATTGATTGTGCTTCATAGCTTGATGAAGATCTCCCCCTCCATGGTGAGTTCATGCTTGAACTATCTTCATTGATGGAACACCTTGGGCCGCTTAGCTCTAGGTCGATTTGTTCTTCATCATGTCCATGCTTTTCTTCTTCATAGTCCTGCATACAATCATACTTCTTATACCAAGGGAGTAGCTCATCAAATGCTACATCCCTTGATATCCTCAAGTCCTTTGTATTTGGGTTGAAGCACCTGTAACCTTTATGATCATTTGAATATCCTAGAAACACACACTTTTCTGCCTTTGGTTGTAGCTTGTGCCTCAATTCACTTGGCACATGTACATAACAAGTACATCCAAATATCTTCAAGTGGGAAAGATCAGGTTTCTTACCATAATAGGCTTGATATGGTGTCAAGCCATGGATCCCTGAGGTAGGAGCCCTATTCATTATACACGGCGGTATTTGCTGCATCACTCCAAAACATGTTAGGTACATTCATCTCATTAAGCATTGCTCTAGCGATCTCGGCAATGTATCTATTCTTTCTCTCTGCTACTCCATTTTGTTGGGGTGTGTACCTGCATGTTACTTGCCTCTTGATGCCTTGATCCATTAAAAAATCAGAAAACTCATTTGAGAAATATTCTCCCCCTCCATCGGACCTTAGCTTCTTGATATATGTACATGTTTCCTTCTCTACCATTGCCTTGAATGCTTTGAAACATGTAAACACATCTGATTTGTTTTTGATGAAATAAACCCAAACCATCCTTGTGCAATCATCTATAAAAGTGACAAAGTACTTGTTACCTCCAATGGATTGCTCTTTCGTTGGCCCCCACACATCTGTATGTATCAACTCCAATGGATGTTGGCTTATGTAGCCACTCTTCTTGAATGGAAGTCTCGCTTGCTTCCCTAGTTGACAAGATTCACATAAATGCTTCATACCTTGTCCTTGGAAGTTGGGAAGACCTTCAACCAGCCTCTTGAATTGCATTTCCTTCATTCTTTGTATGTTGATGTGACCTATCCTCTTGTGCCACAAGTCCAACTCCGAAATCCTCTTGTTTCCATATGTGAAGTAGACATGTTGAGTAGAATGAGAATTTACCTCCAAAGTGAAGAGTCTCCCTTGCTTCTTTCCTCTTGCTATGACCTTGTAACCTTGCTTAGGGTTCTCCACAAAGCATCCACCTTTGTTGAACCTTACTTGATAGCCTCTTTCAACCATTTGCCCAACGGACACCAAGTTCTTTGTGATGGTAGGTACATGCAAGACATCCTTGAGACATCTTCCTTCCTCCTTGTCATCCAAAGCTACATCTCCAACATGGGAGATCTCATGGGCTGTATCATCACCTGTTTCTACATGTCCTTTACCTTTGGGAACATGTAGATTAGTAAACCAAGAAGCATTGCAACTCATATGGTTGCTACATCCACTATCAATATACCAAGTGTTATCTACTTTGCTTGAATTCCCATTCATGTGCATCATCAAGAGATTGTCATTTTCTGAACTTGTAGAAGCATAATTACCTTGGCCTTTGTATGAAGAACCTTGATTATAGTTCCTTTGGTTTCCTCCTTGGTAGCAATCTCTAGCATAGTGGCCAAACTTGCCACATATGTAACATCCTTCGCCATCTTGATTCCTGTTTTGTTGATGTCGTCCTCCTCTTCCTCTTGATCTTCCTCTCCCTCTTTGTGATGAGGTGCCTTGGTCATGTCCTTGATTTCTTGAGTGGCCTTGCCTTCCTCCAAACCTTCCTTTGCCCCTTCCTTGTCCTTGTCTTCCTTTGCCCCTTTGATTACCTGCATAGAAAACTTGTGCATCTTTGCTTTTAGTTGAACTTCCACCTATGTTCATTTCTTCGGTGACCATGAGAGCAACCAATTGCTCAAAATCGGGAAGATTATCCCTTACATAAACTGAAGTGGTAAAGGGTTTCCACTTCTCATCATCTCTCAAACCATTGAGAGTATAAGCCACAAGATCGTCATCGTCTACGTGGCTTCCAATGGATCCCAATGCATCTGATAACTCCTTGACCTTAAGTATGTAGTCATTTATGCTACTCCCTGAGCTCTTCCTAAGGTTGTTGAGCTCATTCTTGAGTTGGATCTTCCTTGCTTTGGTGCTTGTTGAATAAAGCCTTTCAAGTGTCTCCCATACCTTCATGCTTGAATCCAGGTCTTGGATATGGCCGATCATGCTATTGCTAATGTGTTGGGAAAGAATAAAGATAACCCTCTTGTCTCTTTCATTCCATTCCCTAAAGGCCCTTCTCTGGTCATTGGTTGGATTCTCATCCAACCTAGGTCTTGGTTCACTTCCACTAATCAACCCCCAAAGGCCCTTGCCCATAAGGTAGTTGGAGACCCTAAATCTCCATGGTTGATAGTTACCTTTGTCTAGCTTTTCAATTTGAGTGTTGAAGTCTCCCATATCTAGTCTTTGATACTTGACCTAGCCCTTGGCTAATGCTCCAATGTGTGTAAAATGAAAATGAGGCTCTGAGGTTACCTCAATCCAAAGCTTTCCTTAGATGGACACCTTGTGCTCTTGCAAATTTGAGTAGAATAGCTCCCCCTTGATGTGAGCTACCTCCAAGAAGCTTTTGTTGATGCAACTCTTCAACCACCAACTCCAAGAGGTCTTCTTGCTTGTATGTGATACCTCCAAGATGCCCAAATGCTCTGATACCACTGATGGGGGAAGTATCTCAACCCCTAAGCAACGATGAAGCGCGAATGACCTCCACAGGTATCCTTCTTTGACCTCTGCACACCAAAAATGCTCTTACTCAGAGCTTATGCAGAGAACTCCAGTGAGCTTTTGTAGACCTGTAGTAGACACCAAGGGCTTTCCAACAAAACAAATTTCACTTGAAATGGATGCTTACACAAAGAGAAACAATGTCTACAACATGAGCTAGTTGAATGCTCACAACTGCTAGTCAAGCAGAGACCTCACTTCCCTCCAGCAAACTTTTCTCAGAGATTATACAAAGAATGAATCTCAAAATTATGTCAACATTAGAGGACTCTAATAGCTACCCAATGACACCAAAATCATAGCAAATGGATACATAGAGAAGGAGAACCAGCCCTTACAACAGAGAGCAAAATATTTCCAACAGAGCCTACACAAAGAGAGAGATATCAATCACACAACTTCACTAAAATGAATGTTGCTCCCAGCTTACTCAGAGAATGCTCCAGAGAATTGGTAAGCATAAAGTAGACTCTTATAGCTATCCAATGAGACAAGAATTACATCAAATGGATACCATATGAGGGAGAACCAATGCTAACAACTCAGGGGTAGAGAGTTGCAACACTGCCTGCACACACACATAGATATGCCTACTAAAAGAAAACAAACAAGCAAGCAAGGGGGTTGCTTAAGCAAGGGGCTTGCTTATCACAACTCCAGCACTTAGTGCTCACTTTACATGAGCTAAAACTCCAAGAAGATGGCCCAAAAGAAGTCGGGATACATGCTCCTTTTATAGTGAGAGGTGTGCCCCTAAAATCTAGGAACTACCTTTCCAAATCAGCCTCCTAACTTGGAGGAATTAGTTGAGATGACTTGGGGAGTGGTTGAGTGACTTTTCTTGATGGAATCTCGTGGCTTTTGGCTTGCTTTGATTACTCCACATGTCCATAAAAGATTCCCCACGAATTTTTAGCTTGAAGCTTGACTTTTAACATGTATATGTGTATGTGTATGTGTATGTGTATATGTGTATGTGTATATGTGTATGTGTATGTGTATGTGTATGTGTATGTGTATGTGTATGTGTATGTGTATGTGTATGTGTATGTGTATG
>CM035409.1:76047101-76372101 GCA_020310875.1 Ceratopteris richardii
CTTCGAGCAGCTGGTATAATTTCTTTACTCTTACATTCTTGCATACATAATTTTATTTAAGGTTAAATTATTGGTATAGGTTGAAGGCAACTGTTTGTTGAACATAGGTTAAGCATTAATTATAGCTTTACTTGCAACATTTTTGCATAGTAAAAACTTATCAAACTGGACTCTAACGGAATTTCAAAATTAGTAGCTGAACATAAGGAAAGAGTAACAAAAGAAGTTCAGGATATAGTTAGAATTGTTCAAGCTAGGTCAAAACAAACTTCAAAAATGGACGAGCTATTTCAAACTATGATGCACGAGACGCAAGGACAAAAAGTAGTTGAAACGTTATTAAAGGATAAAGGGAAATTTACTGGTATGAATGTTACAAATTATTTAGACACGTTTGAGGAATTAGCCAAGTTACACGGCTTGCCTGATACAAAGTGGAAATCCTATCTTGGATGACTTGCCATAGGTACAGTGAAAGCTATTATGGATCTACATGACAATAAGGAATGGGATGAGTTTAGAAAAGAGCTACATAAAGAATTTTATTTAGAGGACTATAGTCAACACAGTAGAGAGGGATTTATGAAATGGATTAGTTCTCCTAAGCCTCACATTTCTGTAACTCAACTCCATGGCGAATTTATGAAAAGATTCTCTCAATTACCTGAACAGGATAGAGTTGCCCTTACCCCAGATATCATTTTATATTTCCTTAAAATCTTGACTCCAGATATAAGGGTAGAGGTTGAGCGTAGGCTTGAAGAACCGGGAAAGAAATATGGGCTTACAGATGACTGGGGTGTAGTGAAAACTGTAGTTGAGGCGGTTGCTCACATGAACCAACGTAAAACACTCCTTTATGATTCGATGTCTCAACCATCCTCCAGTTTTCCTCCGATTCAGGCAACTAGGGATACACATATAGATTCAAAAGTTGAGCCTACGGCATCCACATCTAGAGTACCAACTGAGTTGCAATTTGAGATTTTGTTTAACAAGTTGGACAATATGATGCATATGCACGAAAATATGTCTAAAGAGGTAGCGGCTTTGCAGAATGTGGTATATGCTTTAAACTTACAAGATAAACCTGCAAAGCAAGCTCATCCGACTATTTATCCTCAACCAGTAAGTGCACCTAATCCTCCATTAGTAGCTCCGAATCCACCTTTTATACCTCCTAATCCTCCAGTTGTACCCCAACCAATTCCTCAACCAATTCCTCAAGCATTTAACCAAAGAAATTTCAATGAAAGGAGAAATTCCAATGTGAGGAGATGTATCTGGTGCGATGCCACAGATCATTTGACTTACACATGTGAAGCATTGAAAGATGCGAAAGAGAAAAGACTTGTAATTGATATTGACAAGCGATTGTGCGACTATAGAACACATTTACCCTTAGCTGCCAATTGGGGAAAGGGAGGGATGCAGAAGCTGTATGAAAACCTTTCTGAGTCTTCGAAATCTGCTTCTACTATTAAACTAGAATATGTTGATAGTGACTCTGATTCCGAACAAACAAGGGAAACGAGGAACTACTCAATTGAAGCTTTGATAAAGGCGAGAGATGATATTATGCAGAAAACTGCGTGGAACTCTCATGTCGATCAATTCTCGATATATTCGCATATTGCGAATGTTGAAGAGAAAAGAAAGAGGGATGATGAGCAAGATATAAATGATTCAGGTAGACGAATGACTAGAAGTAAGATGAGAGATGAGCCGAAGCCTAAGAAAGTTCAGTTTGAACAAGGCGAAAGTTCTAAAACAAATGAGGAGCGAAGAAAAGAAATTAGGGAGGGTAAACAACCTGTGTTTAGTGAGCCAATTCAAACATCAGACAAAGTAGAGCAAATTCCTAGAACTGAAACAAAACCTGAAGAGAAACCAGAAAAGAAACCAAAAAAAGTACCGAAAGCTATTCTTATTTCTGAATCCAAAGTAATTTGAAAAACCTTTGGAGTTTATTGAGAACCTTTGGGAAAGTTTCTCCAAGACAATGTTCTAAACTCTTGAGCTATTTACAAAGAAAGAAATTTTTCTAGAGATACTTCCAATCCACCTATTTCACATGTTTATGTTATGGACGCTTAGTTTTCATATAGCAATACAATGAATTGGACAAAGATGTTTGATCCACATCTACTTGTAGTAGATTCATATTATCAAGTGCATAGTTAGATGATATTGAGAATGATTTGCCTAGGGATTACACCATGCATGGATTTCCTAGACTTTTTATCTACCCTAGTAGGATCCTCTTCTATCTAAAGAGGTCACTTGAAGAGATGCCAAGCATGCTCCTCAATTTGGATCATGTGCTTAGGGAAAAAGGCTATTATATAGTTATATCTTGAAGCATATTTTCAAGGAACAAAATGTTTTTTTTTGGGGGGGAGGGAGGATGTTAGAGTAGACTTGACAATGTTCAAGTTGATGATAGCATTAGGAATTTTTGAGAATTGGAAAACTTATAAGCTTAGCCTAGTGGTTATGTCTTAAGGATGTGAAGGAGGAATTGTTGGGTTCAAAACACATGAGCAAAATGGGGAGAGATTCTAGCCCAAACACCTTTAGAGCCTTCTAGACACATGCGCTGAAGCTAAGGTGAGTTAGCTTGAGTTTAGAGAGACTTAACTCAAGGGGCGAGTAGACCTACCACTAGTCGAATCCAATGGAAGGTTCTAAAGAAATGGTGGAGAAATCACATGCATGGACTCACATTACTCCAAAGGACATTGTTAGTCCAAAAAATATATAATGACAGGTTGGGTGGAGAGTCATAGGTCATTCTCTCAAGTATGTAGGCTATGTTTTTAGCAGGGAAGAGGGACATTCAACACACAAAGAGTGTTCACAACGATTAACCACAAGATCTGCAAGGTAATCATGAAAAGAATCCACTCACTTTGAAGAGGAATTTTTGCTTGTATATTTTGAAGAAATTGCAGCCCATACACATGATCCCAAAGAGTAACCATGGCAGATTGATAGTGGAGTAAGTTCTCATATGAACTTTCATGTTGAATATTTTTCTAACATTTATGATTCTCATAATGCTACTATCTTTACGACAAACAACACTCCAAATTCAACTACAAGCAAAGGTGACATACTATAATAAAGTTATTCCATGATCTAAAGGTCTGGACATTTCACAAAGATTTGAAATCAAACAGAGTTTGGTCACCCATGTGTATGACCAAAGATTTTGATTGTTACAATAACCTTACCAAAGATTGGAAACATTTTTGAGGCATGCTGCCTTGGAAAGCATGTTAGGAGTAAGTTCTCAATGAGAAGCTCAAGGGACCATGATATACTCAAATTGGTTTATGCTCATGTATGTGAATCAGCTCACACTCCCTCACTTGGAGGGAATATTTATTTTTTCACCTTCATGGATGCTTCTTCTAGATATGCTTGGGTTTGTTTCATAAATGTTGGTGCAGGTCAATCAACAATTGATGATTTGGACAAAGGATTAAAGTCAAAGAATAAAGAAAAGTTCAATATATGAGGCTTGAGGATTAGTACATGATCAGAAGAAGAAGACTTGTATGTGTATGTACATTAAACTTGTAATTACTTTACATATACCTTGTAATGGTTATGAGTTTGTACATATATGCCTATATATACAAGTAGAAAATCAGGACACAAAAGGTGAGATGATGAATGACAAGTTGTAAGAGTCATTAGACAGTTTAGAAGTGATGAGAATATGTCTCATCAATCAGATGTAATGTTTTCTTGAATAGAAGAAAAGTTGCACCTCGATTGTTTGCTCAATGCTCGTTCTATGTTTATCCTTTTGTGAAATGCTTTTGTACAAGTCTATGTGTATAGTTGAGTGACCTCTCTACAAAGTTTTATATCCTAATCATGATTAGGCTGAGAGAATTTTAACTAGGAACATTTACATGTGTAAATGTGAAGAAGAGAAGACTGCAATAGGTGTAAATTTGATGATAATGTTTTGGTGAGTTCTCCTTCCACAGTGTAAAGTTTTGAGGAACTAAGCACTCATTCTTTAATTTGGAAGGCAAGCTACCTATGGCTAAAAGAATTTCGATAAACGGGTTCTAGTTTGAGAGAACTATGCATTAGAAGTTGCAGGTGTCAAAGTTGACTGTATAGAAGTACATTTTTAGACATAGGTGAATTGTGTGGAGTAAATCTCACGATTTACTAAACCTTTTGAGAAAGTTTAACTTAGAGAAGATGTGAAAACACTAGATGACACCTTATACAAAGTTTCATTGGAAACTTTACACATTTGATCAGTCTATGAGTGAATTAAGTGAAGCAAACATTTTCTGTGTTGATTTTGTTCACACTTAGTGCAAAGTTTGGTAATTTGGTATTTGTCTTCCAAAATTGGTTGAGTTTTTGAGTTTTTTCTTGATATATAGGTGCTCTAAAATCAATCATAACGTGTTCTTTAGGAGATTAACACTCTCCATCAGTGGTATCAGAGCAGGAGTCATCAAAATTGAAGAAAAGAGGAACTCGACTGTTGCAGTTATAGAGAAATTAACCTTTGAAGATTCAAAAGGTCAAAGTTTGAAGTGAAAGCTAGAGAAGGAGGCTTGAAGCTATCAAGAAGATCAAAAGGAATTACATTCGAAGTTAAGCTGCATTCATTATTCACAAATCTTGAAGAATTTATTGCACAGGTGAAGAAAGGATGGGAGAGTCCCTTCAGATAGAGAAATTGGATAGAGAAAACTATCCTGCTTGGTCCATGAGAATGGAAGCTCATCTTATGAGAAAAGAATTGATAGGATATATTACAAGTGAAGAAGAAGAACCAAAATTCAGAGATCCTAGTGTTCCAACTAGGGATGAGCTCTTAGATTTGAAGACATGGATGAAGAAGGATGCTCAAGCAAGGAGCATTATCCACATGGGAGTCAATGATTACTTGCTACCTCACATTAGAGGACTTGAACGTGCAAGTGACATATGTAATGCTTTGGAGGAGCATTTCCAAAACACTACAAAATCAAGGAAGGCATCTTTATGGGCATAATTCACCACATTCAAGGAGAAGGTTCTCAATCTATTTTTGATTATGTAGCAAGGATGGACATTGTAGATGCATTAGGAGCATTTGATGAAGATATTGAAGAGAAAAAATTGGTAATGCAAATTCTCACAGGTTTGAGAGGAGATGAGAAATGGACGCCATTCATTGTATCTACTGAATTGTCACTAGATCATTTCACTCCTGATTTTAATCAATTGCTAGGACATATGCTAACCTTTGAGCAGGATGTCAAAGGTGATGTTGATAAAAGTACAAGTCAAGCAATGTATTCAAATGACAAGAAGAAGTTTACAACTTCTTAAGAGGTAGAGGTGGTGGCAAAGGAAGAGGAAGAGGCAGAATCAATAAAGATGGTGTCAAACCTTGCTAGATTTGTGGTAAGACGAATCATCTAGCTCATGAATGTTGACATAATAATCAAATGGTGGAGGATATAATCAGAACCTTAACTCAAGAGGAAGAGGTAATAGAAATCAGAGGGGTAATTTCAGAGGTAGAGGTTACTTTGGAAGAAATGTAGGTAGAGGCTTCCAAAGTCAATCCTACAATAATACCTACTACAACTATGCTTCATATATGAAAAAGGTTTCAACCTTAATTATGAATGCAACTTGTGAAAGACAAAGTGAAGATCAAAGAGTCTTCTACATAGACTCAGGGTGTAGCAATCACCTTAGTGGCAACATAGCTTTGATGACTGATATGGAGAATAAGGTGAGTAATCATGTGGTTCAAATAGGTGATAACACAAAGCATAATGTGAAGTCCATTGGATCAGTAAAGGCCAAGGATGGAAGCACTGTTCTGAGTAAGGTTTTGTATGTTCTTACAATTCCAAAGAATCTGATAAGTGTAGGGAAAATTGTAGAGAAAGGTTATGAAGTAAGGTTCACTAATGATGGAGTTTTTGTGGAAGAACCTAGCAATGCGTATAAACAAATTGTTTTAGGAAAGAAAGAAGGAAGGATATTCACATTAAAGATTCAAGGCAATGTTGTTCATGCCTTGTTCACTTATGGAGGACATAAGATCTCTGAGTTAGATCTTTGGCATAAAAGGCTTGGACACTTCAATGAAAGAGGTATTAAAAATATGATTAACAGTGGTTCAGTGCTTGGACTACCTAATGTTGCAGGTCAACACATGACATACAAATGTGAGTCATGTCAATTAGGTAAGGCTTATAAGCAATCATATAACAAGCATAGTTTCATGTATTTAGAGAAGCTTGAATTGGCACATACAGATGTGTGGGGGCCATCAAAGGACTTTAGCATTAATGGTTCAAGATATTATGTGATTTATGTTGATGATGCTACCAAGTGGATCACTATATATGTGATGAAAGATAAATCAGAGGTGTTCAATACATTTAAACATTATCATATGTATGCAGAGAGAAGAGACCTACCTTAGATCATTGCAAAGTATTTGGATGTTTGGCTTATGCATATGTGCTGTCTCAAATATATATAATGTGAAATTGGCTCAAAGTGAAATTACTTCAATTGCCATCCGGGTTTGTAAGATATGGCTCTTGGAAGGTAGTCGCCAAGAATTGTTCAGACTTTATAGATCTATTCAGACCTGCAAAAATACTTATTTTCCAAATTTATTTTCATAAACTGAAATAGACCTTGTGCTCTTCGAAAAGCCATAGCACATCCAATTTGGAGTTTTCTAACCCAAGATATGGCCTTTCCAAGCGAGACATGCCAAACTAGTGGAGTGTTGGAGGGGCTAGACAAAGTGTGAGAATGTGATTTTTGGGGTGCCCAAAAGCATTCTTCCATCAAGCAAATCCTAAAACTCTCTCCATAATCTCAGAGAGCAATATATGAAGATGCTTGGGCCTACTATCACCTTACCAAATCCTCCCTTTGTGCATGCTAATTCGCTCCCCAAAAGATGCCCAAATGAAGATTTTTACTTTCATACAAAAACTTAAATGGGAGCTCTTAGCAAGCTTCTAATCCACTCCTAATGTGGATTTTTTCTTGGATTTTCTTATTCTCTATGGTAATACATACACCATATCTCATGTATGTATGCACTTATCCATGGGAAGCCTCTTAAATGGTCTTTTCTTCATGTGTGGTGGGTGAATGTTGAGTGTAGTGGGATGAATGTGTGGCTAGTTGAAAGTGGAATTGTGCAAGGTATGATGACACTACCTAAGCCAATGGCTTCATTGAATTTCTATTTTCCCATATTCGTGTAAGATGGAATGGATGGGATGGACGAGAAGGAATGGGTTTGACTTCTGATGCAATTTGCATGTTAAATATAGGAACTATGGTTTCAATGGTCCATCTATGCGTGTTGTGATATCCACATTCTGAATGGACATGTCACTATCATCAAGTGGTGCATCATAAAAGTAAAACTCTTGTGGTGGGGAGAGTTTTGGTGATGGTGTGGGATAAGGTGTGATGACTCGATATTTGCATGTGTGTTTTATCAAAATCTCTTCCTCTCATTTTGAATTTTGTAAAGTTTTTTTTTTCGCTATCTTGTTACTGCCCTAGTTGTTGTGGCCATGATGCTTTCCATGTCTAATTCGCATTAAGACTCACTCATTTGTCTTCTTGATACAGGTGGTTGTGTTGCATTTTTGTGATGTAAAATTTAGAGATTTAGAGTGACTCCCTATTGATGGCCCAACTTGAGCTCTTACAACCTCTTCTTCTCCCATTCAAATGGTTGTATGGAGTCCACCCTTGTCTTTCTCCTATGTCCTATGTGTACTACACTTTGGGGACGTATGACTTTAGAAACAGCTTTAGAGCCACACATATGAGGATATGTTATTGACTCTATGCTCATGGATGGTTTGGAAAAAGCTCTTTGTGGGGTTGCCCTTTTGAGATAATATATAAACTTGTCGATTTCATTGAAATCATATGCAAGAGTGAACACCACATCTTCTCTAAGAGCATGTGATGATTCTCATAATTAGTTGTTTGCCATGAAGGGTTGGATTTTTTCTATAGTCATCTATGGTAGATTTGTTGGTGAGGATTTCCCATACATAATAGGCCATATTGACCATCTTCACGTTCTCTAGGCCATATTCCATGCTATGAAAGACGACTTTTCGTGGTATGGTATGACAATTTGGACTCTAAAATGGAAGTAATGCTTCCAAAGTGCAGGATTCTACACCTAATTCACTCTGCAACTCTCTCCATATGGAGTCAATTTCATTAACCTTTACTCTCCATGTTGACAATGCAAGTGGTGTCAAAATACTAATCTTGAAATACATTGCCTTTTTTATTATCTCTACTATTATTTCAATTGAATTAAATCCCCTTCTATGTCTATAACTCTTGCATAGGCTCGTTGTTCTCAACTCTCAAGCTATAAATAAATTTGTCATATCTTGATAATTCAGGTCTAACTAATGGAAACCTAGGAAATTGTCCATATCCCAAAAGATCCAAGATTTCTATAATGGAATTGTCTCTATTCTAGAGAGCTTCAAATTCTTTTGCTATGAAATAGATCTATTTATTCTTCTTTCCCATAGTGTACAAGAATACATATTCACCTCGCTTCCATACATTAGGTGCACAATGTTTCAATGAGCTACTATAGGCTTAAGTGAAATTTCTAGCAAAGTAGAGGTACAAACACTCTTTGATTGAAAGATCCAATTGCATCCATTGCCTTAACTTGAAATTTCAATAGACACAGTTTCTTGATCAATTGAATTCAATAGATATTGCTTTACTTTTTGTATTTTGGCTAGAACTTGTTAAAGATAAACATGATTGAAATTCCAAACTTAGTATTTTGGTTTTTAATTTAGTTATTGATCCACAAAGATAAAGCACTATTACACAAGGATCCAATAAGGGTTGTGTTTTCACTTAGTGAGTATCAAAAGATAAGGCTTTATAACACAAATTCAACTAAGCACCCATATCGATGTGATCATGAAAGCATATATCAATATTAGATGCAGATCATTAGATTGACTTGATACTATTTACATATCCATTACTAGATAGGTAAAGTTGTATTTTCATTAGTATTATTCTTAGTGGGAAACTTGAGAATAGTTTATTGACAAGTTTTAGGATTCACTTTAGGTAGAGCTTTGACAATGCATTTTTTTCATTATGCATCCACATATGATATCTTTTGTGGAGCTTTATTTCTTGAGATTAACGTTGTAGGTCTTGATGGTGGAACTTGTCAAGATTTTAATTTCTTGGATTTCCCCTTAAGTGAGTTGAATTGCTTTGATTGCTCCTGCCAAAGCTTTATGTATCCAAATATGCCTTGTGAAACAAGATTGGTTGGAAAACCCCTTTTTCATTTGTTCCTTAGGTCTTCATTGTTGAGACTCTTTAGGGTTTGAAGTTATTGACAAGAGAAGCATCACTACACACAAGTAAGTTCTCTATAGTGGTATGTGTTGCAATATGAGTTAATATTGTGGCTTCTCTAGTACATGGTGTGCATGTATTCCCATGCCTATCAATGTAGCTTTCACAAGTTTGATGGATACTTGTAGCATGTATACAAAAGAAAAATGTATTACATTGGTACGTTACCCTATGTCTATGACAGCTTTGAGAGTCTCTTAGAACTATGTCCTATGGTAGACCAAATGTGTGTTCTTCTATTAAACATTCTATGGGAAGAGTCTTCAATCCCACACATTACCATACGTTCATAATCATATTCATTTGATTCATTTAGTGCTAGTCATTCTCAAAGTACTATTGTCTGTTGAGAAATCATCACTTTAGTAATATTGATTAATCGAGTTCTCTGAGTGTACTCATCATTTTGATATGATTCAACTAGATATAGGTAGCATTATCACTCTACTTGCTACATAGCAATTTTCACATCATTTTGTTCATTAGATTGTGAGAAAAAGTCTTTGCAAACAACATATGTCTACTCACTCTCATCTTCCTAAAACGTCAGGATTAAACCCCCAACTTCTTAATATCATTTCTCATCATATACTCACTCTAAATTGGTGAAATGACTTCTAATAGTCAGGTAAGGTCTTCATTTAGCTATTTCTAAAAGCTCTCGTGTCAATTGTTATCAGTGAGTGTGCTTTGAATATTTTTTTGAGGGGAACCTAGTCCATAAATAGCAAGTTTTTGAATCATTCAAATATGAAAGTTATCTATTTTACTATAACTATTTGAGGATGATGCTACAAGGTACATATTGTGTCCAAATGCACATTTGGGAAACTAAAGGTGTCTAGTAAGGTAACATGAAGCTACATTGGTAGGTGTAGAGCAGGATTTTTGCAACACCACCTCATATTTGGAGTGTATCAAACATCCCCTCACACTTTGTAATCTAGAAGTCAAACTTTGGTGAAACAATATTTGTGTGATTCAAAAAGAAAAGACATCTAGAAGAGACCAAAGATGAGAATATTATGTGAGAACTTAAAGTAAGTATTGAATCCAACATTCTAGATGGTGATAAGTCCTAAAAATACAAGAAGAGAAATGGAAGAAGTAGTGGGTAACCAAACCTCCCTTCAATCCACTTAAAGAAAGAGCATAGAATACCTTGAATGACGTAGATGTCATAAGTCTTGGATCACTCAATCAACAAATGTTAGTGTTTGAGAATGCAAGCCCAAATACTCTACCTAGGTATCTAGGAGGACATGATGACACTTCAAAGTGCAAGAAGACAACACTTATTCATTTGAAGAAGAGTGATCAAAAGATTCCCCAAGGAACTTTAGAGGATCTAATGAATGCTAGGGTGAAGTGCAATATTATGGTAGTAAAATTGATCAAATTGAAACCTCATTATTGGGAATAGATTACTAGCCAAGCAAGCCTAGATTTCAAGAAGGTGAAAATGGACTCTCAATTCACACATATACCCTTAGAAAATTTCGATAACTATATTGAGGGTGGGGAAGGGAATAATTGTATTCCCACTACTTTTGCTAATGTCACCACTAAAGCAAATTATTGACTTAGGGGTCGAAGTAGTTATCCCTACCATCCTTGTGGATCAAATGGGGTAAAATAGCATTAAGGCTGAAAATAATGAAATTACAACTACTAAATGGTCATATGGAAAAACCATTAGGACTGTTAGAAGGCATTACAATTATTACATGTGGTATAGACTTTGAGCAAACTCTCACCATTTGTGACTTTGGAAAGTCAAGAAATCATAAAATCTTATTAGAAGGAACTTCCTTGCCCGAAATTCCAGTGGTGAAAGATTGGGGTGAAAATGGAGTGTATCTACAACATCAAGGCACAAGGACAAGAACATACTTGATATATAATTCTTATAATCACCACTCCAATGGTGAACCATCCATTATTATGTAGAAGATTTGTAGGAAAATGAGACTAAAAGTGAGTTTGAAGCAGAGCGTAAGGATTGGAAGCACAAGGAAACTCACTTATGGATATGTCGAGCTACTCAAAGATAGGATTCTAGGAGCAAAACAAATAAAGAGCTTGCGTGGAAAGAGTGAAATTTTGATAGATAAATTGTAGATCCCTCCTACATGCCTATGTGATTTTTGGAGGAGGAATTTGAGCCGTATGATTGGTCTCAGATCCTTGCAATGTTGGATGTGGGAGTTAATGAGTAGTGGTTAAATCCAGCTCAAGACAAAGAGGGCTATGATGTCTTAATGATGCAAGTGGTCATGGATGAAGAGGAAACGTGATAGAGTATGCGTTACCTAAAATCACTTTCTACGAGAGGGTAAAAGAGAAACACAAATATCAATGAGAAAAAAAGATATTAAAGATTTGAAAAAAGGAAGAAGTGATGTTCCATACATAGTAGATATTCTAGAACATAAGGTTGAATTCGTTACAAGACCTATGGAGAGGACTTGATGGGATTAGTCTCAATTTTCTCTTGCTCTCTAGGCTGATGTGGTTGCATAGCGTCTAGAGAGGGTGTGCATGATTCCTTGTGTAATGGTTCTCCTCTTCTACTCTCTAAGGGTGACTTTGGTGTACACACCTTAGGAGGATTTAAGTCCTTCATGACCTGATTTGTCCCTATAGGTTCAGTTTGTTTGGGAATTGATGCTCGACCACTCACTCCAATACCAGTCATGCATGTTGGGGTTCTTGTTGTCCGCTCTGTCTTTCTTGTTAGAGGCTTGCTTTCTCATGCTCCTTAGTTATAACTCTAAGCTCTGATTCTCGGTCATGTAATTGTAAGTTAGATTGTGATATGAGTTGGTCATTTCATCAAGCTTGTTTTTAAGTGAGTTTACACATCGTGCTCTCTTTTCCTTCCATGTAACAATCTTTTTCTTTTCACCTTTAGATGATCTTCTATCTTGCCCTTGATCATTTTCTTGTTTCTTTGAATTGTCCTTTCTCTATCTTGGTACTTGTGACCTTTGGACTTGGAATGTCCAAGATTGATATATCCTTATCAAAATTGGGATCTCCATTTTTCTCTTCTTGGTTTTTAGCATGTGCTCTAATAATCCCCTAAACACATTTAGCTTGATTGGTGTCACTTCTAGAAGGAATATGTCATACCTCATTTAGAGGTGTTACTTTGATTGTTGAAGGATGCTTGGGGAAATACTTTATGGGATGGTCCACAACACATCCTTGGCAATATTCAAAGCCTTCTTGTTTAGTTTTAACTCTTAATTTGTCTCAAAATATTAGGCATTGGAAAATTAAGTGATCTCCATTGCATTTTTATTACATGCCCTTAGGAATTGATGGTCCTTATGGTGGATGGGATTGATTAAGGAATAGTTTTTTTGGGGTTAGCATACCACACTGTTGTGGATTCTAGAACAGTGTAGTCATAATCACTTTGACCCTAATTCCAATAAGGAACGCAACCTTAATTATAGTCTCCTTTCCCCTAATGAAAATTCTCATTACCATACTTGTAAGTTGCATCATTATTCCTAGAACAAACTGGCATTTCAACTAGCATGATTCCTCTTCCAAGGTTCTCTTCGCATATATCTTTTCTTGGAATTTCTTGGTCTAGTTGAGGAGCTTGTTGCCATACCATAGGTTTTTTTGGGTTTTGAACATAATATCTTTGTTATGGCCCATGAGAATATTCTTGTTGCCTTTCTCCACAAGAGAAATCCTTATTTGGATATGCTCTAGGGAAGTATGCATTTTAAGGCCGATTCCTATTCATGTTTGATTGAAATTGTGCTTGATTTCCTTAATAGTATTGTGAAGTCTGATCCTATTATGGCCATATGTTAGGATGAGATTGTCAAACAGCTTTTCAATTATAGTAACAATCTACAGTGGAGTAATTGCTCGTTCATTAGTTAGTCCATCTATGAATAAAGACCCCCGGGGGCATTTCTCGAGTTGGGCATCTAAAGATTTATTGGTTGAATCATATTGCAACTAATCTTGCATACTCTAAACCTCATTCTTTGAATCTATGGGCCAAAGAGGAGGTGTCATGCTTCACTCCTTGCTCAAAGATTTCTCCTAAAATTCATCTATAAATCTATTCAAATATGCAGATTTCTCAATCCTTGAGGGTTGGAACCATTCCAAAGTAGATCCTTTGAGGGTAAGCCCAAAGGCTTCATACTAGATAACGAAATCATCTACTTGATCTACACAAAGAATTTGTTTGAATTCCATGATGTAGTCGTGAGGATCTACATGTCTATCACATAGATCTCATGCAATTGGCTACCTACATAGGCTTTGAACTTGTGCCCAAATCAAGTCTTTGAATAGGAATATGAGGTCTTGAGGGTCTTGCCTATGCAAATCAGGTCTTCTTGCACCCTAAATGCACGCATGAGGAATTTTATTCCTTGATTGAATCTCACATCCTCATTATCTTGAGGGACTCCTACTTGGGGATTAGAAACCTAGGAGTGATTGTCTCACTTCTAGGAACATTGTTTACAAAAACAAGTTGGCCTTGATACATATATTTGTTTTGAATGTTCAAGAATCAGACCTAGAACTCATGCTTCATTAGGTCCTAGTAGACTACCATGGTCAATACTTTGGATGAGCCAAGTTCACTGACCTTAACGGACGATGCTCTCGATTTGCATATGGGAAGAAGAGTCCAAAACACATCCTTAGTTTCTATGGATTAATATACTTCCATAATATTAGAATCCACCAAAATCTTGATCAAGCTTAGTGTTCTTGTCACATAAATTTATTATTGATCGTCACACTCTAGTGAATTTGGATGGACACCTCTGATTCCAATGGGACCACCGCTAGAGGTTATTGGAGGTTCTTTATTCACATCATTCCCCAATTCCTCGAATTTATGAGGATGTTCATGAAAACCATTTACAGAGCCTTTCTTATCCATGTATGCATCACCTTATTCCTCTACAATAGGGCGGTGAGTCAAAGTCACTCAAGCATTCAAACTCATGATTTTTATGAGGGTCTGACCCATGTATGTTTGAAAAATTGAGTGCCATGTCCCTGATCCATCTCATAACCTAGGTAGCATCATATTCACCCTCTACCTTGGATAGAAAAGTTAGCTCTTTCTTGAGCTCATTGATGTTGATGGAGCGAGACTCATTATTGGATTCACACAAAGTACCAAAGAGAGATCTAGGAATCATGTTAGATGAACTCATACCCTCTGTAATGGAAAATGTGCTATTGACGTTCCTATCTCATTCTTCACTATTGTGTCTTTGTGCTCTAGATATACACTTACTACTTAGTGTCGTTCCTCATCTTAAAATCATATATGTGAATCCTTCAGTGCACAAACCTCTGCATGATTCATAAGCATTTGAATTGAATGCACACAATGGTCACACACGTGCTCTTATGCACACACAATCGTTCTATTTCTTGGCTTGATAAGGAATTTTAATTTACAAAGAAGAGTTGAGATTTGTATCAAATTAGTCTTTTGTAAGCTTTTAGGAAAAAGAAGGAACTCTTGTAACAAACTTCTGGGATATAAGCAAGGTTAACTTTCTTTAGACTTCATCTAGACTAGATCAAGCACTATTCTTTGTACAAGTACACACTTATACAAAAAGATAAAAAGGATAGCCAATCTTTCTAGGTGGTCACGAGCATAAAGGAATACATCTCACATCTTAAAAGATCAAGTTTGGCTCAAAAGTCCGCCTTGATTGTCATGAGCTTGGAAGCTAGCCAGAGCATTTGTTGGTGCAATTAGATGGGATTTTCGCCATTTGGGATCAAGTAACGGTTGCATAGTGCAGATAAAGTTGAAACGGAAATTCTAAGCCAGATATTTCACCCAAAATTGACATTAATCTGAACTACAAATTCCTTGAGTGGTAAGTCAACCTAGAGAAATAGTTGGTACTTTATTGGGGTTTTTAGTGTCCGTTTGATGTTATAACTTGAGTCTGAGATTATGGAGCATGTTCTAAGTGTTCCCAAAGCAAGAATAATACTTAAAAACACTTTAGATCATCGTCATAATTGCTCTACATAGAGCAATCGTTAGGAGGACATATTGGACTTTTGAACATTGAAAGAACATGAGGACCAACCATAAGGATCCAAGAGTGCTCTTCAAACAAGAGCCTATCTAAAATCCATCAAAAGCTATCCAAAGACTCTAAAACGACTTCCCTAGCTCTAGTTCAGTGAGAAAGATCATTGAGAAGCATTGAAACTCTATACGCGTTAGTGAAGCATCACTAGAAAGCAATGATCACCTTTTCTATGGCATTCCATAAAAAAGGCATAGAAAAGGCTCTATAGTCAAACCCACCACTACCATGGAATTGTTCTTGCTTAGAGCAATCACCTCTGTGTATTACAATTTTTGAACCAATTTGGAGAGGCTAGCCACTAATTGAGCATAGGAAGCCCTACTTCAAGAGTTGTGCATCAAACTAAGTCAAAAAGTAGTGAGTGTTTGCAAATTCACTACTACCCCAACATTTAGGTTTTAGGAATCTATCTTTTGGATTTTGGTGCAAAACTAAGTGAAATATTACTCAAGAATTTGGATTTAGCATAGAGATGCATATCAGTGCTATAGATCATTTGAGTGTTCACAAGACCTAAGTGGCCAATTACCACTCTAAAGTGGGATTTGAAAGCCAAACCATTGCATACATACCATCCTTGATTGCCTTAGAGATAGAAATCAATGGGATGATTTCTATCAAAAAAGCAATCATCGATGAGTTTTTTGTATCTTTTTCAATGAAATTGTGGTGGCAAAGTCACTCTAGTGATGATCTTGATCGATGATGACTATGGAATGCACTGGAGGGTCAAAAAGCCTTAGAAACCTTTCGACAATTGGTTTGGCTAGTAATGAGCCAAGGTAATGATAGATATATTCATAGTCAGATTTTTACCTTTTTAAGCATACTTGGTCTTCTTCTATTATCATCTTATGATGATGTTCCAGCACTTCCAACACTCAAACACAATCTTTTGCCCATGGATGATTGCTCGCTATAGAACAATCATAGGTAGGTGATGTGAATTTTCTTAGAGTTTTAGGTGGGGATTCACTTTTAATATGATCAATACTCTCAATGATGATAGAATTGATAAGTTATGGTCCAAATTCCTCTATCTTTTGCCAATGATAGCTCTAACTATGCCAAAACCATAAGGCAATTGTGAACCTACTTTAGCTTGATCTATGCACTTAATATGATATCAAATTATTCTTGATGGTTTGCCCTATTACCTAAAAGCCAATCAAGCCCAAATGGCATTCAGACAATCGAATAGGTCAAAACATGATTGCTCTATATGGGGCAATCTTGTGTAGAATCAATAGAGTTTTTCTTTAAATTTGACCAACTTGCATTGTGCACTATATGCTAGGTTTCTTACTTATGGAAAGTGCACCACTTTTTGGTCTAAAATTCCCACAGTCTTGCACACGATGTCCCTAGCCAATCTAGCCATTTATAGAAATCAAAAGTGTAATTTTTCTTTTTCTATTTGATGCTCTCAAAATGAGCCAACACTATTCCCCCTTAATTATGATGTTGTCCATAGCTGTCCAATCATCATCGGATACCCAAACATCTAAATTGTTTGAACATGACCTCAAACCCATGTCATTTGACACTTGGACTTATAATTATACAACATTATTCCCTTCTTTAAGACATTTTTTTCCTAAAAAGTGTGCAGAATCATATTATGTGGAGTATTCCCTTGTGCCCCATTTCTGTACTCTTAGCATGTTCATCTCTCTCTTAGGATTCTTCTTCTATAATCTCATAAGTGTTACTACCTTCCTCAATCTAAAATGGGAGGAATCATAATCCTTTCCCAAAATCACTTTTACTTATTCCAACTATATTTACATGCATGCCTTGTATGTATGGACAAGTGAAATGGTTGGATTTCTCTTGGCTAATTGTTTCCATTCAATTCTTTCACAATTTTTCAAGATCAGTACAATCTTACATGTTTGTACTCTTTACACCATTAGGGAAACGTAAAATTCTAGGATTTTCAAATAGATGTCCCACCTCTATTTTAAAAGGGCCCAAAACTAGAGTCATCTTCTACCTTCCATAGGAAGGAAAAAAACCTCTAGATATTCTATCCTTTCAAATATAAATATATTTTCTTTGTATTTGGTAGGACTTAGCAATACGTATGAACATATAAAAGTGGGTCAACTAAGTCCCTCTCTATGCATGCTCAATAAAATGAGGAGAAATACTATCGTCTCAATCCTTGGAAAGTTAGGTGGATTTATATCAATATTTTGAGTGATAGATTGTACACCCAATTGAAATTTCATATCCTACTAGTGGATCCTTATCTTGATTATCTTTGATTTTTCTCTATATTAACCCTTAGAAAATAACCTTGTTCTTGCATGTTTTAATTCTTCTAGAAAATCTTTGATCTTCAAGATCACTTTCTCAATCCAAGGAATAACCTGACACCTTTGGGAATTGGAATTACTTGGTAGAGCATTATTCTAGGTCTCTATTTAGTTTCTTTGTTCATTTTAAGGTAGGTTCATCCAAAGGGATATTAACTATCTTGAACCACTTTGTTTCATATCCTAGATAGTTACGTATACTAACCTCAAAGGTCACCAATGCTTTGAGGAAGAACAAATCATTTCTTGCTTAACTAATTCCCTGAATCCCTTAAGACTAATTTATAACCAATACTTATCAAGCCATAAAGATACCTGCTAGATCTTATATCTATTGAATGAAGTTAAATGATTCACGTTTTCTTTGCTTTTTGTTCCAAGGTCTTGCAAGAAAATATACCTCTTTCTTGGCATCATATCCTAGACCCTTCTAGAAACTTAGTTGCCATTCTTGAATCACTTGATCTCATCATCCAAGTATTCAAGTAATCTGTTTTAGAGATCGTTCCATCATTCAAATTTTTATAATTGATGAGGCTTGAATTTTGTTGATCATTTTTGGATTTTAACTTGGAGAAATCCCTAAAATTCTTATCCTCTTATATATCCAAATATATTGTACAATCTAATATTGAATAGGCATTCTATTGATAGGAATACATCTTTTTAAAGAGGACAATGGATATACTTGTTCAAGGTAAAATATCACCTTGTTGCTTTCACCATCTTGTGAATACAAACAAGTGTATTCAATTGTTCCAAGTAGGTACATCTCTTTACTTCTTTATGAACCTAAGAATGTATTCTCAATGATCGTATGTTTATGGCTTATTCCAATGTTTCCTATTGGATCTTTTTCTATTTTCTCTCTGGCTATCAGAGAGAATTCCCAAATGCAGTTAGTTCCCACTATCCCATACCATTAAGCTCTTTCTCCAATCTATAGAATGACATCCTTTATCTTTCCACCTTCTTCATCCTCTCAATTCTCTCTTATCATTTCCTATGATCTTGAATTCCATTTTTTAATTCTTTTTCACCTTTTATACAAGAGAAAAGGTGTCTACTTATCATGCGAATTAATCGTATATCTCAAAGTCTTCTTTGATAAATCATTAAAATTTTATCGGCATCATTTATCAAATGCTAAAGGTTTGATCCCTTTGACTAGTCTAAGACATTTGGATTTCCCAAATTTCCTCTAGACAAGTTGAATTGAGATAAGACCAAGTCTTTGTGTCTCTCTACCACAATGGGAGTATCAATGTGGAGGAGATCTACCTCGTAAATGCCAATCTATGGAGATGTGAGGATGGTATGATGACCATGAGAGAGAGGAATGCACATGAGCATGAGTGGGAAGCACACCAACATTCACATACATACACACACACACATGCACATGAGGCAAGAACAAAGCATTTGCACAATAGAATCTATTATTCTCAAGCTCAAGTTACAAATGTGCTCTCACAAGGCTCAATTCTCTATAAAACTAACCTAGAAAATGAGCTCTCTAGCTCTTTTTATATTTTTAGACTAACTTTTGGCCTAGTTTAGACCTAGTGTCTGAGATAATTAAAGATGAGGTTCCTAAACTAATTTGAGGACTAGATCGAGCTCCAAAATTTACAAAAATTGAAACTTACGCTTGCATACTAATCTGCAAGCTGAAGGACTTCTTGAATTGCATGTAACATAGTTAGATTTATAAACACTAGGTATTTACATTGAATTGTAGTGATGAAAATCACAATTTGTTTGAAATTAGTCTTGAAGAATTGCTTAGGCCTAGTTGTTGCGAGATCTACGTTGATTGCTATGTTGGATGTGTCATGTGCCTGAGCCTTTCCTCTCTTGCTAAGCTTCTTGTTTAAGACTTCTTTGTCTACTAAGTCCTCCTTGACTGCTAACACCCCCGTCAAGTATGTCATCCCTAATAGACCTTTGTTGGATGGGTTGTTCTGTGTACTACTAAAGGACATGTCTTGCTAACTCATGTTCTTGTAACCAAAGTCCCCTTGCAAGATCTATATTGAGATGTTTCCATTCAATAGTGCTTGAGACTTCCAGATATGGCATTGTGTAGCACTCTGATTACATGCATCTTGCAATTTCAGCAATTTGCCTATTTTTCCTCTCAGCTACTCCATTTTGTTGTAGTGTATATCTACAAGTGAACTACCTTTTGATCCCATTCTCTTGTAGAAAATCTAAAAATTATTTGGAGAAGTATTCTTTTCCACCATCAAACCTTAAGGTTTTAATAGACCTTTCTATTTCTTTTGCAACTTCAACTTTGAATCTTTTGAATATAGAAAACACCTCTGATTTTTGCTTCATACAAAACAACCATACCTTTCTTGAGTGATCATCAATGAAGGTGACAAAAAATCTATTACTAGCCATTGATGCCTCTTGGGTTGGTCCCCATACATCCGTATGTATCAAGTCCAAGACATTTGGGGCCACATAATTGCTCCTCTTGAATGGCTGCCTCGTTTGCTTTCCTAGTTGCCAAGCTTCACATAACTCATGTAGTCCAATGCTATTAAATTTTGGAAGACCTCTTACCACTTCATGTTTGCGCATGTCCTTTAGCTTTGGAATGTTGATATGTCCTATTCTTTTGTGCCATAAGTCCAACTTTGAAATCTTCTTGTTCCCACATTGAATGTACATGACCATTCCATGTGGATGTTGGACGTCCAAAGTGAACATCCTTCCTTCTCTTCTACCTCGAGCAATGACCTTGAAGCCTTCCTTTGGATTCTTTATGAAGCACCCATTTCTCATTGAATATGACATGATAACCCTTCTCTACCATTTGTCCAAATCAAGTTCTTTGAAATTGTAGGAACATGAAGAACATTAGATAGTACCTTTGCTCTACTTGTATCTCCAAGCCTTATATCTCCAATATGTTCAATCATGTGTTGAGTATCATCACCTGTTTCAACACATTCTTTTCCACTTGGTACCTGTAGATTAGTGAACAAACTTCCTTGGCATGACATATGGTTACTACGACCTGAATCAATGTACACAAGAGCTTCTATACTCATGCCTCATTGCGAGTAGTGTGTCCTTTCTTCCTTCACTTGAGGTGCTTGCATAGTTGCTTTGGTTCCTTTGATTGCCTCCATTTGGTCTTCCATTCTTCAGCCAACAATCACTAGCATAGTGTCCTACTTTACCACAATGATAGCATGTTATACCTTTATGAGAATTGTATGAGCCTCGGCCTCTTCCTCTACTTCTACCTCGACCTCGTCCTTGTGTGTTGGAATTTGATGCATCCTTGTTGTCTTCCGAATTGTTTTGATTGTATTTGGAATTGTTGTGACTCTTCCTTTTCCTCTTGAGCCTCCTCTTGAGTTCCTTCCTTTACCTCGACCTGCATATAACATTTGGTTGTGGCTATCCTTTCCTTTGGGACCACCAAAGCTAAGCTCTTCTATGACAAGATGAGGGATTAGTTGTTCAAAACCTGGATATGCATCTTTCAAGTTAATGGAAGTTATAAAAGGCTTCCATCTTTCAATCTTCTTTCAATCCATTGAGAGTATAACACACAAGATCTTTCTCTTCAACCGTTGTGCCAATAGAAGTTAAAGCATCACTTAGCTCCTTAATCTTCAAAGTATATTCAACTATGGATTGACTCGAATTGTTCTTGATTGTGCTCATTCTTGAGTTGAAGTTTTGTAGCTTTGGTATTTGTTGAATACATCCTTTCAAGAGATTCCCAAGCATCCTTAGATTTCTTTAGATGTTGAATATGCCCTACCATGGCATTAGTAATGACTTGTGAAATGAGGAACATGACTCTCCTATTCCTCTCTTCCCATTCTTTTGCTTGCCTCCTTTGGACTTCGGTGGCCATAGCTTGATTGATTTGAGGTTGAACATCATCGCTGCTCACAATACCCCATAAGCCTTTGCCCATTAGGTAGTTGTTCATTCTAAACTTCCACACAAGATAGTTATCCTTATCCAATTTCTCTACTTGTTGACCCAAGTTAGCCATTGAAGACTATCAAAGACTTTGAGAGTTACCTCGAATAGTTATATTGTCCTTTGCTCTTGCATTTGTGAAGCTCCCCCTTGTTTTTTAGCTCCTCTTTTGCTTTGCTTTAACTCCAACTCTGTTGATGAAGCTTTAGCACCAAGTTTGCTTTGGTACCAACTGTGGAGAATGAGTTCTCCTATGCACAACAAAAGTGTGTAGTGAACCCTTGTATGTACAGTGCTTAGACAAATAGCTACAAAATGCAAATGGACTTGTGCCTTTAGACAATAAAATTAGACAAAGAGAGCTTTATTACAAGCTATAAATAACTTAATTTCCACAAGTTTTGATTAGGGAACCCAACTGACAAAGATGAACTACCTGTCCACACAAGTATGTTGAAGCTTTGAGGAAGATATTTGGTACAGAGAAAGGACGCACAAATAGATTTCCAACAACCTAAAAATAAAGTAATTTGGAAGAGTTTTGGTCAAAAGATTCAAGTGACAAAAATAGACCACCTACACACATAAGTATACTAAAAAACTGGGCTTCACTCTCTGATAGATATCTCATAGAATATAAATCCTTTGGATGAGATATTTGGAATAGACAAAATACATGCATAGATCATTCCAAAAAGCCAAAAATCAAGCCATTTGGATTTGTTTTAGTTGGGAAAGTAAAGATTCAAAATAGACTACCCATCTACACAGGTATGCTAAAAAATGAGACTTCACTCTTTGACTGATATCTCACAGAATATATAATCTTTGAAGGAGATATTTGAGATGGAGAAAGTGCACAAGATAATATTTCAAATGAGTGTTCAAACACAAGAAATGGTTACATATACACTGATATATGAGCTTCACAACAGAGCTCTGTACAAAATGACATGCGGTTAGAAGGAGTCTATGGGAAGACAAATGACAATATGACTAGATCTGACTATTGGGAGCTCTTGCCTCTTTCTCTCCTTGTTTAGAACGTGCTCCCACTCCAACTTTTATAACCAATGAGCATGTGAAGAAGTTTGTGCCTCCTTCTTAACTCACCAATTTGCCCACTACATGCCACTGACTACAAGGCGGATATTCTATCTTTTACTCATCATGAATTTTTATTAGACTTTTTTTCTTTTCTCTTATTTTCCTTTATCTTTATATTTGGTAAATTTATCCAAACATAGCTCATATGAAAATGAGCTTGTACATTTATCTTCAACACTTTTGCACTCAATACATGATGCATAGTCTAAGCCCATAATGGGTAATTTGTACCATCCAACTTATCCTCAATAGCGAACATATGGAATACATCACTACTTTCAACCATGGCCACTGGCTAAAATACCCTAATGCAGAAAAATGATTGTATCTCAAAAAGTTGAACAGAGCTACCCTGTTGAGTTCTACTAAACTTTGTAGTAGACTTTGAGATGCTTATACTGGTGAACCGAAACCAGTATAAGCATCTCAAAGTCTTTGGAACAGAAAGAAGAAATTGCCTACATAGGCACTATCATAATGCATTGGGAGGTCAAAACGAGCTCATGTCGCAGTTTTGACACCACAAGGTGAAGCTGTTTTGAACTCCTAATCAGCCTGAGTATTCTCATTAAATTTCATGAGATTTTGAGACTCTGATTGGAGGGGTGTTGACGATGCCCTAGATGAAGTGACTACTTACTCTGATACCAATTGTTGGAGTTTGAGGTCTATGGAATCATGCAAATAGCACAAGGAAGAAGAAGAATCTTGTAGCACAACACACAATATTGAATGTATTACCACGAGAATGTACAAAGATAAGTGAATTGTTAGGGTTATGGGCGTATATACAAGCTAGGGGAAAAAAGCCTCCTAAAGAGGGAAAAAAGTGCCCAATCGTCCTAGTGTGTTCAAACACATCACTACATATATATATCAATAATTAGGGATCCATAAATGTTTGTGCTCTCAAAGTGGTTTCTCCTCATAATGGGGACCTTAATACTTAGAGAACCATGTATCATTTATGTTTACTTGAGGATTAAGTATTGAGTATGTCTTTCATGAAAGACCTTTTTGAGTTATATCATTTGTAATTTCAAATTTCATAAATGATCATCTATTGAGAAAATTAACCAACAAAAGGTCAATGAATGTGAACTTAAACATACTATGTATGAAATAAAAAATGAATAATCACCAAGGCACATTATAAATGACAGTTGGAGATGCCAAAAATGTGAAAGTAGACATGTTTTGATTACAAATATCAAATCTTATAGATTTTTCAAATTATCGATATCAATGATTGTATAACTTGAAGTGCTTGCAAATGCAAGAAACCATCACAACATATGTGGTGCTCCTCCATGGTGTAAAGTATTTGTGGACCAATTCTAAATCCAAAGAGATTTCCTATATGGGGTGAAAGATGTTTTAATAGGAGGGAAGATGCCAAAGACCTCTCACATCCATACTTCGCTTGGAAAAATGTGAAAAGAGTCCTCATGCTAAATGAACTAATCAGCTAGAAACAAGACACATACTTGGTGATGCTCTTGAATGTAACCAAAACAAAATCCCTCTAGAAAATTTGAAAGGAAATATGTGTTATCAGCTCCAATTGCTCCTCCCAAGACTAATCCATTCAGAAATCTGTAGATTGCCTAGGTAGAAGAATAACAAGTTTGGGAGGAATCCACCCTTCAAAACACTCGAGGTTGTTTGTTTTTTAGAATAACAAGCTGAAAGAGAGTGGATCTTGCATGACAAGGACAATATGTTAATTAGTCTTCTTTGAAACTCCCTTGAAGTTCCTTCTATTTCTCTCATTTTTTAAAGTTAAAACATGTTTCAAAGAAAAAAAAGAAGAAAATCATCATGTAGAAAAAGATATATGATAATAAAATGCCAACCTCATTTATAGTTCAATTTTGAAGTACTTTAATCATATTGTCCACTCTCTTCACAACCTATGAACAATCCAAAATAAAATATAAGTATGTAAAGAAAGAAATATTATAACATGTATAATAAACAAATTTGTAGATTCCTAACATTATGTCCTTATCAATATAACCTAGATTCAAGTAGATCATCAAAAATATTTTTTCTCCTAGTAAACCTTGTTAATCTTAAGTTGGATATCTTCACCCAAAAAATTGTTGCAATCTATATAAATGGAAATTGTCAGAACATGTACAATAAATAATAGATGGGAATACAACAATATAGACCTATTGATCTTGAATATCATGTGAATTTTCCTTAGCTATCATTATCCATTACCCTCTTCTTCTTGAAGTATGATATTTTATATAGATGAAGACTTGGCCACTCTAGAGTTAGAAGAGAATAAGAGTTAATAATCTTTAACATTCCAAAAATCATTATATGCAACATATGTATGTGTGTAAGAAAAAAACTCTTTTCTAAAGAAAATTGAGCAAGAGTTACATGTGAAATGACTAATGATTTACCATCTTCATGCAATCTTTATAATGTATTTGATTTCTAAGAATATGAAATGGTCGTTCCTCCCACCTACATATAAGGAGGCATAGTTAAAACATTAAAAAAAATGCAAAAAGGTTAAGCAAATATTGAATACCATTTGCAGTTCAAAAGATTACAAAACTACTCATAGTCCATATAAACTTTTCCTTTCTAACCAAAACCCACAACAATATAGTCGGAAGGAGTATGCATTCCTTGTATATTGAGGGCTTCTCAAACCAAATTCAATACGAGCTTGAACCGCTTCATCTTCTAATTATGTAATAGAGATAGGATCACAAAAGTTCAAGGTGCTTCTTTAATTGTGCCCAGTTGAAAACTCTAAATCAAGTAATAACACCTAATTAATTCTATCTTTTGGAATGGCTTATTGAAGGATTTTGCTATCTTCCTCCCTACCAAATGGTCTCTAGCTTTAATGTGTTGTGGAGCTGTTCAAAGTCCCTAGAGAAGTATCAAAACTTATCCCATATGTTTTTGAGCTCACACTTGGATTCCCAAACATGTATTGCATCTTCAAGTGGTCTAGCTAGCTCATTGAACTATTCTGAGTGTGTGTTCACCCATTTTGTTTGTCCTAAAGGGAGATCTTGAATTCGTATATTCCTCATGTGTCTAAATTGTGCTGGCCTCTTGGTGGGAGGGAATGGGTAAGCTATTGATTTCCATGATTTTTCTATGCATGCAAGGATCTAAAATGGTGTCCTCTCTACCCAAACTTAAGGCACCTTGTAAATATGTTTGAGAAGGTTGTATTTTGGGCACAATGTAGCATTCCCCCTTCCAAAGAGATGGTTCAATTCAAGCTACCTTTACTTTATGATTTTTATTGATAATTTTCAATGCATGAGTGGGTATGTCCATTGAAAGAAAATTCCAAAGTGTTTATGTGCTTCAAACAGTTTCTAGTTTTGGCAAAAAATCTATTAACATGTAAAATGGGCACCCACCATTTTGATCGTGGGTGGAATACATGCCTTTTGATTTCAATGCATTTTTGGTTGAGAGTGGGATAAAAAATCAGCATACAATGTTGTATACACCTCAACAAAATGGAGTTGTTGAACAAAAGAATAGGTTCCTCATGGAGATGGTTAGATGTATGGCTTGAGGCTCTTATGTGTATAGCATATGTACTTAATAGATGTCCCACCAAATCACTACAATCTATCACTCCATATGAGGCTTGGCATGGTCACAAGCCATCTATTCCTCATTTGTGTGTTTTTGGTTGTCTGGCATATGCATTAGTGCTTGAACAACAATGCAAGAAATCGGATGACAAATTAGTGAAATGTATTTTTGTTGGGTACATTTCTAAAAGCAAAGGCTATTGTTATATCATCCTTAGACTAAATGCATATTGGTTAGCTATGGTGTTGGTTTTGTGGAAGATGCAATTCAGTCATTACTTTCATGTACTAAGGAGACATCAGTTATCTCCAAAGATATGTACAACACTTCACTTCCTCTTTTTGCACGTGGACACTAAAGTGCTAGTCCAAATGAGGTGATTTCTCAGCCTTTACAAGTTGCAAATGATAAAGAAAATCATTCCATTTCTTATGCAAATTTACATGATGCAGTTTTTATGAGAGGGCTAATATATAGGAGGCAAAAACTATGCTTAAATGGTTGGTGTAGACTTTTCGAGATAGAAACTAGATACACCTTTGTCATATCATATTTGTTCAAGCTCTCATAGTGACTCTTTTGCATTAGATTGCTATGCTATGGCTACCTCTAGTCTTTGTGATGAGAATGAGCCTATTTCTTTTGAAGAAGCACAAAATTCAAAAAAATTGGCTGGATATTATGGAATCTGAATATGATGCCATGATGAAGAATAGTACCTCGTCCTTATGATGATTTCCCTCTTGGAAAAATGGCCATTGGCACTAAATGGGTACACAAGTTGAAGTGTAAGCTTGATGGAACAGTTGGCAGGTATAAAGCTAGGCTTGTTATGAAAGGTTATACTCAAGAAAGAGGCATTAATTTTGATGAGGCCTTTGCACCTCTTGGAACATCAAGCTTAAACTATGCTTGAGGTGGATTTGATCTACATCAAAAAGCTATCATTTAGATTACATCGAAAGAATATATGTTGGAGAGTTCTTTTACTTATGCTCATTTATTTTATTTTTTTAGAAAATTTTTTATGGATCATTTACCATTTTAAAAGCTTAGAGATTTACACATGCAAAAGTAGAAAAAGAGAGCTAAACCTCCATGAATTTGAGGTGGTTGAGTTTTAATCAATGAATCAATCAATCACCTAAACGCAGATCAAACTAGATCTTCACTTTTCCTAGATTATAAGAAAGTGAATTGATTCCCTCCAACAAATAATCCCTCCTTCATTTGAATTCAAAATCCACTTGTCGAAGTCATGGAGCATTTCAAGAGTCTATATAAAGACTTCAAATCACTTGTACATTACATGGAAGTGTTAGAAGGCCGCCGAACCAGGACGGATGAACCCGGACAGGTGCCTTAAATGTAAAAGTGTTGGACGGCCGCCGAACAAGGACAAGAGTACGAGGACAGGGAGCTTAAATGAAAAAAGAGAATCTTTCAGGGAACGCGCAGGTAACTGCAAAAGTGCGCACCCTTGTAAAAAAATCCTCTATTTAAGGCAATGAAAAGAAAGAGCAGGGGCCCCCGTTTTTGTGGGAATTGTAGTGTGTTGTCTGATTAAGTCTCGTTGAGATTGCTGTAACGGATTGTGTGTGCGTATATGTTGTTGAAAGGATAAGTTCTGCTTTGATCTGTTCCGTCTGTACTCCTGCTAGTCGATTATACTCACCTTAATACGGAATGACGAATCAGCTGTATTGTGTGGCGAATCTGTTCGGTGATGGTTGAGTATGATTCGGAGTGTGAACAAGTGTGGTATGTTATTTGTTAGTTCTTCTGTGAAGTAAGTAGCGCGAAGAAGTGATCTCAAACGAATTGTCTGTAAAGTCTTTGTAAGCGGCTGAATTCGTTATTGCACCTTGTATTTGCTGTTTACCCCAACAACGGGAAGATTAGTAGCTGTAACGATCTGAATGTGAATAAAACAATGTCGGTTTATGGTTAGTTGGTTATTACGAGGAGATTAATTGTTCGAATCCGCGTGACTTTAAGTCATAAGGTCCAGTTGGCACACCTATCTACCGTGAAGAAGTACGAATTAGGTGATTTTGTTATTTAAGTATCTTTTGCGCACAGAATACGTAACCGGACTGCTAATCTCAGTCCTGAAGTTCTAATTCCAATACACTGAACAGTCTTCCATTGTTCAGGGACGGATACTAAGCTAAGGACGGAATGACCGTAAGACTGTGTGTTAAATTGGGAAAATAGTACAGGGCCTCTGTCTAACAGACCCCTACCACTCCCAAGAACCCACGTGGCTAAGAGAGGGATTGCGGTTAGAAGTATTTGGAACCGATTGAACGTGAAGTATCTGAATCGGAAGTAGAGTAACGCTTAAACCCATAAACAAGTAGCAGTCTAACATTTGGCGCCGTCTGTGGGAAGGTGGCATCAGGTTGCCAATTATCTGTGAACAGTAGCAGTAGCGTGCTGGCTGTTTGTTCAGAATCAACACTACGTTTATCGTTCGATTGACTGATGGTAGCAACAGAACCATATTGTTGCCAACTGCTCAGATAGTACTACTAAAGCAATGATACATGCCGGTTACTCGGTCTCGCGAAACGTATCCTAGGAACCATACGATTGGAACACGAAAAGTACTAAAGACAACCCCAGGAAAAGAAGGTATAACGCGACCTGACTCAGTGGTCGAGCAAGTTAAGGACGCTAGAATTAATTCCGGTCATATTCCGGTGGAACGATCAACGCCTTTGGTACATGCTGGTGTCACTTCGACCCAGCCTAACCAAAATATAGCAATTCCGGAATCTACCAAGACGCCGTTGGAAACTAGTTTAACAATCTTGGATAAAGATTCAGAGTTATCCACGATTAGACCAACTCTAGGAAAAGAAATCGGTAAAAGCGGAAAAATACTAAAGTCTGGTACACTGTCAGTTCATTCCGATGATATTCCGGTGATAGAAACACCAACTGGCGGCCAAGGATTAGCATTTTTCGCGGAGTCCTCAGCCCGACCCGCGTGCTTGGAAGAAAGATTTCGGATATTGGACATCCAGAAAGAAGGAGACCTATTCGAAGCTGAGGTCTGAAGTATACTACGCAAAAACAGTACACCGGAAGGCACGCCGTCCGGCGAACCAGATTCTGATAGTTCAACTAATCAACCTCAAGATACAGAAGAAGGACCGGAGACACCCACGATGAACGGACAACAACAACAACAACAGTTAGGTCAACCAAGGCCGCCTCCAACAGGAGTAACATACACGAAATTTGGTGGATTCCCAGGAGATGACCCAGATGCTCACGTACGCACTTTCGAGATCAGTTATACAGTCCTCAACCATCCACCGGATCAGGCATACAAAGCCATTGTTTTTCATTCTACTTTGGTCAATGAAGCGGCTAGATGGCTTACGGAATACGACATTAATCATTTCGGTACCTATGATGCAGTACGAGATGCTTTCTTGCAACGATTTAGGCTAAAGAAGAATCCCGCCGAAATCTTTGAGTATTTACAGAACAACCGACAGAAGGCGAATCAGACTGTCCAAGAATATGCTACACTTTTTAGAACACACTTGCGACAGATACCACAGGCCCATGCCAACTTACCAGATGACGTCATCACTCAGTGGTTTATCAATGGCTTAAACCCGCAATTGAAGCAAATCATGATTATCAGATGTGTTGGAGCAATGACATTGGATGCAGTCATCGCCATGGCTTTGCAACTGGAATCCAAAGTCGGTGGATTTACAGAAGATCTACAGTGATTAAAAGCGAACAAAACTATGACTGAAGATATAACTAGACAAGTGTATTGTATCACATGCAAAAATTCAGGTCATACTAGTGCTAACTGTGCACTAAATCAAACATTCTGCGCTATCTACAACACTGCCGGACACTCCATCGGAAATTGTGTCTACAATGCCAGAATACAGGGAACAGCAACAGTCAATGCTGTTATTCAAGAACATGGACAGGCAGCGAATCACTATGTATCTCCGCAACTGAGAAACAATCAACCACAGGGATATCGAAACTACCGAGGACAGAGGAACAATAACTATAATGCAAACCGCTGGCAGAACGAACCACCACCGGAAAATCCCAATTTACCACCGCCACGCTGTCATTTTTGTGGTGAATTTGGACACATTAGAAGATATTGCAAAGACGTAGCTGAGTATGATCAAAGGAAGAAGGAGCGGCAAAACCCAATGGCCAACATGGTACAAATTACACCGGTGGAAACGCAAACTGCTACAGTCCAGACCCGATCAGGTAAACAACTGCAACCAGCAGCAGAAGTATTTGAACCGGGGATACGAGAACAACATAGGATGTATAACAAGGCTAGTCACTGGACCGCCACAGAACCACCAGTGTTCCCAGAACCCATTCCGGTGACTCAGACCTCGTCGACAAAAGAAGGAACACAACAAGAGGAAGCAGCAGCAGAACAACCATCAGTAGTAGACATAACAGCAGATACTTCGGCAACAGCAGAGACCTCAAGTTCAAAGGAGCAGGATAACCAATCTCAGCAGGCCTAGGAAATTTTATCCAAGGCATCTATCACTCTACCTCTCGGCCAACTACTGGCGTTAGTACCTGGCGTTCGACAACAATTCCAGCAACAGTTCAGTCCGGTATCTTCTTGTATTCCGGCGACAGCAGCAGTTCAACCAGAACCTGATTCTACGGTTGATCATTCAGTCCCCTTGATCACAGTATGGTATAAGAATCATAAGATTACGCAGGTATTGATTGATGGAGGCTCTGGTGTCAACATTGCAACTACAGCCTTATGCAATAGGCTAGGATGGACCGACATTGAACCAGTTCAATTTTTTGTCAGAATGGCGGACCAATCTAGAGTCCACCCTGTAGGACTTGTGCGAAATATACCCATTACTTTACAAGGTACGACCTTCAAAATGAATTTTGTCATACTAGATTTGCCGGAATCCACTTTGGATTACAACCTTCTTTTTGGCCGACCTTGGCTGAAGCATGCGAAGGTAATACAAGACTGGTCTGCACAAGAACTTACGTTCAAAGATGCCAGCCGTAGATATGTAGTAAAATTAGATGCTATCCAACCTTGCGAACTACACGCCAGACCATATTTTGCAGAACCTGTCCACATGTTAGATGGACTATCAGATGATGAAGAAGAGGAATTTCTGAAGAGTAACGCTGACTTAATGACCTTAGGGACTGTTGATTTACAGTCCGTAATAGATAACTGGAGTACCTCAGTATGTACAGTTACACCAATCACCCAAGAGACCAAACGGGAAGAAAGAGTGCCGACACATGACAATGAATTACATTCACTATTTCGGACGACAGATGACACAGAGAAACCGCAACAGTTTTATGTCTCTGAAGACCAGTTGACCTCGTACAATCTAGGAGACGAAGATCATCCACGACCTGTAAAGATAAGGCAAAACTTACCAGAATCATTTAAAGCTGATCTGATTCGACTACTTCACGAATTCTTAGATGTCTTTGCCTGGGATTACAAAGATATGAAAGGATTAGATCCGCGCATATATCAGCATAGAGTCATGCTGAAACCTGAAGCTAAACCGAATAGGCAGCCCAGCTATCGGATGAATCCCAATTATGCAATCTCAGGTAAAAGCCGAACTTGACAGATTATTAAAGGTTGGATTCATCGTACCAGTAGAGCATGCTGAATGGATCTCACCAATTGTGATTGTACCAAAGAAAAACAAGCAATTACGAATCTGTGTGGATTACCGAAAATTAAACGCAGCAACAGTACCAGACCCATTCCCGATCCCTTTTTTGGATATCATGCTTGATAGAGTAGCAGGCCACGAAATGTATTCATTCTTAGATGGCTACAGCGGTTACAATCAGGTTAGAATGGCTGAAGAAGATATACCAAAAACTGCTTTCATTACCAATTGGGGTGTCTTCGCCTGCACCGTAATGTGGTTCGGATTAAGAAATGCACCAAGCACATTTCAGCGATGTATGCAGGAGATATTTTCTCCTTATCTCACTTCATTCATGCAAGTATATCTTGACGACTTCTCAATCTTTGGGAAGATGATAGCACATTTAAGTCATTTACGATGTTGTTTTCAGAAGTGTAGAGAATATAGACTCTGTCTTAACCCAAACAAATCCGTGTTTGCGGTTTCGTGTGGCAAACTACTTGGGCATATTGTATCCACTCAAGGTATCCGAGTAGACCCAGATAAGATTTCGGCAATTTTAGAAGCCCCGGTACCCGCAACTCCAAAAGAAGTAATGCGTTTTATGGGTCAAATACGGTGGCATGGCAGACACTTACGGTGGCTTGCTCACCTAGCAGTACCACTAAACAGGCTAAGCACAAAAACGAATTACTACTCGCCACGATGACTAAGTCCAATTCATTAATGACACAGATGCAAAAGGAATTGGATGACAAAGAAGCTTTAATACAGGTGTTACAGAGTAACAACCGGCAACTAATGGCAGAATTGGTCACCGCAAAAAAGTGTGTTCAAGAATTTAATCAGTGGCAGCAAACTATCCAAACACAGATTCAAGCCGAAATGTCAAGTTTTTCTACCCTGAATGCTAACCTGCAAGCCGAAAATGAAATTTTGCAGTCAAGGATACAAGTTTTGCAGGAGTTCGAAAGACAGATTTTAAGAGATGAGGGCGTAGAACTGAATGCCACATTAATGACAAATGTGGACATAGACTTAATTAAAACAGCAATTGCATAGTCGTGTTCAAAATAGCTGGACACTTTTTCGCAGGAGATGGCTGGCTATACTTGTTCCTCCACTTGAACAAGTACGGTCAGAAAGGATTGGGGATCCAAACCCTGGAATAGACCTACAGGAAACGCAAAAGGATGTTGAAGACAGTAATGCACCTGCGGGCCACCGTGCGTGCCAGTGTTAGAAGGCCACCGAACCAGGACGGATGAACCCGGACAGGTGCCTTAAATGTAAAAGTGCTGGACGGTTGCCGAACAAGGACAAGAGTACGAGGACAGGGAGCTTAAATGAAAAAAGAGAATCTTTGAGGGAACGCGTAGGTAACTGCAAAAGTGCGCACCCTTGTAAAAAAATCCTCTATTTAAGGCAATGAAAAGAAAGAGCAGGGGCCCCCGTTTTTGTGGGAATTGTAGTGTGTTGTCTGATTAAGTCTCGTTGAGATTGCTGTAACGGATTGTGTGCGTGTATATGTTGTTGAAAGGATAAGTTCTGCTTTGATCTGTTCTGTCTGTACTCCTGCTAGTCGATTATACTCACCTTAATACGGAATGACGAATCAGCTGTATTGTGTGGCGAATCTGTTCGGTGATGGTTGAGTATGATTCGGAGTGTGAACAAGTGTGGTATGTTATTTGTTAGTTCTTCTGTGAAGTAAGTAGCGCGAAGAAGTGATCTCGAAGTAATTGTCTGTAAAGTCTTTGTAAGCGGCTGAATTCGTTATTGCACCTTGTATTTGCTGTTTACCCCAACAACGGGAAGATTAGTAGCTGTAACGGTCTGAATGTGAATAAAACAATGTCGGTTTATGGTTAGTTGGTTATTACGAGGAGATTAACTGTTCGAATCCGCGTGACTTTAAGTCATAAGGTCCAGTTGGCACACCTATCTACCGTGAAGAAGTACGAATTAGGTGATTTTGTTATTTAAGTATCTTTTGCGCGTAGAATACGTAACCGGACTGCTAATCTCAGTCCTGAAGTTCTAATTCCAATACACTGAACAGTCTTCCATTGTTCAGGGACGGATACTAAGCTAAGGACGGAATGACCGTAAGACTGTGTGTTAAATTGGGAAAATAGTACAGGGCCTCTGTCTAACAGACCCCTACCACTCCCAAGAACCCACGTGGCTAAGAGAGGGATTGTGGTTAGAAGTATTTGGAACCGATTGAACGTGAAGTATCTGAATCGGAAGTAGAGTAACGCTTAAACCCATAAACAAGTAGCAGTCTAACAGAAGCAATATACATACATGTATGGCCATCATTGTCTTGCTCCATTTTTCTACATCATCTTCTTCAACAATAGTAAGCTTGCAGAGGCTGTTGCTCTTGTTACAGAGCTCCAAATTGAATGAACAAGCACTCATTGGAAAGATATTATTTTCTAATTTATGGGTAGGAAGTGTCAAAGCATTTGGTTCAGTATATTGGGCGAAATCTTTGTTTTTCTATCTTGGGTTCTATCTCTGTGCATTCTTGAAAAATAGGAGGTACCACTATTGAGTGTCAGGATCATTCCAAAAGCATATTTTGCTTATTTCTTGTATTGTTGTGTATTCTATACACTCAACCCTATGTGTATCATGCATCCAAAAGGATTTTTTCCAATTGTAATTATGTTGGATGCTATGAGCATTTGAAGTTGATTGTCTCATGCAAAGATAGTAAGTTTTTTGAGCTAGTCAATGTGCAAACCTATCTCTTTTGTATCGACTCTTTCTCATTCATGCTCCGAAGAACATAGTGCATTTTATTGCACTTATTGCATGTCTATAAGGTCTTTTTGAGTCTCCATAAGCTCAAGGGTTGGTCTTGTGCCAGTTGGCTGGACCGAACGTCGTCACTTCACAAGTCACTTTTCTGCCTCCTACAAGCTTGTCCAAGTTCTTTCAATGGTATCAAAGCTAGATCAAGATGGGTGATGGCTTTCCATCAATGATTGAGAAACTTGATCAACACAATTATGTGGCTTGGAAATCAAAATGGAGGCCTATTTGCAAGGTAGAAAGCTTTATGGAATTGTAGCAGGTGATGAAGCTATGCCTATTCAAGGCTGATTTGCATGCCTCATTTGAGATGTCTGATTTGGGGCATTTGCATCACTATTTGGGCATTCAGTTTATGCAAGTTGATGGTGGAATGGATTTGTGTCTAATGAAATATATTGACACACTATTGTAGCGTTTTGGCATTGAAGACTATAAGCCTATTGCCACTCCTATGGAGACAGGTTTACGATTGAATCTTCATGATGCTCGAGATGCATTTGATGTTGTTCTCTATCAATAGGTTGTTGGATGCTTGATTTACTTATGCATTACTCGACCAGATATTTAGTTTGTTGTCTCACAAATGAGCAGGTTTATGCATTGCCCATGTGTTAAGCATTGGCAGGCAGTTAAGCGCATCTTTCAGTACTTGAGTGGTACCCGGCCACTTGGGTTGTTTTATCCCAAGGGGGGATCATTACCGCTAGATTCGCATGCTTTTTTTTACAGTGGCTGGGCTGGTTGCTATGACACTCGTGTCTCCACCAGTGGTTTTTGCTTCATGCTTGGTTGCTCATGTATACGGTTGAGCAAGAAGTAACCTACTATGGCCACTTCCAGTTGTGAGGCTGAGTATAGGGCAGCTTTCACAACGACTATTGAGTGTGCGTGGCTCAGATGCCTTATTTCTAATTTGGGTGTTCGTTAGTCTTCTATCACCACCATCTTCACTGACAGTCAAAGCGCATTGGCAGTTGCAAGGAACCCTGTGTTCCATGCTCGCACTAAGCACATGGAGGTGCATTATCATTATGTTAGGGAGAGGTTCTCTACTAGGGAGATAAGCTTGGCATATGTGCCCACGTAGGAGAACATTGCAGACCTTTTTACGAAGGCTCTACCTAGGGAGAAGTTTGAAGCTTTGCCCAAGGCTTTGGGCTTACTTCCTTTTCTGGATTCATTGCACATAGCTTGGCACTGCCTTATACATGAGTGCCAACTCCTTGTTCATCGCATCACTCCTAGGGGGATTTGTTTATATTTTTAGGTAGTGATGTGTGTGTTCACTCTAGGACCACCGGGGCACTTTTTTCCCTCTTAGGAGGTTCCCTAACGTGCTACTTATCTTTGTACATTCTAGTCCTAATACATTCAGTATTGTGTGTTGTGCTCCAAGCTTTTTCTTCTTCCTTGTGTTGTTTGCGTGCTTCCACAGACGTCTAACTCCAACATGTATACCCACTTGGTGCTAATGGCCTTCTTGCCAGGGGGCAATTCACAAAAAGACCATGTTCCATTTTTCATTATAACATCATATTCAGATTGCATAACAGCATCCTAATTTCTGAATTTTGTGCTTCATTAAACGAAACAGGCTCATTCTTATCAGAGAGACTAGAGGCACCCATAGCGTAGTAATCTGTTGCAAAAGAGGCACTATGAGAGCCTAAAAAAGTATGATATGACAGAGGTGCATCTAATTTACTGTCATGCAAAGTCTGCACTAGTCATTTTGGCATAGTTTTTGCCTCCTCAATATCAACTCTCTCATCAACAAGTGCATCATGCAAATCTGCATAAAAAATGGAATGATCTACATCATCACATGAAACTTGTAAAGGCTAAGAAGTTGCCTCATTAGGACTAGCACTAGACTATCCACCTGTAAAAAGAGGCAGCAAAGTATCATACATGTATTTGGATCTAACAGATGTCTCCTTAGTGCATGGAAGTAGTGGTTGAATAGCATCTTCTGTTACCATTAGTGTCCATGTGAAAGGCCAAATGGCCACTGGACACTTCTTTGTATATGTTCTTTTTTAATAAAACATATAGTGGTCTGGTCAGTCATAGACTGTAAGTTTGACCGCATTTGTAAGACCTAAGAAGTCTGTCTTCGTGCTCCTTGTTTACTGTGTTTTCTGCGTATTCTGCAACCTCTGTGCGGAGTACTGTGTGCGGCCTTAGGAGCTCAATTTTCTACTTCGAGCATATCATTGTGGAGCTCTCGAGAAGGAGAGCGCACTCCAGTGCATCGCCATCGAAATCCTTCACTAGTATCAGAGCAGTTTGAGGCAAAAGCTTTGTTCCTTTTGTTCGAGCGAAGCGAGCAGCTCCCCCCCCCCCAAAGGCTTTTGACTAAGGTGGCAACCAAGGCATACACCTTGGCATACCTTGTCATCCGAGTCATCGAAGTCACTGTTGGTGTCATTGGCTGCACGCAAGGGAGGACCTCAACGATCAAGGAATATAGAGGTTCCCGGTACTTCCCAAGAGGTCACCCATCCCAGTGTTGTTCCCCCCAGAGCTCGCTTAACCGTGACAATCTCTTGCCACTAAGCTACACTCTTGTGGTATCTGAAGAAGGGGAAAGACTAAGGTTGAAATTACCTTGAACATGTTTTGGTCCCTCAAAGCCTCATTCCTTGCTTTCAAAGCCTATTTTTGAAGCATTTTTAGGTGTCTTTTGGAGCCATTTTGGAGTACTTGCGCACATAGTTCTCTTCACACAGGTCCAAGAACATCAAGAAGAGTGTTCTTTGTACTTCTCCGAAAACAAATATCAACCTTTGGGGCTATGTTTTCAGCCACACTTGTAAAACTACAGGTTTCTTGAAAGGTTTCAATTTTGGTGGGAGCAGTTGTTGCAAAATTTTATGCAGGATTTTTGAGCCAAAAACATCAGTACTTCCAGTTTTATGATATTTTGACACTGGTCATATGCTCATCTTGCAAAGGATACTCTGGCAAAATGTTTCTAGATTTTTGGTTTAGTCAACTATATAGTGGTCGATTCTTGCTTACAAGGTAGTCTTCTATGCTCAGTCCTTTCATATATCAAAGGGAAATATGGTTATTGCAAAAGGAAGCAAAGTTGGCTCACTTTATCTTTTATTTGTATCACAGAAAGAACACTTGTTAGCTATTACTGAACAACCTATGGCTTGTATTTGGCATGGTTGTTTGGGCCATATATCTCGTAGTGGAATGGAAAAACTTTCTCATTCTGGCTACTTACCTGTGTTATCTTTCTCTAATTTTTCATTTTGTGAGCATTTTCAATATGGAAAGCAAACCAAAAATGTGCATAGAATGCACATTGACTCTTCAATTCAGCCTTTAGATCTCGTCCATACAGATGTGTATGGTCCTATGCCCACTAGGTCCTTAGGTGGTTCTCTTTACTTTATCACTTTCATAGATGATGCTACTAGAAAAGTCTGGGTATATCCTATCAAATCGAAGGATGAGGTATTCCCTACTTTCAGAAAATGGCTTGCTTCAATTGAGACTGAAAAAGGAACTAAGCTTAAGGCTTTACATTCAGATAATGGGGGTGAGTATACCTCACATGAATTTAGGCTTTTCTGTCAGTCTAGAGGGATTCGTATAGCGTTTACAACTCCTTATACCCCAATACAGAATGGTGTAGCTGAGAGGATGAATAGAACTATTCAAGATAGATTAGTCTCTATGTTGCATCATGCAAACCTCTCACAAGGCTTTTGGGCATAAGCAATATTGATTGCAGTTCATGTGATTAACCTTTCACCTAGTACTGCCAAAGGTCTGAAAGTGGCACAAGAGCTGTGGACAGGGAAGCCACCATATTATGATCATCTTTGAGTTTTTGGGTGTGAAGCATATGTTCATATACCCAAGAATCATAGACAAAAGTTGGACCATAAGTCAAAGAAATGCATTTTTATTGGATATGGTCGAGAAGGACAATTTGGATATCGCTTATGGGATCGTGAAACACGGACAGTGATCAAAAGTAGTGATGTCATTTTCAATGAGTCTAAGATGCATAAACAGCCCATTAAGGAGGTTGAAGTGAGAAGAGTGGTGTTTGAGGATACTAGTGCTCTGGTTAGCATGCATAAAAATGCTGCACATAGGGATGTTCAAGAGAATGTCCATTCAGATCAGTGTGCACATGTTCCTGTTCAGCAACCATTGAGACGTTCTGCACGTGTCTCACATCCACCTAATAGATATGTTCAAGGTTTAGATTTTGTTATGCTAACAGATGCCAATGAGCCTTCTTGCTACAAAGAGGCTATGCAGACAAAGGATCATGTCAAGTGGGAGCGTGTCATGAAGATTGAGTTGGATTCTATTCATAAGAATGGTACTTAGGATTTAGTACCTTTGCCAAATGGCAGGAAAGCTTTACCATGTAAATGGGTATAAAAGCTGAAATTCACATCAGATAGTGCTTCTCCAAAGTATAAAGCACGACTTGTTGCAAAGGGTTTTGAGGAAATCTTCTCTCCAGTGGTCAAGATGACTACCCTACACATGTTGCTTGGATTCGTTGCAATGGAGGACTTAGAGTTAGTCCAAATGGATGTGAAAACTGCTTTCGTGCATGGAGAACTTACAGATGAGATCTATATGGAAAAACCAGAGGGTTATGTAGTTCCTGGCAAGGAAATTCTAGTTTGTAAGCTCAAGAAGAGCTTGTATGGACTTAAATAGTCCCCTAGACAATGGTACCAAAAGTTTGATGCTTTTATGAAGTCTCAAGGCTATTCTCGAAGCAATGAGGATCATTGTCTCTACACAAAGAGATGCTCAGATGGCAACTTGATATGTTTGATATTTTATGTCAATGATATGTTGATTGCTAGGAAGTCCTCTTATGACTTGTCAATTCTCAAAAAGAAGTTAAGTCAAACATTTGATATGAAGGATTTGGGGGATGCCAAACATATTCTTGGCATGCGCATTACTCATGATAGGAGTAAAAGATGCATATACTTGTCTCAAAGTGAGTATATCCAAAGTACTTCATAGGTTCAATATGCAGGGTGGAAAGGCATTGAGTACACCTTTACCCACATATGTGAAATTGAGCAAGGATGATTGCCCCAAGTCAGATGAGGAAAAGGAATTCATGAACAAAATTCCCTATCAGTCTATTGTTGATAGTCTCATGTATGCTATGGTAGCTACAAGACCAAACATTGAATTTGTAGTGGGAGTTGTGAGCAGATATATGTCTAATCCTGGCAAGAAACATTGGGAAGCGGTCAAGATGATTTTGAAATATCTGAGTGGCACTAAGGACAAGTGTCTATGCTTAGTTAGAGGGAAAGCATCCATTATTGGTTACACAGATTCTGACTATGCTAGGTGTGTAGACAATCATAAGTCTACATCAGGGTATATATTTCATTTTGTTAGAGGTGCTATCTCTTGGAGATCTCGTCTTCAAGAATGTACAGTTGTTTCCACCACAGAAGCAGAGTATGTTGCAGCAAGTGAGGCATGTAAGGAAGCATTGTGGCTTTCTCGTCTTACTTGTGATATGGGTTTACCTCAGCATGTACCTCACTTGCTCAGTGATAGTCAGAGTGCCATTGTTTTGGCTAAGAATCCGGTCTATCATGCAAAGACCAAGCACATTGAGGTGAGGTATCACTTCATTAGAGATTGCTTAGCCACTGAGCGCATTATTCTTGAGAAGGTTCACACTCGAGATAATGCTGCAAATGCTTTGACTAAAGCTCTACCACAGGATAGCTTTTGACCACTATTGTCACTTGATGGGGGTTACTTGATTATTGATCTTACACAGTCACTTGTATACTGCGTAACATGCCCATCAGGTGGGAGGTATAGTTTGTATACTTACACTCAAGTATTCTTTATTTTTCTCCCATAGTTACTTTGGCCATGTTGGCCTTTACTGGGAGATTGTTACCATTAGTGTCCATGTGAAAGGCCAAATAGCCACTGGACACTTCTTTGTATATGTTCTTTAATAAAACATATAGTGGCCTGGTCAATCACGGACTGTAAGTTTGACCGCATGTGTAAGACCTAAGAAGTCTATCTTCGTGCTCCTTGTGTACTGTGTTTTCTGCATATTCTGCAACCTCTGTGCGGAGTACTGTGTGCGGAGTACTGTGTGCAACCTTAGGAGCTCAGTTTTCTACTCTGAGCGTATCGTCATGGAGCTCTTGAGAAGGAGAGCGCACTCCAGTGCATCGCCATCAAAATCCTTCATCTTCCACAAAAACAACATCACGGCTAACCAAAATGCATTTAGTCTATTGATGATATAGACGATAGCCTTTGCTTTGAGAACTATACCCAACAAAAATACATTTCACTACTTTATCATCCAATTTCCTATGGTAACCACGAAAGAACTAAAGGGCCATCCTTATGGTCATCAAACCATAGAAACTAGTAATTTTTAACACCAATCTTGGAATGTGTGCCATCAAATTGGGTAGAGACAGTAGCTTTTACCACCTCATAAGGTTATCTTCATTAGATTGCATCTTCTGAAGTACTTTGTTGCATTGTTGGATCTCGTCTTGAGTGCCTCAAAGTTCATGCCATAGGAGCCTAAGATGTTGCTCGAGTGTTACCTTGGGTAGAGGTGACTCACCGAAATCCTCCATGGTGTTCATAGGGTCAATGGGTAAGTAGAGAAAACCCTCTTGATAGATATGTAAACACAATTTTGAGATTTCTTGAATTGAAATGTAAACGAATGATTTGTTCTTGAGAATTGAAAAATTAAGAAAGATATGGAAGTTGTGTTAAAGATAAGAAAAGAGAACTAGAGTGAAAACACAAAGAGATAGTGTAGTGGTAAAACACTTCCCTTGTGAGAGTGAGGTTGTGGGTTCAAATCCTCCCTCCTTGGTGAATATAAAACTCCTTATTGCCACTCATAAATTAAAATTGGTTCGTGTGTAGCCAACGTTTGCCAAGGGAGCCATGGGTGCCAAAGATGCCAAAGTAATGCCTCAGTTATGTCTAAGTTCTATGCCTTAGTTGATGCTTGGTCAAGGCCTTAGAGTCAGCAAAAGGAGTAAACATAGGTGTTTATCCAAAGGAGTAAATGTAGGTTCTGGTTCTCAAATCGGAACCGGAACAAAAATCAAAACCCAAACCAAAATCGAAACCAAAACAGAATCGAAAATGGAAACTGAAATAGAAACAGAAACTGAAATGAAAATGAAAACAGAAATTGAGATAGAAATGGAGACGGAGATGGAATCAAAATTGGAATCGCGAACAGAGAACAGCGAAACAAAGATCAAATGCCAAAATGAACAGAAATAGACCCCTCCATAGTGAGGCACATAGGGCTCTGATACCACTGCTATCAAGATCCTAATTCATGCGCGCATAGAGGTTATGAATGTTGAAAACAATTAGAAAACTAGATATGTAAGGAGATGAGATAGAATGGATTATTAGGTGCAATCTCCCCCATGCAGTCTATTTCGATAATCTACAGAGTGCATGTACTTATAGGATTTTTGATTATGTGGAAAATAGTAGTTACATGAGAGCGACTTCAAAAAGCATGTGTGAAAGTAAAAATTGGTCTCTTTTGTAGAGAGCCAAGTTTAAATTTAAAATTGTGATACCAATGTTTCTCTTGAATTTCAACATCTTTGTTCCTTTGAAACCTTTTGTAAACATGTATGCAAATTGATCCTTGGTACTCACATGCTCCACATGAACCTCCTTTGCAATCATCTTCTCTCTAATGAAATGGTGGTGTACTTCAATGTGCTTGGACCCATCACAGAAAATTGGATTCAAAGCTAGGTGTACACTATGCATGTCATCTCACATGATAGGGATTTAAAGAGCTTCTACGTCCAATCACGACTACATAGCCACTTGTACACATATAAACATACATGCATACATACATAAGTACGTACTACATACATACTTACTTAGTTACTTAATTACTTAATTACTTACTTACTTACTTAATTAATTAATCATTTACTTACTTACTTACTTATAACTCAATTACTTAATCATTATTTACTTACTTACTTATAACTCAATTACTTAATCACTTAATTAAATACTTACTTACCTACTTACCTACATACATATATAAATACATGCATACATACATGCATATACATATATACATACACACACATACATAGATACATACATACATACATACATACATACATACATACATACATACATACATACATACATACATATATACATACATACATACATACGCACATACATGCATACATACACACACACATACATACATACATACATACATACATACATACATACATATATACATACATACATACATACATACATACATACATACATACATACATACATACATACATACATGCATGCATACATACAAACATAATTTCTTACTTATATAAATACATATATACATACACACATATATTCTTACATAGACATATATAATTTACTTACTTACTTAGACACATGCATACATAAAGACATACATACATGATTACTTACTTAATTACTTAATTACTTACTTACTTACTTACTTACTTACTTACTTACATATGTACATGCATACATACAAACAAACATATATACATACTTACCTACCTACCTACCTACCTACCTACATACATACATACATACATACATACATACATACATACATACATACACACATACACACATACATACATACATATATACTTACTTACTTAGTTACTTACTTACTTAATTACTTACTCAGTCACTCATTTACTTACTTACTTACTTCCTTGCTTGCTTGCTTGCTTAATTTCTTGGTTATTTACTTACTTGCTCGCTTAAGTACCTTTTTGATTACTTACTTACTTTCTTGCTTACTCGTCCACATCATATAGATGCCCCACTTGAGTTTTACATTTTTTGAGTCTATATGAAGCATGGTATGGTAAGACCGGATCCATCTCATCTCAAGATTTTTGGTTGTGTATGTTATGTGCATGTGCCATATGAATTGATGCACAAACATGAAGAAAAAGTTGAAAGGTGTGTATCTATTGGGTATTCAAGTGAGAAAAAGGGTTTTAGATGATATGATCCTAAAATCAAAGATTTGATGGTGACTAGAGATGTTATCTTCGATGAATTGCTACCATGCTATGGTGTGAAAGATCCATTGCAGGTTGAAGACATACACGATACCAAGAGAAGATTGTAGAAGACCAAGAAAGGTGTGGAGATATCTGGCCCTTCAACTTTAAGGATAACATCAAAGGATAACCACACATCTACATGGAAAGGGAGATCTAAGAGAAAACCTAGTTCAAGTGAGGAAAGTTCTACAAGAAGAAAAGCCAAGGATAATGAAGATTATTATTACAATTCATTGGTAGAGATGGATAACAACAAAGAAGAAGAGTTTGAAAAGATAGAAACTTCGGGTGTAAAGACATCAAAATCAAGGAGTAAAAGTTTCATTCTAGCCCATCAAGAGAGAAGAAGCAACATATTTGATTCCATGATTAACTTATGACTTTTTGATTGCCAAACATTATGCATATATGAGTCAAGTAGTTGCATGTGAAGAGCCTGATTGTTTTGAGGATACAAGCAAGCATGAAGAGTGGAACCAAGCCATACAAGAAGAAGTGAAAGCAATCAATGAGAACCACACTTAGTTATTGGTGCCTAAGAACAAGGACATGAAGATGATAGGCAACAAATGGGTATACAAGATAAAGAGGGATCCAGATGGTAGCATATCTAAGTACAAATCTAGGTTGGTTGCCAAGGGTTTAGCAAAAACAAATGGCATTGAATTTGAGGATAATTTCATACTTGTAGCTAGAATAAATACACTAAGAACTTGCATTGAAATTCCAATCTCAAAGAGTTGGAAGATTCACAAACTAGATGTCAAAAATGCTTTCTTGAACTATGACGCAGAGTAGATTGTTTTCATGGAGCACCCCAAAGTCTTTGAAGATCAAAGGTATCCTCATCATGTGTGAAAGTTAAAGAAGGATCTTTATGTTCTAAAGCAAACTCAAAGAGCTTGGAACCAAAGGCTAGTGGAATACTTAGCCAAATGTGGCTACAAAAAAAGTGATGCTGACTCATCATTATACATGAAGAATGAAGGTGATCTTCTTGTGAGGAGATGGTTGGATACACTCCAAAGATGAGGTGGTGCTGCAACAGTCCTGCTCTACACCTACCAATGTGACTTTAGAGTACCTTGGAGCATCACTAAATATGCATTTAGACCCACTATGTACCTTGGAGCATCATTGCCAAATATTTATGGCAAAATAGACAACTTTAAAGATTCAAGAGTTTCTAAAAACTTGCTACTTTTGGACTTGAACCTCTCAGAGAAATGCTAAGTTCTCACTCTCTAATAGCAATTGACCCAAGAGCTTTTAGACACATCTAATTGATTACCTTAGCTAACTATCCCAATTTATTTCACTAATTTAGAGTGAGCATGTGATGAGAAATGATATTAAGAAGCTCAATTTATTTCACTAATTTAGAGTGAGCATGTGATGAGAAATGATATTAAGAAGCTAGGGGTGTAATCTCGACTTTTCAAGAAGATGATAGTATGTAGACATAGGTTGCTTGCAGAGAACATATCTCAAGATCTAATGATTAAAATGAAGTGAAAATTTACTGTAGAAACTTGACTGATGAGGCTAACTATCCAAAGTTAAGGCAAGTCAAAATAGGAGTATACACAGAGCAGTTGATTGATCAAATTCATTGAAAGAATGAGATAGCAGTAGACAACAATAGATAGAGATTAACTTGCACTAATGAATCAAAATGTACATGATTATGAATGTATGATACAAGGGAGATGAATTAGACTTACACAGAAATATGTGAGCTAAGTGTAAGCTCAACCGTGAGGCTCAATGGCTCATCCTTCTCTATCATACCCAGCGACTAAGAGTCTCCCATATTTATACTCATAAATGAATTTGACTTTTGAAATTGTTCCACCTATGTCTAAATTCGAATTTATGTTAATAATCTTATTCTTATAGGTAATGATGAAGCAAGCATTAGAGAGATCAAGAAGAAGGTTGTGGAAAAATTCAAGATCTAAGATCTTGGAGAATTTCACTTCTTAGGCATAGAAGTAATCTACGAGGAGGAAGGCATATATCTCATGCAAAGGAAGTACATTCTTGATGTACTAGAAAATTATGGCATGTCTAATTGCAAATCTATTGCAAAACCATTGGTGAAGTAAAGTTGAGTGCATATGAGGGAGAAAATATTGAGAATGCAATATTTATGAGTGCTTACCGAGAATGCAATTCTTGTGCATTGCTTTGAGTCAAAAGATTGAATGTATGTATGTATGTATGTATGTATGTATGTATGTATGTATGTATGTATGTATGTATGTATGTATGTATGTATGTATATAAGTAGGTGAGTTTGTAAGTATGTCGATAAGTAAGTGAGTAAGTAAGTAAGTAGGTACCTAAGTAGGCAGGTAAGTAAGTAAGTAAGTAGGTAAGCAAGTAAGTAAGTATGCAAGTAAGTAAGTAAGTAAGTAAGTAAGTAAGTAAGTAAGTAAGTAAGTAAGTAAGTAAGTAAGTATGTATGTATGTATGTATGTATGTTTGTTTGTATGTATGTGCATCTATGTATGTATGTGCATCTATGTATGTATGTACATATGTATGTATGTTTGTATATATGCATATACAATTTAAGTAAGTAAGTAAGTATGTATGTATGTATGTATGTATGTATGTTTTTATGTATGCATGTATGTATGGAAGTAAGTAAGTTATTTATATCTATGTAAGAGTATATGTGTGTATGTATGTATGTATGTATGCATGCATGCATGCATGTACGTATTTATATATGTATATGTATGTATGTATGCATGTATGTATGTAAGTATGTATGTATGCATGTATGTATATATGTATGTAGGTATGTAGGTATGTAGGTAAGTAAGTAAGTAAGTAAGTAAGTAAGTGAGCGAGTGAGTGAGTAAGTAAGTAAGTAAGTAAGTAAGTAAGTAAGTAAGTAAGTAAGTAAGTAAGTAAGTAAGTGAGCGAGTGAGTGAGTAAGTAAGTAAGTAAGTAAGTAAGCAAGCAAGTAAGTAAGTTAGTTAGTAAGTAAGTGAGTAAGTAAGTAAGTAAGTAAGTAAGTAAGTAAGTAAGTAAATAAAGAAGTAAGTAAGTAAGTAAGTGGCTAAGTAATTAATTAATTAATTTAGTAAGAATGTATGTTTGTAAGTAAGTTAGTAAGTAAGTATGTATGTATGTATGTATGCACTTATGTATGCATGTACATAGTATGTATCCATGTATGTATGTATGTATGTATGTATGTATGTATGTGAGTAAGTAAGTATGTATGTATGTCAGTATATATGTATGTATGTCGCAAAAATCTTTGGGACGCAAATACCTATACCCATCATTTTAAGCTCATTTTACATCTTTTGCTGGTTTGTGTTTTTCCTTCAGTGTAAGATATCGAAGGATTATATTAGAGCATGTGTCCCAGAGAAGAATTATCTAGCACTAGTAAAATTCTCATATAATAGTTGGACTCATACATCAAAAGCTTTTTCCCTTTTGAGGCAGTCTATGGTGTGATCTTCATTGCATCTAGTTCTACAAAATTATGGTTCTTGGAGTATATAATGCATTGTCTCTTTGCAACAACATGATTCTTTAGATTATTTTCCTAAAAGGATATTAGCTAAGATAGGGAGATGGTTTCAGAACCACTCTATTCTAGACTATTTGGTATCTCATACATTTTACTTGAGAATTAGAAACTCACGTGTGAAAATATTTTCCCTCATTGATCATTGAGGACAATGATGTTTAGAAGAGTAAGAAAGTGTTATATATTTTCACAAACCTCTTTTCTTTATGCCTATGACGATAAGATTCTCTATCTACCAAGCTCCTCAACTCCAGGAGTGATCATATAAGAATGCATGAACCTTATATAAAAGTTCTAAAGTTAAAAAGGGCAAAGACTAACTATTGATTGGGAGATTCGCGGCATTCGCCTACGAGTTGAGTCGAGAGAATACATAATAATGTTTTTGAGATATACTAGTTAGCGATTAGTTTCATAAAGATATTTATTGTTATATAAAAGAAGAAAAGCTGATGCCTTTCACCTCTTGAGGCGGGGTTGAGGGTTCAATCCTCACTATCGGCAGGACGGTGTGGGCCTTAGACTAGTGTAAAACTATGATATTCCCATTGAAAACAGTTCTCTCTTGTGTCACCTTCGGGAAGTTTTACCTCTGTTTTGTGGGATACGGGGGTCCCATGGGTACTATGCCCGTTCACTTGTACAATTACAATTTCAAAGTTAAAATTTGGGGGAGTAGGCTTCGGCTGAACCTCCATTAAAAAAAAGAAAAGCTGATGTTATTTTTTAAGATTTTATATTTTCATTGTCCGGATATACAAGACAGACGTAAGTCCGTGCTCTTATCATTTATGTAATAAAGCTACGATGGGCTTTGTTCGTGAAAAAGAGACCGTCGTGAGAGGAGCCAACTGGTTGTTTCGAGGAGTCCGGTGTTCATTAGATTTCGAGGTCTTGCGGTGACATGTCCACGGCATATCTGTAATCGATTTATTTTTGCCGCAAAGAGCCCTTGGAAATGTTGCATTGATAAGGTTCAGAGTTCATGCACAGAGGAAGGTAGAGGAGAGCTGCAATCGCGTTTATGTTAACGTAAAGCGATAGTAGCAGTTGGAAAGAAGGTGTTGCCAAGACGTTTGGCACACAGTGATACGAAGAATATTTCTACCACGGCATAGAAAAGGTTCTGGCACACAGCTATATCCGGCCTCAGTTTCTGCAAGGAGACGTTGACAAGTGATCTTCCCCACAGTTGAAATAACAGATGACGGAGGAAGCCCTCGCGCAGTAAATCCGCGACTGTTTCTGCTGGAAAAGAGAAGCCGAGGTATATTGCTGCCTATAAATTTGTCTTCTTTGACGTGTGAGAGAATAACTGATAACAAGGAAACGCCTTGGCGATATTAGGGCAGCTAGACAGTATTCCTACTTAAACGGCGCCAAGCTTTCATAAGATCTTGGTTTCGTGGATTCAGTAACGTATAGCGAGACTCAAATGCAGTGCTTCCCTGGAAAGCACAGGCAGATATATGTGCTTATACAGACAGACTTAGTCGACAATCACGAAAAGGAATACGAAGGAGCACATAATCTGAATGGGATTTAGTAGTCCTCTTACCGTGCATTACGTTCTGGGCCTATTAGGAAATATAGTCACCGTTATTTTCTTCATGAGCTCTACATTAAAGTCATCTTGGATGATTCTCAGGCAGAAGAAAACAGAAAACGAAGTCAGTTGTTGGGTCAATCAGCTCTTCATCTTCATGCTCTTTAACTGTATGCTTTGGGTTTTCTATGGCCTCCCAATTAACCGCCCTCATAACTTCTGGATCATCCTTACCAACGGAATCGGTTCTTCTCTTGCCCTCATTGCCATTATTTCCTTTTACTGCTATACATCTCGGAAACAGAGGCTGATTGTTGAATCGGAGTTGGAAGCTTTCTTCAGTTTTTTTCTGATTATGGTCCTAACAACTGTCATGGTGAACAAGGACCGGGAAAGAAGAGTTCTGATTGTGGGGACGATTGCCGGGGTTCTGAGCAGTTGCATGCACTTTGTCCTCCTTGTTGAGCTGTGTATAGCATGGAAGAAGAACAATCTTAAACGACTACAGTTCATTCCCTCCATTGCAGCATTCTTGAAAGGTGCCTTATGGACAGCCTATGGGTGGAGTGGTAGAGATCTCTTTATAGTTGTTCCAAACGGGGTCGGTGTTGCGACGGGAGTTGTTCAACTTATATTGTGCCTTATTATCCGGTACAAAGATCAGAAAGTAGATGTAGCCATGTTGCCTGAGTTTCGGATGTCAGACAAAACTGCACCAGCTGCCGAACCCCAGAAGTTTCCCATGGTCGATTCTAAGCAGAACAAGACAGCATTCTTCATTGTTTGGACATAGGAACGAATTTGAGAGAAGATTAACGCATTGAAAAGATTGAAAGCTTAACTTGTGCTTGCACGCATAGAGATTTTAAATTTAAGATCAAGTATTTACACCTTGCTACTTGTCCCTAGAGACAGTAACTATTGGGTTTCTTTATGTGGTTAGGTATGATGGTAACTAAAAATAAGGATCTTTTTACAAAGTCTGTTTTGCCTTCGCTATATAGCTTTGTATTCTGTTTACACTTCTCCTTTGTAACATCACCGGTTGCTGTATCTCCTCTCTCATCATCCCTGAACTAATTGTCTACAGTCGGCGGGAACTCTTAAAAAAAAAACTGATTATTTATCTTCATTTTTTCATATGAGTACCTACATGCTCAGAGATGAACTATGCATTAGTTTGATATTACAAGGGTGGAATCCATTTTTTCTGGAGTAATCTTAAGTTTGAATCCAAGCTGTCAAGTGGCATTGCATGTATGGTAAATGGCTTAAATGTCTGTTTTCTGTCTGAAAATAGCATATCTTCTTTTTTAGAGCTCTACTGCATAAGGGGTCTTTTCCATAAGCAGATGGCAACGATTGCTACATATAGGTTTTTGTCTATGAGTAACAAGATTAATTAATGGATGATATCGTCTTATTTTTTCCCGCAATGATGCGTGACTGCTAAGCATAAGTTCAGTTGTGTACAATTTATTCGTTGCTTCATATCACTCTCTTTATTCATTTGTAACAATGTATGTTACTGAGGAGACAAATATTTCCTTTGACAGCCAAAGCCAAAGGCAATTTATATGTTCTTTGTCTCTTCTGTGTTTCGTTCCAAAAAGTAGAGAATTTTCCGTCTTCTCATGAACTGGAGATTCTCAAGCATTAGAATAACTATTGCTAAAGAAATTGAAGAAGTTTCTAGTAATCAGGATCTCATTCTATGCACAATAATTAAGCATAGAGGTATAAAATCTTCTATTCTAGGTCTAGAATCGAATAAGCAGATAATCGAACGAAGAACTATAATGCCATGTCTGCAGAATTAGGCATTTTATGGCTATCTTCTTCAATGCTGTAGGGACAATCTCATTGCCTTTGAAGACTATTTGAGATCAGATTCATTACGGGATGTGAGTTTAGTTAGGGTTGTGCATAACCCTCGCTTATGAAATAAAACGGCATGGCTATGTAAACGTTACAAAGGGACAAAATCTGTGATATGAATCTCATCGCAAAATCAAAGAAACTAATGTCACACAAATGCTTTCCTAATTGTGTAAGCGAGAAAAAGGATCAGAGTGTTGCTTAAAAAGACGAGAGATTGACTAGAACACATCATCACTTGATGAATCAGTTCGATGATCCATACAAAGCCCGTCGTTTACGCAATGATCGTACTTGGTATTTGAAAATTTTGTTTACATATATGATAGGCTTGCTTATAGTTTTTCTGTGTACGCAAAGCTCTATCCGTATCCACTTCACATGGTGGCTAAACTTTGAGTGATCTCTCTCTCTCTCTCTCTCTTCTCTCTCTCTCTCTCTCTCTCTCTCTCTCTCTCTCTCTCTCTCAAACACACATGCACACGCACACACATACTGTTTTCATCTAATTCTCTCTCTATCTGTCTATTCCTCTCTTGTTAAACAAAACAATGCATATTTCAAGTTCATCAACAAAATTCGGATGAACAAGCGTGATTCTTGAACGTTACAGCTCTCTCTCTCTCTCTCTCTCTCTCTCTCTCTCTCTCTCTCTCTCTCTCTCTCTCTCTCTCTCTCTCTCTCACACACACGCACACACAAACATATACACGCACACACTCGTTTTATCTCATTCTCACTCTATCTGTCTCTTTCTCTCTTCTTGCACAAAACACTGCGTATTTCAAGTTCATCAAGCAAATTGGATGAAGAAGCGTGCTTCATGAAGTGTACAACACTACAAGAGATGACGTAATCCTCATAGACTCTGCAATGAACCATAACAATGACCATCATCATCCAATCTAAGAGGGATTTTTACCACGTCAACTAGATGATGAAGCCACAATTGATGCTATGCATATGACGTAGAAAATTCTACTTCTTTTCTAGTTATATTCTAGTATTGATGCTGTGTGAGCACACTTAGGATGATTGAGACACTTTTTCCCTCTTTTACGATGTTGTTTCACCCTGACTTGTGTATACGCCCATATTCCTAATGCAAAACTTTTGTTTGTATACTCAATAATACCCCATGTTTTGTGGTTCTAGGATTATTCTTCTTTTTTCTTTTGCTATTTTTATGTATTCTTGCTCCTTGAATGCAAGAGAACAAGGATTACGACCACCACATGCTAGAGAGATGATAAAACCCCATCTAGGTCTTCATGGAAGCTCAATCTTGAGCTCTGATACCAATGCAAGAGAACAAGGATTACAACCACCACATCATCCACAGTGTACTGACTAGGGTATAAATGCTTGATCTTGGAGGTTTCGGATTCGAATTCCTATCGTCCTCTCAAACAAACTATAACTTCATGAACAAAGCAAGCTGCCTCCATCGTATTCTGGCTAGCTACGATATATAACTCTTATCCTGAGCAACCCAAGTTCAAGTCCCTGACATCGAGAAATATTTGTGAGGCGGCACTGATTCTTCTCCTTTTTACTCGTGTCTAGCGGCGATTCTCTTTCTTTTTACCAATGAAATTGAACTCGCAACCTCTTGGTTCAGAATGTGATGGGCTAACCATTTGCCCTAAAATCCATGGTTGAGGATTACTTCCTAATCCTCCCTCTTAGGGTGTAGTTCAACCATCTCCTACCTATCAAGTGTGTGGTTCAACCATCTCCAACCTATCACTTTATTACATTCTTCCCCCCTTGCTCGATCATTGTCCTCAATGATCTGCTCTTGTATCCCTCTAGCCTCGGTGATGAGCCTCTTGAACTCCCTAGGTACCCTTGAATTGATGTCCTCAATCTCGCACAGTTTCTTGAACCTTGTTCGCAACCTTGGTCTCTTGAACCCTTGCTCTCAACCTTGGTGTCTTGAACCTTCTTGTTTGCAACCTTGGTGTCTTGGGCCCTTGTTCTCAACCTCAGTCTTGAACCTTGTTCTCACCCATGTTTGGTATCTTGAATGCTCAATCAAGTGCCACCCATGGTTTCCCAAGGACTTCACACTTCAAAGCCATCTCATCAGATTTGGAAAGCTCGTTCTGAGAGATTTCCAACGCTATATTACATGCCTCAATCCGACCTACGGATTGAGAGATACACTTGATTCTTTGTTGGGTCCAATGCTCAAAGCGCCGCGTCCACAATTCCTACCCTTTCACATGATAGAGTGCCCAAACGCCTTTTTTAGAGGCCATTGGATCATTCCACCTTTCCCAAGCCTACTTCCTAGGCTCTGATACCAATGTAAGGAATTGAACTCACAACCTCTTGGTTAGGAATGTGATGGGCTAACCACTTGCCCTAAAAGCCATGGTCGAGGATTACTTCCTAATCCTCCCTCTTAGGGTGTAGTTCAACCATCTCCTACCTATCAACTGTGTGGTTCAACCATCTCCAACCTATCACTTTATTACATTGAACTCCAAGAATTAGCGCCAATGCAGGTTGCTTCTTGCTAAGGTACATGCATGCACACCCTCTTCAATTTCTTAGATTGTTATGAGAGCTAGTGATGATTTGTCAAGGTGATATATAAGAAAAACAAAATTGAAGATCTCAATGCAGTAAACATTTCTTTTTGAGCTTATTTTGGACCTTGATTGTAGCATCACAATCATTGATTAGGAATTTTTTCCTTTGTGGCTTTTTTTGGGTCTTTGTTCACCACCCCAAAGTTTGCTACACATGAAGTTGAGCTCCATACATTGTTTGTATTCAAGTTTCTCAAGAAGGAATGGATTTTGCCATGGGTGAGAGAAATTATGTAAAGCATATGTTGGTTATTGAGGATACATTGGATACTTCAAACTATTCATCATTGGCTTACATGAAGCACCATGTATTAGTTGCAACAGGATAGTGGAATGTTGTGAAAAATGTTAAATTAAAATATATTCTAGTTTCTATCCTCTTTCAACTCCTATATTAACTATGTCAAGTATATAATTAATGCCGCCTTCCACTCTAAAAAACATTTATGAACATAATAGCGATGCATATACACATAATTTGATTGCTTTGTCTACTAAAGCTGCCACTATCCCTCACATTCACTCATGAGAAAAAGGTAAGCATGCTTGGGATGCTCTTGTGATATTGTTTAAGAACAAATAGGGATAATTTTTCTTACCTTTGAAAATCATTAGAGAGTGATCTAAAAAATCATCTTCAATGATAAATTTTGGTTTCATTGTTATAAGGCATTTATATCTTGAAAATACCTTACCACATCAGGTATCTCTCAAAAAAGTTCCCCTTAAAAAATTACTATAATGAATATGTCATACTTAATCACAAAACTAAGAATATAGTCATTAATTCACATTATGTCAATGATACTTACAAATTGAGTCCAACATTATGGCTCAAATTCTTTATCACACAATTTCCAAAGCATTTAAGCAGGATCATCTATACAATTGGGTCTATCTACGTAGTTCCATGCTAGCAATACACTACCTATTTCTTTTCTTATTCTATCACTTTGCATAACTACATTTGTGTGTCCTAATGCATCCAGAAAAGATAGAAAGCCTTGGCACCATGTGATGACAAATCATGTTCCCCTTCACGGGTAGAGTTCTAGTGCAATGGCGGGACACATCTAGATGTATAGTCATATGGACTAACCTTTTTGGTCACCCTTATATATTTTGTATAGTAAATCATTCAACTTATCCAGAGCTACCTTAAGTTTTCACATGAAGGGTCTTCTAACATACCCTAAATGTAAGTCTTACCAAGCTCATAGATAAGTTAAGGTATATTCGAAATCATGAATATAAATTATTAGAGTTATTGCTCTAATGATTCCAAAGGTCTTTCTATATATCCATTTGTAAGCTAATGTTTCATCATATTAGATATGAAAGAAAGTTTCCCATGTTCCTCTTATTGAAGATGAAGCAAATCAAGTAATGTCAAATGCTAGAGACCTCCTAAAGCTATAGATGTAATACATGATTGATATTTTGGTAGTTATGTGTGTCAATACACATAAGACTAGTGGGAAATTTTCTCCCTCTTTAGGAGGTCTTTGAGGCAATTTTTATATCAGCATATGACCTTAACACATCATGTATCTTAGCATATTCACTTGACAGTACATTCTATATTGTGTTGTAGTCCAAGTTCCTTCTTCTAGATTGTGCTATTTGAGTGCTTTTGAAGACCTTGAACTCCAACAATCATTATCAAAGGAGGCTGCTATTTTCTCTAGGGTGTGATTGGCACCCCTCAGGTCACAATATCATAATCACAAAAAAATTGTGAGCATACTTAGGGCAATTAAGAGTTCAAAACAACCATACTTTTTGGCATCAGAATTTGATTTGAGTCTATTTTAGGCTTTGATCAAACTATTGAAGCGACTTTGCAAGTGATTTTGTCCTTTTGTGCCAAAAATATATATACAAGTCTCAGTTTGCAATTACAAGTGCATCGAAGTCTACTACATGTCTAGCAAAGCTCAAAATGGTATTTTTTATTATTGTTTTAAGATACACTCAATTTTTTTGCAGTACATATTTAATCATTGGCCACGGTTGAAAGCAATGATGTATTCTATATGTTGGATGTTGAGGATAAGTTGAATGGTGCTAATTATTCATTATGTAAATATATGTTGCATCATATATAAGTAGGAAAAGAGCTATGGAATATTGTGGAGGGTGTTGGAATCCTACTTCATCTACAAATAGAGTGTGTGAAGGTGATGCAAATGATGTTGAAGATGTTGATATTTAATTTCCTAGTCATGTTGTGGTTCTTGTTGAACGTAGTACAAAGAAACTTTGTTGGGATGGTAGAGATGCACATGCATTGATAGCTTTGTCTATCAAACATGCCATTATCCCTCACATTCACTCTTGCAAGACAACAAAATATGATTGGGATAATTGTAAAACATTATACTAGGCAATAAATGAGGCTTCTTTTGCTTGCCTCTGAAAATAGCAAGAGAGCAAGCATATGAACGAAGGAGATTCAATGGATAGTTCTTTGACAAAGATCAAAGATTGGAAGGAGAAATGGATTTCTATTGATGAAATATTGTTAGATAGTTCAATTGTGTAGAGGTTTCTTAACCATCTTCTAGATGCATATCAACATTTTTGACTCTATACTTCAATTGATGATGAAAGGAAATCCAAATGCCTTAACATTTGAGGAGTTAGTCTGTGTTTTGTTGCAAGAAAAAGAGGCGAGGTAGAAAAATCAATTATGTGTGTTGTGGATCAAGCTTTCTTAGCTTATCAAAATGGCAAGGGTAAATGATCTTTATCTAATAGTAAGTAACAATGTGCTGATGCTGCATAATCAAAGAAGGAAAACAAAGATGATATGAAAATAGAAAATTAGAATAGTTTTGAAAGTACTATAAGGTAAATGATCATGTCATAAAGAGTTCTCCTAAATAGATTCCAAAAGAGGAAAAGAAGAAAGATGATGCAATGGTTATTTCACAAGTCTCTACACTTGAAAAAGATTTTGCTCATCTTTTTCACAATGAAGAATGTTTTGGAGTTCGAGTTGTGTTGAAGAACATCAGAAACACAAGGAAGAAGAAGAAGCTTGGAGCACAACACAAATAGAATGTATTACCATGTGAATGTACAAGGATACGTGACTAGGGGACACAACCTTCTAAGGAGCTCAAAAAGTGCCCTGATGGTCCTAAGTGTGTTCACACACATCATTACCAAATCCCCTTTCAAAGTGATGTAGTGAAGAAGGAGTTGGAACTCATGTATAAGAAAGTCCCAAGCTATGTGGAAAAAATTCAATCCACAAAAGGAAGTAAGCCCAAAGCTTTGAGATAAGCTTCAAAATTCTCCCTATGTAGAGCCTTTGTGAAAAGGTATGCAAAATTATTGTGTGTGGCATGTAAGCCAAATTGATCTCTTCAGTATAGAAACTCTTCGTGCAGTAATCATAGTGCACCTCAATATGCTTTATGCAGGCATGGAATACAAGGTTTCTCACAATTGCCAATGTGCTCTCATTGTTAGTGAAAATGGTGGTGGTAGAAGACTGACCAATCTCCAAATTAGCCAAAAGGCATTTGAGGCACACACACTCAATAATCATTGTGAAAGCTACCCTATAATTAGCCTCACAACTAGAAGTGGAAACAGTAGGCTACTTGTTGCTCAACCAAGATATGGATGAGCTATCAAGGATGAAGGAAGAACCACTAGTGGTCCCACGAGCTTCATAGAAACCAACCCAATCTTAGTTAGAAAGCTACCCTATAATTAGCCTCACAACTAGAAGTGGAAACAGTAGGCTACTTGTTGCTCAACCAAGATATGGATGAGCTATCAAGGATGAAGGAAGAACCACTAGTGGTCCCACGAGCTTCATAGAAACCAACCCAATCTAGCAATAACGATGTCCCCTTGGGATAAAACAATCCATGTGATGGGGTACCACTCAAACAGCAAAAAATACACTTAACCGCTTGCCAATGTTTGACACCTAGGCAATGCATTAACGTGCTCATCTAAGAGATAAAAAAATGAATTGCAGGCGATGTTATGCGTAAGTAAATCAAGCATCCAATAGCCGCTTGATAGAGATTAAGACCAAATGCATCTCCAACATCATGAAGATTCAATCATAAAACTATTTCCATGGGAGTGGCAATAGTTTTGCAATCTTCAAGGAAAAAATAATGCAATAATATAACAATATATTATGTTTTACACAAAGCTATTCCTCCATCAACTTTCATAAAATAAATTTTGAAATAATGATGCAAATGCCCCAAATCTGACATCGCAAAAGAGGCATGCAAGTCAGCCTTAAATTTAGAAATATGCTTCTCATTAGGACTAGTGAAACATGTCATTATAGAAATGATAAGGAGTACATCATCTACACCCTTAACATATAAAGTACTCTTAGTTGGACTATTCTCAAAATGATGTGTGACCAAGTAGGCATATATTTTCTCATAACAAGTGCTTAGTGCTTGCTTCAAACTATATAATGCCTTTCTCAACTTGCACACTTTATTTTCGTGCCTTTTTTGCACAAAACCATGGGACTAAAATACATACGCTTCTTCATGTAAATTATCATATAGAAATGCAGTTTTAATCTCCAAGTAATGTATTCCAAGTATGATAAGCTGAAAGTGCACAAATGAAACAAATGGTAGTCCTTCAACATGTGAAAGAAAAGGTCTCATCAAAATCAATGCCTATCTCTTGAGCATAACCTTTTGTAAGAAGCCTAGCCTTGTACCTGTCAATTGTTCCATAGACTTACATTTCAAATTGTATACCCATTTAGTGGTAGTGGCCTTTTTGCTCGAAGGCAAATCACATGAGGACCAAGTACCATTTTTCATAATAACAATATATTTTGATTGCATAGAGGCTAGCCAAATTTTTGAATTTTGTGCTTCATCAAAAGAAACAATCTCATTCTCATCACAAAGATTAAACAAACATGCTCATTCTCATCACAAAGGCTAGAGGCACCCATTACATGGAAATCTGATCCAAAGGAAGGATTATGAGAGCATGAAGGAGTACGATATGATAGAGGTGCACCTAATTTGCTATCTCTAAAGTCTTCATGAGCAATTTAGGCATAGTTTTAGCCTCTTCGATGTCACTGAACAAGTGCATCACGTAAACTTGGATAAAAAATGGAATGACCTATATCATCATTTGGAACCTGTAAAGGTTGAGAAATTTCATCATTTGGATGAGGACTTGATTCTCCACCTCTAAAAAGAGGAAACAAAGTGTCCTACACATCCTTCGAGCTAGCTGATGTCTCCTTGGCACATGTAAGGGCAGAATCACATCCTCCACTTAAACAACATCACAGGTAACCAAAATTTGTTTACTTTGTGGATGATATAGACAATAGCCTATGCTCTCTGAACTATACCAGACAAAAATACATTTCACTACTTTATGGTTCAATTTTTTGCATTGTTGTTTGGGCACTAATGCATATGAAAAACAACCAAAGAAACATAGATGATCAACATATGTTTCACAACCATGCCAAGTTTCATATAAAGTGATTGATCGTAGTGCTTTGGTGAGACATCTGTTAAATACATATGATGCACACATAACAACATAAAGCTAGAAGCTATGTGGTAAAGCCTAACTTTTGACCATATAACTTTCCATTTTCATGGGAGACCTCTTCTTTCTTTTAGCAACCCCATTCTTTTGAGATGTACATGACATTGTACGATAATGTTTTTATCCCAAATGCACTCAAAAATGCATAAAGATGAGAAGACATGTATTCTCCCCTCAATGAGAATGGAGGCTGCCTAAGTTGCTAAGAGATCTTCAGGCATAACCAGGAACTGTTTAAAGCACATAAAAACTTCTGAATTTGCTTTCAATAGATATACCCATGCATGCCTAGAGAATTCCTAAATAAAACTCATAAAGTATAGGTAGTTCCCAAGTGAAGGTTTTTGCATATGACCACATACATCACCATGAACAAGCTACAAATATGAGTATCTCAAACTCAACCATCTTTTGGGAAGGAGGAATGCTACATTTTAACCAAAATATAGCCTTCACAGACATGTTTACAAGGTGCTCAAGTTTGGGTAGAGAGGATACCATTTTAGATATTTGTAGGAGAAGTAGACTAGCAAAAATCACATGACTAAAGTGTGCATGCCAAAGCTCTACATATGAGATAGCTTGAGAATTTAAAACTACACATGCTCAATCATTCATAGATTTTGCATAGTGTATGAGCGTACACAACCCATGACATAAAAAACCAATGCAACAATAACATGGCCATTTGAGAGATCATGAATTGTACATGTGTCATTTATAAATTTGACAACCAAGAAAATCTTTGTTAATGCTAAAATTGGCAATAGATTTTCTTGATTTTTTTCAAATATAATGCATCTGACAATGTCAAAGAACTACCATCAATAGTAGTCAAAATGATCTTAGCAACTCCCAGGATAAGAGGAGTTGTTAACACATGTGATAGTATTCCCGTAAAGGTCCATTCTTCATTCTAAACAAGATTAGCATAGTCTCTTTTAAGCGTAGAGACATTTGCATAACCACTCCACCTCTTTCTTCTTTGCCTCTTTTTTTTAGAAATGGAGGTTTGGTCGAGGCCTACTTCTCCAAGATTTTTAACATGAAATTGCAACTATACAAGGAAGGGCATAGTACCCATGGGACTCCCCTTATCCCCCCTCTTCTTTGCCTCTTTTGAAACTAATTCAGGAAAACTCTTTATGACATTATCATTTTTCCTTATAATACTTGCAAAAATGTTTCTACTTCTCTATTTTGTTGTCATTGTTTTCTTCCTTCTCTGATTATGCAACATTAACAGATTTCTTCTTTCTACGAGATGAGCTCCATTACCTTTGCCCTTCTAATTAGATAAGAGAGATTGATCTACAACATGCTTAATTGACCTATTATGCATGCACTAGTCTTCCTGCACCAAAACAAAGATAACTCCTCAAATGTCAAGACATTTGGATTTCCTTTCATAATCAATCACAGACTAGAAGCAAACCTCTCATATGAATTGGGAAGACTGTTAAGAACAATCTACACAAGTGAACTATCAAGCAGGATTTTTTCATCAACAATAATTAATTGATCCTTCAAATATTTGATCAGTTTTGAAAAATTGGCCATAGAACCTCCTTCATTCATATGCTCAATCTCCAACTATTTTCGAGGGTAAGTAACATGAGTCTCATTTCTTGCCTGATATGAGTTTTTAAGTGTGTCTGAAGCATTCTTTGCTATCGTGTAGGAGAGTGTGAGGGATAATGGCATGTTTGATATAAAAAGCTATCAATGCATGCACATGAGCATCTCTTCCATCCCAAAAAAGTTACCCTATAGTAGGTGCAACAAGAATTGCAATAGGACTAGGAAATTGAAGATCATCATCTTCAATGCCATCTACATCATTTTGAATAACTATATTTATAGGTGTAGTATGATATTTTTCAACACCCTACATAATATTCCATAGTTATTTTTCCACCAATACATGACACATTATATATGCCAGCAATGGTTAATTAGTACCATCCAACTTATCATTAACAACAAATGTATGTAATACATCATTGCTTTCAATCATGGCTAGTATCCTCATGCAAACACTAATTATATCTCAAAAACTTTCTCAAAAACACCGTGTCGAGATGTAGTAAACTTGTAATAGACTTTGAAGTATTTCCAGACTATACCTTGTATATATGTTTGGCACAAAATGATGAAATTGCTTGCATAATTACTACCATAGTGCATTTTGAGGCCAAAATGAGCTCAAATCAAAATTTCGATGCCACATATCAAACCTTCTTTAAACTCCTAATCACCCCAAGTATGCTCATCAATTTTCATGCAATTTTGAGAGTGTAATTGGAGGGGTTTTGACAATGCCCTAGATGAAGTGATGACATGCTTTGTTACCAATTATTAGAGTTTGAGATCTGTAAAAGCACATGAAAAACATGAGGAAGAATAATCTTGGAGCACCACGAAATGCAAAATGTATTACCAATTGAATGTAAAAAGATAAGTCATCCATTAGGGTTTAAGGTGTATATACATGCCCAAGGAAAAAAGCCTCCTAAAGAGTGAAAAAGGTGCCCTGACGGTTGTAAGTGTGTTCACACACATCACTACCAAAATATATAAGGAGAGTGTGCATATACTACTGTTTGCAGCCATGATCCATCTTCTCATGAGTATTGCATATCTGTGGTAGAATGAGATGTTTGGTACTTTGATAGTGGTGTAACCAAACATATTACCTTTCAACGCAGTTTCTTCACTTCACTTGAGCCTTCCCCTATAGGAAATACTATCACATGTGCTAACAACATTTCTTGTCCCTTAATGGGAGTTGGAAAAATCATTCTAACTACTTCTCATGGTAGCCTTTTCACATTTTTAAATGCCTTATATGGGCGAGGAATCAAGAAAAAATTATTATAAGTTTTAACATTAGTCAACATTGGTTGGTTATCAAATTTGTTGATAAAAGATGTAGAGTTCAAGATCTCTCAAATGGTGATGCTATTATTGATTCTGGCATTTTATATCATGGGCTTTATAAAATCATAGACTATGAAAAAAAATCAATGATTTTGTTTAGGCTCAAGAAATGATGGGCATATGATGGTTGAACCACACCCTAAGAGCGAGAATTAAGAAGTAATCCTCAACCATCACTTTTGGGGCAAGTGGTTAGCCCATCATACTCCTAGCCGGTAGATTATGAGTTCAATTCTGACAATGGGTATCAGAGCATAGGAAGTAGGCTTAGGTAAGTGGATGGAAGGCACGTGCATTGCTTTCAAAAGTGAGCCCAACAAATATTTGAGTGTATCTCCCAATCCGTAAGTTAGAGTTAGACATACAGGATACCATTGAAAAGCTCTCAAAATGAACTTTCCAATGAATGCGCTAGATTTAGGATCCAAGATTAGCATAGGTGAGAACCAGGTTCACGGTACTAAGGTTGATAACAAGGGGCTCAAGAGACCAAGGTTGCGAACAAGGCAAGTCCTCAGGCAAGTGGCCAAGAAGCCAAAAAGCAAGGTTCAAGAGACCAAAGTTGGGAGCAAGGGTTCAAGAGACCAAGGTTGAGAACAAGAAGGTTCAAGAGACTATGCAAGGGTGAGGACATGCAAGGGGAGATCAAGGATTGATCATTGAGGATAATGATCTCTAGAAGGGGAAGAGAGTGTCTAGCTCAAGAAATGATGGGCATGTGATGGTTGAACCATACCCTAAGAGGGAGGATTGGTAAGTAATCATTAACCATGGCTTTTGGGGCAAGTGGTTAGCCCATCATACTCCTAGTGAGTAGGTCATGAGTTCAATTCCCACAAATTTAGCATGTCAAGTTCATGATTCTAAGGCTATCTCATATGCAAAGCTTTGGCATGCATGCTTGGGTCATACGAGATGAATTCCAACATTAAACAGATCTCTTGATAAGAATATTTAGCCATCCATAATAGAAATAACATTTGAATTTTGCTAGTTTGCTTCACCTATAAAAGTTTGAAGTATTTTCCTCTATGACCAAACTTGGGGCACCTTCTAATCATGTATGTGAAAGCTTTAATTTGGGTAAAAAGAAGCATTCTTCCATCCCAAAAGATTGTGTATAATGATTTCTCTAGTCCTATTAGCCACATTCAGTTTCAAATTACCTATACTTCATGAATTTCATTGATGGGTACATGCATGGGTGTGTCTATTGAAAGAAAAGTATGACGTGTTCATGTGTTTTAAATAGTTCCTAGGTAGGGCTGAAAATATATTAGAATATGAAATGGGAACCCTCCATTTTGATCAAACATGTCTTCTAAGTTTAAGCATTTTGGGTTGATTGAAGGATAAAACATCAATGAACACTGCTTGATACACCTCAACAAAATGTATTTATTGAAAAGAAGAACATCTCCCTCATGGAAATGGTGCATTGTATGGTCAAAGTCAAGCTTTACCACATAGCTTCTAGCTTGAGGTTGTTATGTGCATAACATATGTACTTAATAGGTGTCCCACAAAACCATTACCCTCTATCACTCCATCTGAGGCCTGGCATGGTTGCAAGCATTCTTTTTCTCATCACATGTTTTTGGTCGTTTGGCATATGCATTAGTGCCTAAACAACAACATAGGAAATTGGATGATAAGGTTGTGAAATCTATTTTTGGTGGGTACAGTCTAGAAACCGAAGACTATCATTTGTATCATCTACATACTACGTGCATTATAGTTAGTAGTGATGTTGTTTTTGCGGAAGGAGCATTTCAACCCTACTTTTCATGTACTAAGGAGACATTAGTTAACTCAAAGGATATGTATGACACTTTGTTGCCTCTTTTTATACGTGGAGAATCAATTTGTCATCCAGATGAGGCAATTGGCTTTAGAGGTTTCAAATGATGATGCAATTCATTTGCATGATGCACTTGTTCATAATAGGAAGAGGCAAAAACTATGCCTAAATGGTTGATGCAGACTTTCACAAATAGAAAATTTGATGATCTTATGTCATATTGTAGAGGTCAAGATCTCAAAATTCTTCCTTTGTATTAGATTATTATGCAATGGCTGTCTCTAGTCTTTGTGATAAGAATGAGCATGTTTCTTTTGATGAAGGAAAAAATTCAAAAAATTGGATGGTTTCTATGCAATCAAAATATGATGCTATTACATCCAACGCGCGTGGTTTAGCAGATGTGCCTTGTACTCCTAGGTAGATGGCTAGGGTTCAAGTCCTGCCTGGGGTTGGATGCTTCCGAGTTCCCAAAGATGGGTGCCTCTACCTTACCAGGTTAGGTGTGTGTGTCTTTAATGTAAAAGTCATGGAACAATTGATAGGTATAACACTAGGCTTATTGCCAAAGGTTATGCTCAAGAGAGAGGCATTGATTTCTGAGACCTTTTCTCCCACATGGCCAATCACCACCATTCATAATGTTTGTGCATTAATATCTAATCATGTTTGGAATTTATATTAGTTCGACATTAAAACTACATTTTTGAATGATGAAATATTTACATGAAGAAGTTTATGTATTTCATCCCCCATGGATTTTTGCACAATGGACATGAAAACAAAGTGTGTAGGTTGAAAAGGCATCATATGATTTGAAGGAAGTTTTAGGCTACCAAGAAGGCATTTTTATAAAACTATATTTTCGTTGAAGAGTCCTCACTAAATCCGTGAACTCCTTAACCCTTAACCATTCACAAAATTAATAGAACAAGATTCCTTCTTGGTGTATGTAGAGAGACAAGCACCTGACATGTTGAGCTATCAAATAGAGGCATTGCAGGGAAGTTTAACCATATGTTGAATCTCTATGGACTATGCATTTTTTCCATTTTGTCTGTCTATTGATGATCATGTTTGTAGAAGCATCTATGAGTGTAATCAGACTTTGCACCAGATTGTGTGAAGTTCCCATTTGAGAAGTTTGAGTATTCGCTGTGAAGTTCTATTTGAGAAGTCTGAATATTCAGTGTCCGTGTAGTAAGTAATCTTCTACTGAGTAGTGTAGTATGACAAATAAGTCGATTCGATAGACAGAAGTCCATTTTTTATTCAATGAGTGTCGGACTATTTGAAGTAACTAAGAAGTTGGAGAAACATATGGATCTAGTCTATAATAAATTCTGCCACACAAGAGCCTATGGATCTAGTCTATACTAAATTCTATTGAACCTGTTCCTTTCCTTAATGAGATTGGATAGAGGTTAACACTCGTGATCTTGGTGGGGAGTTGTGGTTATAGCCTACATGCTAGTAACGCAATCCAAAGAATCCTACCCAAAGTATAAAAGTGATAAGCATCATGTCGGATTGAATAGTACATGAAGTACAGGACATCCTAACGTATGAAAAGTCACAACACCCAAAGAGAAGATTGTAAGGAGTCACAACACTCCCCCGATGCAGTCCTTAGTTTTTGATCTGTATGAAATACTAGAAATGTCTTCAGTGTTGTCTCGTGAAACCCTAGTGTTTGGTACTGCTTTGGTGTTCAGTGAAACATTGGGTAATCTGGAGATTGTGGTTGGGTACAAAAGGATGTGGAATACTCAATCTGTGAAAACTAAATCTCCACCAAAAATTGTAGTAGATATTACCAAAATTTTAGAAGAACCATTTTCAAAAGCGATCACTATGAGAGAAGGGTGGAGAATGCCTATTGAAGGATGAATTGCAACTATTTTTTTGAGATTCTAGAGTAGCAAAAGAGCACCTCAGACCAAAGAACTAGAATCCGTCCAACAACTAAACTTGGAAATTCTAGGAAGGCTAGCCACTCGCCAAGCATCACCCACGAGTTTTGATTCTAAAGACGTCGTGGACACACTTGAGTATTTCAGCCCTAGACTGATGGTAGAACCACAAGGTGGACAAAGAAGCCAGTATCCATGTAGAGTATCTTATGCAATTTGTAGGTGTGTGAAGGTGTTGTAGATGATCAACATAGACTCCTCTTAGATCTCCAAGAGTATCTTGATGGTTATTACATTGAAAGAGTAATCGAATGAGGGTCTAGAGGGTCTACATTATTGAACCACCAAATTTGAGGCTGTATAAAGATCTGAAGATAGGTTCAAATGTCTAGGAAGCCAATGATAGATCTCTCAGCAAAGGATCTATACCAAGTGAAATCACCCAATTCCGACATCAAATGAGTGAGATATGGCCAAAATATTGAGGCCATGTAGTCCAATTAGGCTATGGTAGAAGTGATTTGGCTATGGGAGCTCAACAAAAACTTTGAATTTGTTTCTTCTACACTATTTTTCAGCCACAAACGAGCGCGTTCATGTTCCTTTTACTCCATAAGAAAGAAAGAATCTACTAGAATTGGGTACCAATAGTTGAGAAGGTTCATATTTCCCTCAACAACAAAAGAGAGCTCTCACATGACAAATTATTAGAGGAAGTATCTCAACTCCAACAACAACAGTAGGTACCACCACCTCAGTGATTCCTACAAAACTAATGTAGTCATTATCGAATCAACCAGACTTGCTGATATACAAAAGAAAATCCAAGAATTCCAAACTAATCCTAAATCGGTACCAACCAACCGAGTAACCAAAGAATGACTAGAGTTTGAAGCATCAAGGCCACACTGGCTAAACTAAGTCAAAGACATTGACAAAACACATGATGAACAAGTAACCATCTAGATCCAAGCTATCACAAATATGAAGGAGACCATACGAAAGTCTATGTATTTTCAAAATGTGTCACATAGATAACTTAGCACCACCTGTGAGCTTCAATACCGACTATAGTTTGTTCTTTTAACTGATTACAATGCAATGGTGAAATGCATTATTGGCAAAGAACCAAACTTTTCCACACGATTTGAATCGGAGGATATGCTAGAAAGAGAGGATATGCTAGAAAGAGAGGATATGCTAGAAAGAGATTGACTAGGTACCATCTTCCAACAAAACAGGCACACACACTTACTTGAGACCTATCCAAAAATGCTACATATGTGGTCACACTCTCCACTACATATTTTATACAACTTGTGCTATGGACCACTACATATTTTATGAATGTCCTAAATACAACTTGTCAGTCGTATTTAGGACATTCATAAATTTCAAAGTACCACATATATCTACACCGAGATTCTGCAATGGAAACTTTGACCTATTCTATGACATGAGTGCCACACCTTCTATAAAGATTGTGCATGCTTAACATGCTTGCATCAAGTATCCCAGAGCCGGCTAGAAGCAATCATTTGACGGCATGCTTAACACGCTTTTGGGAATACCATTTTGAGGTATCTATCTCCAAACCCATCCACCTCCTATAATTATTCACATTGGAGCAAGATTTGTAATCAGAGTGATACATAATGCCATATCTAGAAGTCTCAAGCACCATTGAATGGAAACGTATCAATATAGATCTTGCAAGGGGACTTTGGTTACAAGAACATGAGTTAGCAACACACGTCCTTTAGTACTACACAGAACAACCCATCCAACAAAGGTCTATCAGGGATGACAGATTTGAGGGGCGAGGTTAGCAGTCAAGGAGGACTTAGTAGACAATGAACTCTTAAACAAGAAGCTTAGCAAGAGAGGCAAGGCTCAGGCACATGACAGATCAAGTAGAGCAATCAATGTAGATCTCGCAACAAATAGGCCTAAGCAATTCTTCAAAACTAATTTCAAACAAATTGGGATTTTCATCACTACAATTCAATGTAAATACCTATTTTTATAAATCTAACTATGTTATGTGCAAGCGAAGAAGTCCTTCAGCTTGCAGATTAGTATGCAAGCCTAAGTTTCAATTTTTGTAAATTTTGGAGCTCATTGCAGCCCTCGAATTAGTTTAGGAACCCCATCTTTAACTACACGAGACACTAGGTCTAAACTAGGCCAAAGTTAGTCTAAAAATATAAAAAGAGCTAGAGAGCTCATTTTCTAGGTTACTTTTTTAGAGAATTGAGCCTTGTGAGAGCACATTTGTAACTTGAGCTTGAGAATAAAATATTCTATTGTGAAAATGCTTTGTTCTTGCCTCGTGTGCACGTGTGTGTGTGTGTATGTATGTGAATGTTGGTGTGCATTCCTCTCTCTCATGGTCATCATACCATCCTCACATCTCCATCGATTGGCATTTACGAGGTAGATCTCCTCCACATTGGTACTCCCATTGTGCTAGAGTGACATAGAGACTTGTTCTTATCTCAATTCAACTTGACTAGAGGAAATTTGGGAAATCCAAATGTCTTAGACTAGTCAAAGGGATCAAACCTCTTAGCATTTGATAAATCATGCCAAGAAAATTTTAATGATTTATCAAAGAAGACTTTGAGATATACGATTAATTAGCATGATAAGTAGACACCTTTTCTCTTGTATACACTGTGAAAAAGAATTAAAAACTGGAATTCAAGATCATAGGAAATGATCGGAGAGAATTGAGAGGATGAAGAAGGTGCAAAGATAAATGATGTCATTCTACAGATTGGAGAAAGAGCTCAAGGGTATGAGATAGTGGGAACTAACAACATTTGGGAATTCTCTCTGATAGCCAGAGAGAAAATAGACTAAAGATCCAATAGGAAACATTGGAATAAGCCATAAAGATACGATCATTGAGAATACATTCTTAGGTTCATAAAGAAGTAAAGAGATGTACCTACTTGGAACAATTGAATACACTTGTTTGTATTCACAAGATGGTGAAAGGAACAAGGTGATATTTTACCTTGAACAAGTATATCCATTGTCCTCTTTAAAAAGATGTATTCCTATCAATAGAATGCATATTCAATATTAGATTGTACAATATATTTGGATAAATAAGAGGATACAAATTTTAGGGATTTCTCCAAGTTAAACTCCAAAAATGATCAACTTGTTAAAATTCAAGCCTATCAAATTATAAAGATTTGAATGATGGAATGATCTCTAAAATAGATTACTTGAATCCATGGATGATGAGATCAAGTTATTTAAGAATGGTATCTAAGTTTCTAGAAGGTTCTAGGATATGATGCCTAGAAAAAGGTATATTTTCTTGCAAGACCTTGGAACAAAAAGCAAAGAAAACGTGAATCATTTAAATCCATTCAATAGATATAAGATCTAGCAATAAGGTATCTTTATGGCTTGATAAGTATTGGTTTTAAATTAGTCTTAAGGGATTGAGGGAATTGGTTAAGTAAGAAATGATTTGTTCTTCTTCAAAGCATTAGTGACCTTTGAGGTTAGTATACGCAACTATCTAGGATATGAAACAAAGTGGTTCAAGATAGTTAATATCTCTTTGGATGAACCTGTCTTGAAATGAACAAAGAAACTAAATAGAGACCTAGAATAACGCTCTACCAAGTAATTCCAATTCCTAAAGATGTCATGTTATTCCTTGGATTGATGAAGTGATCTTCAAGATCAAAGATTTTCTAGAAGAATTAAACCATGCAAGAACAAGGTTATTTTGTAAGGGGTAATATAGAGAATCAAAGATAATCAAGATAAGGATCCACTAGTACGATATGAAATTTCAATTGGGTGTACAAAAACTATCACTCAAAATATTGATATAAATCCACCTAACTTTCCAAGGATTGAAAAGATAGTATTTCTCCTCATTTTATTGAGTGTGCTTAGAGAGGGACTTACTTGACCCACTTTTCTACGTTCATACCTTTTGCTAAGTTCTACCAAATACAAAGAAAGTACATTTATATTTGAAAGGATAGAACATATGAAAGTTTTTTTCCTTTCTATGGAAAGTAAAAGATGAATCTAGTTTTGGGCCCTTTTAAAATAGAGGTGGGACATCTATTTCACACTCCTAGAATTTTACGTTTCCCTAATGGTGTAAAGAGTACAAACATGTAAGATTGTCAAAGAATTGAATAGAAACAATTAAGCAAGAGAAATCCAACCATTTCACTTGTCCATACATACAAGGCATGCTTGAGAAATTGTCAAAGAATTGAATGGAAACAATTAAGCAAGAGAAATCCAACCATTTCACTTGTCCATACATACAAGGCATGCATGTAAATATAGTTGGACTAAGTAAAAGTGATTTTGGGAAAGGATTATGATTCCTCCCATTTTCGATTGAGGAAGGTAGTAATACTTATCAGATTAAAGAAGACGAATCTTAAGAGAGAGAGATGAACATGCTAAGAGTACATAAATGGGGCACAAGGGAATACTCCACATAATATGATTCCGCACACTTTTTAGGAAAAACTGTCTTAAAGAAGGGAATAATGTTGTATAATTATGAGTGCAAGTGTCAAACGACATGGGTTTGAGGGTCCAAAGTAATTTGAAAAACCTTTGGAGTTTATTGAGAAACCTTTGGGAAAGTTTCTCCAAGACAATGGTCTAAATCCTTGAGCTATTTTGATTTATTATTTCCCAATTGAAGGGTTTTGACCATTAGGAATGATAGTTTTTAAGGGTATGGTATTTAACCATTAGGGAAGCCTCTCAAGGGATTGGACTTGCATGTACAAGATTCAAGAGAATCCTTTTAAGACCATGTGAGAGCCATGTGATTTCATGTGACTCCCAAGCTTAGAAGGCCTTGGATTAGGCTCCATGTGAGGGGACACTTGGCAAGCTCCCTCACGTTTTCCCCCTTGGTTTAGAGGTATATGTACGAGAGGTGTTGATTTGGTGGATACCTAATCTCTCTCTTACCTTTGGTGGTTTTGCTAGACTCTTTTCTTGCTAGGTATCTTTGATAGTTAGTTAGTTTTATTTCCGAGTAACGTTCAAGTGAATTTCAAGGAAAATATCAAGTCCTTCAATAAGTAAGTGTATCAATCCATTTTCTTAGGTCCATGTAAAAGTGGTGGCCAAAAATGGATGAAGAAAGCAATTTTTCTAGAGATACTTCCAATCCACCTATTTCGCATGTTTATGTTATGGATGCTTAGTTTTCATATAGCAAGTCAATGAATTGGACAAAGATGTTTGATCCACATCTACTTTGTAGTAGATTCATGTTATCAAGTGCATAGCCAAAGAGTAACCATGGTGGATTGATAGTGGAGCAAGTTCTCATATGACTTCTCATGTTGAATATTTTTCTAACATTTATGATTCTCCTGATGTAGTATCTTTACAAAAAGCAAAACTCCAAATTCAATTACAAGCAAAGGTGACATACTGTAATAAAGTTATTCTATGATCTAAGGTTCTAGATAGTTCACAAAGATTTGAAGTCAAACAAAGTTTGGTCACCCATGTGTATGACCAAAGATTTTGTGACGACTTACATAATTGATCATGTGCTCTTGTAAACAAGCGTTCCACTTATCTTAGTGGTTAAGTCTCAAGGGTGTGAAGGAGAAGGACTTGGGTTCAACCCCCATGGGGTACATGGGGAGAGTATTTTTCCCAAAGAGATCTAGAGCCTTCCAGAAGCATCCACTTGAACTAAATCGAGTTAACTAGGATAATTGGTGCACATACAGTTACATCGCCGACACATGGATGGTTAGAACCACCTATCCAAGAAGGCAACCCCTTGGAGAGAGCTAAATATATAGAGGCATATGGTTGGGAGGAGATTCATCTCTCTAGCACGTGGTGGTGGCCGTAATCTTCAGTCTCTTGCATTGTATCAATATTGATAAGATTCTTGGTTTTTGAATCTGAAAGGCATTAGTGCATGCTTGGACTTTAGTTGAGGGAAAAATCTCTAAAATCACATAGATAAGCAAAGAAGCTTTTGATAGTGCAAGAGATTTTAACGATAGGGATTAAGTCTTTACTCTCATTGCAACATCAACCGCATTTGATCAAGCTCGAAAATGTTTGTCCAAGAACTTGCAATTGGAACTACTTCAAGTTTGCCCAAGAATAAGCAATCAAAATCCTTTTGGGAATTTTCACTCAAGATCCATCTATCCAATGGAAAGTGTGAGAAGATTTAGTTGTCCCAAGTTTGATCAGAGTGAAATGTTCCAAGTATTTAGTCTACAACCGTGAAGATGGTAATTAAGTTTGTGGAAGGTAAAACATAATGTTTGTCTATCCTTAAAGGTATTTTGGTAAAATCCAAAAAACATGAGTGAATGCTTAGACTTAAGCAATAGAGAGATTCCCATAAAGTCTTGGCCTAGGTAGCTACTTAAAGCTTTAGTAAGAAAGGAATCTAAAACAAGAAGTGAAAAGCTCTTGTCACTACAAATTGGTTGAGAACAACCAATAGAATTGAATTAGATAAATTCAAGAACTTGGAATTCTATATGGTTTTATTTTGAAAACCTTACAAAACAAGGATAGATTTTTCGTCCAAAGTTTTTCAAATTTCCAAGGTAAAAGCACAAGATCATGAAATGATCGTGTGAAGGAATCAAAACCTAGAATACCAATTTTGAGGTAATATCTAAAACTTCAAAAATCTTTTAAAGAATTGAAGTAAGAAGGTACTCTATAAAGATATGTTTAGATTTTTGGCTAAATATCACTCGCACGTTCATCTCAAGATACTTCAAGATCAAGAAGATAAGAAGTAAGTAACTTCAAAGATCTTCTTTTCCAAATAAGGCAAAGGACCATGGTATGGTAATTACCTTTTAGTCCTAGAATGAACCTTGAAGCTATATTTAATCCTCGAGGGAATTAAAACTTCAAAGGAGAAGTTTAAATTCAAGGAGGATAAAAGCATGATCTCAAGATACTTCAAGATCAAGAAGATAAGAAGTAAGTAACTTCCAAGATCTTCCTTTCTAAATAAACCAAAGAATTATTCTTATTTGATTTATGAAACACTTCAAGATAAAGTGATGTTGATTTAGAAATATCTAATAAATTTGTGAAGATGTAGGACTTTGACATTGAAATATGTTGGAGATAGATGTCTATGGAAGCACGCAAACAGCACAAGGAAGGAGAAGAAGCTTGGAGCACAAGAAACAATATTGAATGTATTACTAGAGAATGTACAAAGATAAGTAGCCCATTAGGGCAATAGGCATATATACAAGCCGGGGGAAAAAAACCTCCTAAAGAGGGAAAAAAGTACCGCAGTGGTCCTAGTGTGTTCACACACATCAGTACCTAAATATATCAACAAATCCCCCTTGAGAGTGGTGCGGTGAACAAGAAGTTGGCACTCATGTATAAGGAAGTGTCAAGCTATGTGGAAATCACTCCACAAAAGGAAGTAAGCCCAAAGCTTTGCAGAAAGCTTCAAACTTCTCCCTAGGCAGAGCCTTAGTAAAAAGGTCTGCAATGTTCTCCTGTATGGGCACATATGCCAAGCTGATGTCCCTAGTAGAGAACCTCTGCCTGAGATAGTGATAATGCACCTCAATGTGCTTAGTGTGAGCATGGAACACAGGGTTCCTCACAATTTCCAATGCGCTCTGACTATCAGTGAGGATGGTGGTGGCAGAAGACTGACCAACACCCAAATCAGCCATAAGGCATCTGAGCCACACACACTCAACAGTCACTGTGAAAGCTGCCCTATACTCAGCCTCACAATTGGAAGTGGCCATAGTAGGCTGCTTCTTGCTCAACCAAGATATACATGAGCTACCAAGCATGCGGCAAAAGCCACTAGTGGACACACGAGTGTCATAGCAACCAACCCAATCAGAGTCAGAAAAAGCATGCAAATATGGCGGTAGTGATCCCCCCCTTCGGATAAAACAACCCAAGCAACCAAGTACCACTCAAGTAGCGAAAGATGCGCTTAACCACCTGCCAATGCTTGACTCCTGGGCAATGCATAAATGTGCTCATCTATGAGACAGCAAACTGAATATCTGGCTAAGTAATGCATAAGTAAATCAAGCATCCAACAGCTTGCTGATAGAGATTAGCATCAAAGGCATCTCTAGCATCATGAAGACTCAATCATAAACCTATCTCCATAGGAGTGGCAATAGGCTTATAGTCTTCAAGGCCAAAATGCTGCAAAAATGTCTCAATATATTTCGTTTGACACAAAGCCATTCCACCATCAACTTGGATAAACTGAACGCCCAAATGGTGATGCAAATGCCCCAAATCAGACATCTCAAATGAGGCATGCAAATCAGCCTTAAAATCAGCAATATGCTTCTCAATAGGACCAGTGAGCAACATGATGTCAACATAGACAACAATGATCAGAAGCACATCATTAGCATGCTTAACATATAAGGTGCTTTCAGTTGGACCGTTCTCAAAACCATGTGCAATCAGATAGGCATGTATCTTCTCATACCAAGCATGTGGTGCTTGCTTTAAACCATATAATGCCTTCTTTAACCTGCACACCTGGTTTTCATGCCCTTTTTGCACAAAGCCACGGGGCTAAAAAACATACACTTCTTCATGCAAGTCGCCATTCAAAAATGTTGTTTTGATATCCAACTGATGTACATTCCAACCATGATGAGCTGCAAGTGCACAGATGCTACGAACAGTAGTCATTCAGCAAGTAGGTGCAAAGGTCTCATCAAAATCAATGCCTCTTTCCTGTGCATAACCCTTTGTAACAAGCCTACCCTTATCCCTGTCAACTGTACCATCACGCTTACGCTTCAGCTTGTATACCCACTTAGTCCTAATGGCCTTCTTGCCAGGAGGCAAGTCACATAAAGACCAAGTACCATTCTTCATTATAGAATCATATTCAGATTGCATAGCAGCCATCCATTTTTCTAAATTTTGTGCTTCATTAAAGGAAACACGCTCATTCTCATCATAGAGACTAGATGCAGCCATAGCATAGAAATCTGATGCAAAAGAGGCACTATGAGACCCAAAACGAGTACGATATGAGAGAGGTGCATCTAATTTGCTATCACGCAAAGTCTGCACCAGCCATTTTGGCATAGTTTTTTCCTGCTCAATATTAGCTCTCTTATCAACAAGTGCATCGTGTAAGTTTGCATTAGAGATGGAATGATCTGCATCATCACATGAAACCTTCAAAGGCTGAGAAGTTGCCTCATTAGGACCAGCACTAGACTTCCACCTATAAAAAGAGGCAGCAAAGTATCATACATGTCTTTGGAGCTAACAAATGTCTCCTTAGTACATGAAAGCAATGACTGAATAGCATCTTCCACAAAAACAACATCATGGCTAACGAGAATGCGTTTAGTATGTGGATGGTACAGACGATAGCCTTTACTTTCAGAATTGTACCCAAGAAAAATACATTTTACTTCTTTATCATCCAATTTTCTACGATGTTGTTCAGGCACTAATGCATATGCCAAACAACCAAAAACATGCAGATGAGCAACGTATGGCTTGCAATCATGCCAAGCCTCATATGGAGTGATAGACTGTAGTGCTTTAGTGGGACACCTGTTAGTACATATGTTGCACATGACAACCTCAAGCTAGAAACTATGTGGTAAAGCCTCACTCTTGACCATACACCTCGCCATCTCCATCAGTGACCTATTCTTTCGTTCAACAACTCCATTTTGTTGAGGTGTATATGGCACTGTACACTGGTGTTTTATCCCACGTTTAGCCAGAACTGCATTAAAATCTGAAGACATATATTCCCCCCTCAATGTGAACGGAGGGTGCCTATTTTACATGCTGACATATTTTTAGCCAAAACCAAAAACTGTTTGAAGCACATGAACACTTTTGCCTTCAATGGATATACCCATGCATGCCTAGAAAAATCATCAATTAAAGTCACAAAGTAAAGATAATCTCCAAAAGAAGGTGTGTGCATAGGACCAGAGACATCACTATGTACAAGCTGCAATTTTTTACTAGCCCAAACTGAACCATCTTTTGGAAATGAGGAATGCTGCATTTTGCCCAAAATACATCCTTCACAAACATGTTTTCCAGGTGCCTCAAGTTTGGGCAAAGAGGACACCATTTCAGATTTCTACAGGCGTACCAAACTAGCAAAATTCAGATGACCAAAGCGTGCATGCCAAAGCTTTGCATTTGACATAGCCTGAGAATCATGTATTGCACATGCCAAATCATTTAGAGATCTTTCATAGTCTATGAGCTTATACAGCCCACGACATAAAATGCCAGAAGCAATAATCACATCGCCATTTGACAGATCATGAACTGTACATCTGTTATCAACAAATTTCACAACCAAACCAATCTTGGCTAATGCAGAAACTAATAACAGGTTCTTCTTGATCCCTGGCACAAATAAAGCATGAGAACTACCATCAACAGTAGTCAAAATGAGCTTCCCAACTCCCATAAGAGGATAAGAGTTGTTGGTGCATGTAACAGTATTCCCTATAGGGGCAAGCTCGAGTGAAAAGAAGAAACTGCACTGCGAGGTAATATGTTTGGTCGCCCCACTGTCAAAATACCAAACATCTGAGTCTACTGCACACATGCACTGCTCATGAGAAGATGGGTCAAAACTGCAGACAGTAGTAAACGACATTCTTCTTCCTGCACAAGATTAGCAGACTCTGTTTTTGGTGGAGAGGCCTCTGCAACAACCATTCTAGCCTCTTTCTTATTTGCCTCTTTAGCAGCCAGTTTTGGACAGTTCTTTATGATATGATCATTCCCTTTACAATACTTGCAAAACAATTTTCGCTTTTCTAATTTCTTCTCATCTTTATCTTCCTTTTTCGAATGTGTAGCATTTGTAGATTTCTGCTTACTAGTTAAACAGCTCCATTTTCCTTTGCCCTTCTGACTAGCCAAGAAAGCTTGATTTGCAACATGCATAATGGACCTCTTCTGCCTGGACTGATCTTCCTACAACAAAACAGAGACTAACTCCTCAAATGATAAGGCATTTGGATTGCCTTTCATCATTAACCGAAGAGTAGAAGCAAAACTCTGATATGAATCAGGAAGACCATTCAGAACGGTCTGCATAAGTGAGCTATCTGGTATAACCTCATCAGCACAAATCAATTGTTCCTTTAGGTCTTTGATCTTTGTTAGAAAACTATCCATAGAATCACCTTCATTCATGTGCTCATTCTCCAACTCTTTTCAGAGGTAAGCAACACGAGCCTCATTCCTAGCTTGGTACAATGTGGTAGGTGTATCCCAAGCATCCTTAGCTATTCTGCAAGAGTGAATGTGAGGAATAATGGCACGTTTGAGAGAAAAAGCTATCAATGCATGTGCCTGGGCATCTCTGCCATCCCAACAAATTTGCTATGTAGTAGGTCCAGTAGAAACCGCAACACGAATAGGAATATGTAGAATATCATCATCTTCGACACCTTCTACCTCAGCTTCTGTACCTGTAGTTGTAATAGTTGTAGGTGTGATAGGACGTTTTTCAACACCCTGCACAATGTTCCACAATCCTTTTGCAACCAATACATGTCGCATCATATAAGCCCATAATGGGTAGTTGGTATCATCCAACTTATCCTCAACACCCAACATACGGAATACATCACTGCTTTCAACCATGGCCGGTGACTAAAATACCTTGATGCAGAAAATTGACTATATCTCAAAAAGTTGAACAAAACTCCCCAAACGAATTCCGCTAGACCTGTAGCAAACTTTGAGATGCTTATACAGGTGAAAAGAAACTAATATATACCTTTTGCATAAAAAGACAAAATAGCCTGCACAAGCACTACGATAGTGCGTTTGAAGGCCGAAACGAGCTCAGATTGCGAGTTCGGCACCACAAAGCGAAGCCGTTTTGATCTCAAAAACACACTGAGTATGCTCACCAAAGTTCATGCAATTCTAAGACTACAATCGAAGGAGTGTCAACGGCACCCTAGATGAAGCGAGGACTTGCTCTGATACAAATTGTTGGAGATAGATGTCTGTGGAAGCATGTAAACAACATTTATTCTATGAATCTTTTTGAGAATCCAGTTTCTTTCTCTTAAAGATAGTAAAACTACTTCAATACCTTGTTTAAATATATCTTTGAGTAGTTAGAGTCTTGAGTGATCTAGAAATTGACTCGTCACAAGTTCATGTATCTTTGAAGTTTGAATTGGTTGTAAAGGGTTTCAGTTCTTTCTTTCCGCTTTTCGAATCTTTTGGATTTGACTCAGATAAGCTATTTGATTCTTTTCACAAGAGTCCAAGGTTAGCCGACTAGAATCAAGCAACTAAATTAAATGTCCCATATATACAAGAATGCTTTCCATCTTCAAAAGATTTTAAGTCTAGGTTGAATTATTCATTTGAGTTTTCTTCTAGTTTTCTACCATGACTCTAGTAATTTTCTAGAGTTTAGTGGACTCTAGAATAGAAAATTTAGAAATTGCTCATAAGATCGACATTCCCAAGAACTTTTAGCTACAATCTTTGAGAAACGTTTCCTAATTTGGCTTTGGATTTGACTTGGTCAAGTTATAGTATGGTTGACCAAAGTAAATGGAAAATTTTCTCTTGTAGCTTACGTAGGATTTTCAAGCCCATTAGGACAAAGTAGTCCTCGAGTTTGGTGAAAATATCAAGTAACTATTGGTTGGGAGTAAACCATTGTACACACATCCAAGTTAAATGTTTGGGCTAACCAAGCTTCAAGTTTTCCAAATCAAATTCAAGTGAACCAAGAGTTCTCAAAGCCTTGATAGGGGTAAGAATCCTACCTTAGTTACTAAGTCCATGCACCATTCATGCCCAAAAATGGACTAGTAATTTGAATCCACCTACTTCACATGTTTTTTCCTAGTTTGCACCTAGTAAAATAGTGAACTGGGAAGGGATGTTATTAGATCCACCCTTATTATTCATTTAGTACTTTGTACTTTGACGAGTTTATCAAAGTGCAAAGCTAGATAGTGTTTTGAATCATTTGGGCAGGGATTCCACCATAGAGATGAGACATGTTTGTTCAATTCTAGAACATGAGGCATGGGAGTTGCCTACGGTATTTATATAGCTCTATTTTCGATCATGAAAATATTTTTTCAAGGAGGAAGAATGTAATAAAGTAATTCTATGATATAAGGTCCAACCGATTAAAATAGATATGAAATCAGACACCATTTGTTCACCCATGTATATGACCAAAGATCTCAAGACTAGAATTACTTAGTAGGTCATGTGCTCTTGTAAACAAGTGATCCACTTAGCTTAGTGGTTAAGTCTCAAGGGTGTGAAGGAGGAGGTCTTGGGTTCAATTCCCATGGGGAACATGAGGAGAGCATTTTTTGCAAAGAGATATATAAGAGCCTTCTAGAATCATCCACTTGAGTTACCTCAAGTTAATTGGGACACACCACACATGCAGTGACATGGCCGACACATGGATGGTTAGAATCCACGTACCCAAGAAGGCAGTCCCCTAAAGAGATCTATATATATACAGGCATATGTTTGGGAGGAGAGTTATCTCTCTAGCACGTGGTCATGGTCATAGTCTTCAGTCTCTTGCATAGACCCATCCAATCAGGGACAAGAGAGAAAACAACACTTGGTACCATCTCTTACCAAGAATCTACTTTCATTTGCAGATATGATTGAGAGGTTGTTGAGAAGAAAGTATGAAGGACAACAATGCCTCATCAAAGATACAAAGAAATCCTACAAAGTGATTGCAATGGGAAAGAAACAAGGAAATCTTTTCAAATTTGAAGGAGAAGTCTCTGAATTTTCAACAATGGATAGTGATAAAGCAACCTCAAGCATGCCTATAGATTTATGGGACAAAAGGTATGGAAAATTCAATCTCAATAGTATGTGCATGTTGAAGAACAAAGGCATGGTCATTTTTACTATAACCTTACCAAAGATTGGAAACATTTGTGAGGCATGCTGCCTTGGAAAGCATTTTAGGAGTAAGTTCTCAATGAGAAGCTCAAAGGACCATGATATACTCAAATTGGTTTATGCTCATGTATGTGAATCAGCTCACACTCCCTCACTTGGAGGGAATATTTATTTTTTCACCTTCATGGATGCTTCTTCTAGATATGCTTGGGTTTGTTTCATAAAGTCCAAAGCCAAAGCATCAAAATGAGTCCTAAAAATCATACAAAAAATACAAAAAGTTGATAAATCCTTCTTGAGGCTCAAGGGCTCCTTAGCCTTTACAAAAATAGAGTTTAAATACATAAAACCTGATTCCATAGGTAAAGCTATGCATAAAATAACCAAAATTTAGGCATGTCAAAACTTCTTTATCCAAAGACTCTTTTATTTGAACCTTAATTATTTCTTGGATGACACGCAATTCATGACCCAAATTGAAACATTTTGTGGGCCCCATTACTTCTGCAAGTCTTTTCTTCAAGTCTTTCTTATGTGATAGTTGCAACAACTCCCCCTCCTAAAATTTTCCATCCTTGACATGCATTTGGTGGAGTGCATCAGGGTTCACATCATGTGTGCTTTGCCACCTATCTCATAGTCCCTTTTGTAGTGCTTTCTTGCTAAAAACATCAAATGATTTTGCCATCTCTATACCTTTGGGACCTAAGATAATAGGGATCATAGTTGAATGGGCTAAATCTAATTAGATAGCATTGAGGATGAACTCCTAGTATGTTAAAGAATATCGCAGAATGCTTCTAAAAAGAAACCCCATGGAATGCCTCTTCAAAGATGGACATATGATGACTATCAAAAAATTTGCATCTATTTTAATATGATATTAGGAACTTTAAAGGCAAGGTTTAAATAAAAAGAAAGTAATGGCCTAAAGCCATAGAGTAATACAGGTAGACTAATATATTGGGTGGGTGTGGGGATAAAATGTTGTGAGGCAAAGCTTCAATTTTTCCAAAAACGTCACTAGCATTCAACATATAGGATCAACGTATATTACCAATTCTTCTCATGAGAAATGAATCATGCATCAAACAAATATGCTCTTCAAACATGCTATCATTTGTAGGGATCTTGCTATCTTCATTGATACTTGGATCGTGGTCATGGGCATGGGAGTCCTCTATGGATACTTGATCTTGTTCTTCCCCTTTCAATTCTTATACTAGGACTAGGACCGCTATCGGGTCATGTAGATGCTCAAATGATGGATCAAGTCATCCGCCAAAATCGATCACCACACGTAGGGTGTTTGAAGCAAGCGCAGGTGGTTTAATTGTACTTGAAGGATAGGGAAAATGGAGATCAAACAGCTCTATTTACTTTAGTTATGAATGAAGTAATAAATATCTTAAAATAACTAATGAGGAATGCCTAACACCCAATGCATCTAAGGACCATATGGTTGAGCTGCTCTATACCTAGCAATAGCATCTTGATATGATTGTAAAATTAATGATTCTTCAGTTATATGTTCTTTAATAATCTCTTCTACTTCAGTTTCAGTTGGTTTAGGGTGAGTACGTCTAATTAAAGGTGGTGCAAATAAGTTTTCACTACTCTGTGGTTCAAGGTGATGCAATGGAAAATAAAGTTAAAAATTTTGTTAAACAATGATCGTAGGATATGGAAGCTAAAGATTCTTTAGTAATTTGATCTTTAATGACTTCTTCTACTTCTATCTCTTCATACTCAAATCTAGTTTCAGTACTTTCAGACTCAACTAAATGCTCTGTGGACATTGAAAATGAAGATCAATGGAAAATAGTAAATGAATTAATGAAAAATGACAAGAATAGGTTTTAACAATAATAATGTTAATGCAAAACCTTTCTAAATGATAAAATTTAGCTAAAATGATGATGAACTCTAATGAATCCTATACAAAGAATGTTGTATATAGCTAGATCAAAAGTAAGCTTCAATGAGTTTTCATAAGATAGATGGATCTCTAGATCATGTAACTGTCAAATTCTTGACTCTTTGGCAATGCTCTTTGGACACTTCTTCTATCTGCAAGAAAACATTAGGAATATAAGTATAACTTACAAAACATAATTCTCATAACATTCTCATTCATGCTTAATACATATGCATATGTTCATGCATACATTAAAGCATTCACATGCTCTCTAATGTATACATTCAATTCATATATGTCAATGCACACACTTTTATGCATATGTACGAACGCACTCACATGCACAAGCTTCTAATACACACTCACATGCACATACTAATACACATTCACATGCACAAGTTAACATACCTTATTACCTATGCTAACACACATACTTTCATATGCATATGTTACCATACACTTGCATGTTAACATACATTTTAATGTGAATGCACATGCAAACACATATGCTCATGCATACTAGGTTCATGCATACACACATATGCTAACATAATCTCATTCATATGCACATGCTAACACTAAGTTCATACATACTAGGTTCATGCATACACACATGCATTTTACACACATTCATATATGCAATTATGCTTATACACACTCATATGGATTTGCTAACATATACTCATATGCCCATATACATCTACTATCATCCCTCATCATTCTCATGAATGCATTCATTCTTACATTCATGCCCTCTAATCATACATACACTAATTCACTTGTTCATATATGCTAATATGCATTCTTGCATATTAATCTATGCAATCATATATGCACATAAACACGAATCCAAACTTATGTATATGCATCAATCATATATAGATATATGCATAAATTTTAATTATGTAATTAATTCAATATATAAACATTAATTTTAACATTAATTTAATAATACTTAAAAATGATTATATAACATATCTCTCTCTCTCAATGTTCTCTCTCTCTCTCTCTCTCTCTCTCTCTCTCTCTCTCTCTCTCTCTCTCTCTCTCTCTCTCTCTCTCTCTCTCCTCTTCTCTCTCTCATTCTCTGTCTCTCTCATTCTCTCTCTCTCTCTCTCTCTCTCTCTCTCTCTCTCTCTCTCTCTCTCTCTCTCTCTCTCTCTCTCTCTCTCTCTCTCTCTCTCTCTCTCTCTCTCTCTCTCTCTCTCTCTCTCCCTCTCTCTCTCTCCCCCTCTCTCCCTCTCTCTCCCTCTCTCCCTCTCTCTCTCTCTCTCTCTCTCTCTCTCTCTCTCTCTCTCTCTCTCTATATATATATATATATATATATATATATATATATATATATATATATATATATATATATATATATATATATATATATATATAACGTCTTTTTTTGCATGCATCGCCATCGTTCTACAATAGCACCATTGGTTTCACGTAGTGAGAGCCGTCAACCATATGTCAACAACTAAGTCTGACTCTCTCTCTCTCTCTCTCTCTCACTTAGTGCCAATCTATGCGCTGTCAGAGCAGCCGATGGGAGGGAAGCTCTCTCTCTCTCTCTCTCTCCCCCTCTCTCTCTCTCTCTCTCTCTCCCCCCCATCACCGTCAGTGTAGATAGCCGTCCGAGAAAAAGAGAGGTTCTTCTGAGGAAATAAATTTAGCAAGTAGATAATGCACTCAGCGGGTGTTGTATTCCCTAAAGCCACACAGAACTACATCTGCCTAACGTGCATCCCAATCGATGAGGGCAGCTTTCCAACCACTAGGCTAAAATGATTGTTGCATGATAGAGTCTCCATATTTCAGCATACAGAGAAGAGATCCTACACAGAGACATAGTCGTGGACCATTCATCCTAACAACCAGTTATCAGAGAGCTTTGATGAAGGCCAAGGCCTTTCTCCTCATTCAAAACGGCCAGAATCTAGTTCTTCAAATCTTCGTTGAAGATCTAAATGAATTCAACAAAATCTCCTTGGACACACACGTTAACAACATAACCTATGAGTATAGCTCTCTCTTCATGGACACAACAATAGTAGAGTGGGAAAGAAGAGCAAGAATCAAAATAATACCTACAAGAAAACATTAGGAAAGAATAGAGCACAACACACATATATATATACAGAAAAAACATGTGCAAACCACTCTTTAGCACAATTATACTTTAACTCCCAACCATACTTTTATTCTTTACTTTTAATCACTTTATTCATTCATCCTACATTCTCGATTCTTTTCCCTTGCCTTCATACACACCACACTTTTAATCACTTTAACTACACATCTTTTGTGAACCATTCTTTAAATACTTACTCACACACACCATTGATTGTTTATCCATTTTAATTTTTCATTTTTTAATTTAATTGATTTTAAATTTAATAATTCATTAATACTTTTAATTTAAATTTACACTAAGAATTTAAAAGAACTAAATACCTTAATTTTCATATATACACATATTATTAACATCGTTAATTAAATCATAATTTAATTTAAATTAATCAAATATATAAAATGTAAGAAAATTTTAATAACTATAACCTTACATTAATTAAATCAAAGGTTTTAACACATTAGATTAATGTTAATACTCACACACACAAACACACTTAAGAACACTTAGGAACCCTCCTATTTATCCATCTAGCACTAATATTCCTACATAAACACTCATAAACATATGTAACCCTACACCTTTGAATGTGTAGTTAGGGTAAACCCTAATGTGGGCACATGTAATCTCCATCAATTTGTACCTGCAAACACTTAAAGAGAAATTAGTGCCAAGCAAAACAATTGATCAACAGTGTTATAGAGGGGTTAGAGTTAACCAATAAACATGTTTTAAGTTTTTTGGATGTCAACTAGAAGGTGGAAATCTTTCCAACATCCCCCCCACCAAACCTGCACATCGTCCCGATGGGCCAATTTGCACATTAAGGGAAGCAGCATCTTGATGATCATCCTGAAAGTCAACCATATAACAACATCAATTCTTTTATAAATAGATTTTAAATGTATCAAATATTTCAATCTTTTATGCAACATGCTCATGAAGTTTATTTAAATTCAATCTGGTAATGAAAACATATCAAATTATAAAGTTAAAATATGAACTGGTTCAGTCAACAAAACATTAATCTAAATTTCATTCATTTATAAACTTTGCAAAGATCAGTATGATACAGAATTCATCTTCATTCACTCAATTCTGGTCTCTTGATATACATGCATTTACATATGAGCAATCAAACATGTCAAAGAAATCAACTAAATCTACTTATACAAACATCTGCCTTGTTTGCCTAATTTTATTCGCTAGATGTGTTTTCCACAACTAGCTTTCTTCATCTTCGGCTTTTATACAAGTATGAGGTAAAATCTTCATGTGGATAATGATTGTAAATACCTTTTTGGGATGGAAGAAGGCATAACTTCGGTGCATCATATAAATTTCTTCTTTTCTTTTCTTTTTTTCCTATTTTTCTTTTGTTTTTACATTCACAACTTTTTTGTTTTAAAGGGGAAAGGCTTAACCCCTTAATCTGAGCTAAGGTTCTAGATGCATGTGTAAGAAAGACCTTGGATTTCACAAACATGGATCATACATCTATATGCTCCAACATATACACAATTACTTCCATTAGTTGAAATGAACTACAAATCCTTCTGGCCATATCAAACCCCCACTCAATCCATAAACTTAGAAACATAAATCATGTTTGTTTTCCTACTGTGGTTAAATAGATTCGCTTAATAATTTAATAAGCCTCATCCCAAATTTTATGGTTAGATTATGTTATGAATGCAAATGCTATGCATATATAAAACATAAAAATTTAAAACATAGAGAAATACTACCTGAAACTAACTGCATTATCAATCTTCTCATCTTCAATTTTATCATAAATTTGCCATAAAAAAATCTTTAACTTATTTTGCTCAAAATCATCTCCAAAGTTCTGCTAAAATCATCAACTTCTAGACTCACAAGTAAACTTAGTTTCATAACCATACATTTATCTTCATCCTGCAAAAGGAAACCACGTTAAGAGAAAAAACCATACCTAAATCATTCATTCTCTTCATTATATATTACTTCATATTCTTCATCATTTCTTTGTTTAAATAATTTAATCCTTTTGCCCACAATTAAGTTCCTAAGAGGTGTTCCATCTGATTCCCATTAGGCATACGTTCCGTTATCATAAACTTTAAGCACCACATAAGGTCCAAACCAATGCCATTTTAAGTTCCTATGTGCATCATACTGAGAATCAAATGTACGATCATAAATTAAAACCCAATCATCAATTTGTATTGGCTTTGGCCTTAACCTATGTGATTTATCAAAGTATTTCTTATTCTTACTCTGAGATTCTTTTAATTTAACTATAGCTTCTTCTATCTTTTCATTCTCTTGTTCAACTTGTTTAATTCTTAGAGCCAAAAGATCTTTTGTAGATAGATTTTCATGCCATGGAAGAGTAGACCAAGTAAGTATTTGCGTATGAACAGGAAAAATAGGTTTCTGGCAGTACATTAACTCTGCTGGCATAAACCCCGTTGTTCTAATATAGGTCATTCTATCAGCCCATAATGCAAATGGTAGAAATTTCTACCAATTCTTAAGATCTCCATTGCAAGCTTTAGAAATCACCTTAATAATAGGAGAATGCCCTCTTTCTATTTTCCCATTAGCCTCATGGTTATAAGCAGTGGTAAGAGCTAAACGAATTCCATGCCTAGCAAAGAAATCTCTAGCCTCTTGAGCGTCTAATTCACCCCTATCAGCCACTACCTTCTCAACATAACCAAACCTTGAAATTACATCTTCAAGAAGAAATTTACAGACATTGAATCTTGTTTTAGATCGTAGGGCTCGGCCTTCTACATGATTTATAAGGTCTTCTCGTGCAAGAACTATATACCTCATCTTATCTATACCTTTGGGCATGGTCACTAAATCAACTACCCACTTATAATGTATACATGGTGGATAGGTAGGGTGCAACGGATCCCTATGCTTAATTGATGAATGTAATTGACATATATCACAAGAATTCACATAATTCTTTACATTAACATAAATGTCTGGCCACCAATAACTTTCTCTAATCTTCTCATAAGTAGCCACAAATCCCTTATGTCCAACCCATAAAGTATCATGCATGTTTTTCATGACTTGCATTTGAAGATGCTTAGTTCCTAGTACTCTTTGTGGAAGTTTAATTTTCCCTCTTGCATGTCTCGAAATTAGTCCATCTTCTAAGAAAAAATTGAAAGCTCTTTTTCTAATATTCCTAAATCTATTTGAACACCATGCAAGTGATCTAATCAAAGTACTAAGATACTTTCCAATGTCTTGCCACTCTCCTTCATATTCATTGATATTAAATTGTTCATAGAGATATGCTTGAGAATCATAATTAATTGCATTCATATCTAATTCTACTTCTTCATCTTCATCATACCTAGCTCTAGAAAGCATATCAGTAATAGAATTGGATTTCCTGTAATATGAATTAAAATCGGATTTTATAAATTTAATGTAAGAAATCAAATGGTCCATCTGCACCAGCCATAGAGATAGTGGGGGACTTGGTATCTTGGACATTGGGTGCATGGCTAACAAACTGTCGGCTAAATGGATGATTAGGGCTTGGTGCAACGGGGAGGCCTCGTGGGCCAAGCTGATCTTCAGAAACAAAAATGAGTTGGCACTCATGGGCTTCCCAAATTGGAAGAATCTTGACATCTTGACCTTGTTGTTTTCCCCGATCCCCGTCTTCCCGAAAGGCTCTAATCTGGTGTGCTCCCTTTGGAAGAGTTGGAATAAAGTCAAAAGCTTCACAAGAATAAGTGAAGACTGGAAGTGGGCTACCGGTATCAGACAAAACGACTCTATCTGGTTCCCGATCCATGGCATCCGGAGTGTGGAATCTTGGAACATTCAAAATGCCAAGAAGCTATGGAACAAAGGCTTCAAAAAATGGAAACATCTCTGGAAACAAGACACCAAACGCTGGATCAACTTTGAGGATATTGATCCTAGCATCAACATTTCGCATGAAGAATGGAACACATTGCAAAGCAGATGTCTCGCCTGGGACCGACACAAAGTTCGCCTTCTCATGGGACACGACATGTCGAGCTCGCTTGGTCTCAAATGGCACAATGGGAATAGCCTATCAAAAGTCCCGAACATCAAAGAAACGATCTTCTATCAGGCTAACCTCAACAAAAAGTGGTGCCTGTCATGGACGCGGCTTCGGTGGGACATGAAGTTCATGGCTATCTAGCACCCCCTCATAGAAATCAAAAAGTCTGTCCTCTTATGGCAAATCCTTCATCATGGAATCTGGACCAACCTTAAGGCTAGCAAAATTTGTGGGATCCCTCCCTGGTGCAAACGCTGCCACCGGTCTATCGAAGATGTTTCACACATCTTCTTTACCTGCCCCAACTCCAACAGACTCTGGCAGGTGGTTGGAAAGAGAATTAGACTTCAAAAACGTCTCAGTTGGCAGCAGGCCCTTCCTGGGAGAAGCGATCGGCTGCTCCGCGACTCTCTGGAACGCCATCAGAGGGGAGGTCCTATGGAAAATCTGGCGGGAAAGATGTGCTTTCAACTTTGGTGACTCCCCCAAGGAGTGGTCAATTGAGAAATCGCTGTTCCTCCTTGGCAAAGGGATTGTCAACTGTAAAAAATCCCCCCCCTTTAGGCATCATCAAGTACTCCTTTTGATTGATAACAAGCTTAAACCCAAGTGGGCCCCACATGAGGGTGATGAGAGGGTAATTAACCTTCTTTGTAATGTCATCTAAGCTCTGTAAAAGCTTCCCCTGCTTTGTGGGATTTGGGGGGTCCCGTGGGCACTAGTCCCCTTCTCTTGTACTTTTCTTTATTTAATTCAAGTCCGGGAGAGTAGGCTATTGCCGAACTTCCTTTATATTAAAAAAAAAAAAGAAATCCATCGACGCATAGCAATATCGAGTGATGAACAATTTGTGATCATTCCTATCAGTGGTAAACAATCTCTCTCTACAATTACATTTGCTCCTATAAGATATTCTTTATCAGATTTTAATGCAGTGCCTAAACCTCAAATTTCCCGTTTTATTTGCGGATAATTTCTTTGAGTTTCATGTAATATTTTAGCTCCAAATCTCACGGCATATCTTTTCCCGTCTTTGTCATCCTAACCAATAACCCATCCTATGCCTATGGGACTTGTATTGACAATCAAAATAATGGGCATTTGATCAGAATAATCCACATGTTTTAAAATAGAAGCATTAAGAAGTAATTTCTTTAACTTCCTCATAGCTTTTGAGTGCTCTTCTATCACAAAGAAACTTTCGATTCTTTCTTAGCAATGCATAAAGATAGTTACCAACATGTGCATAGTGAGGAATCCAAATGGAATAAAACATGCAAGCACCAAGAAATAATCTCACTTCACTAATATTGCTACATGTCTCAAAAATCTTGTTTATGACGTCAACCTTAGGTGGATATGGTCTCCAACCATAATATCCACATAAATGTACAGCTATGAGAACCTCGTTAACCCCAAAAACAAACTTCTCTAATGAAAATGTAAGATTAACCTCTTCAAATTGCTTGAAAATCCATTCATAATTAGAGATATGGTCTACAACAAATTTCCTACAGCTAGATGAATCTAAAGTTTCATCTTTCGCATTCTCTTCACATTCTTTAATAGGTATATCATCTATAAATGGCATAGTTATATTAGGAATGAAGTCATGTAAAATAGAATTCATGGCGTTGATCATGTGCACTACTAAATTAGTAGCTCCTTGTGGCAAAGTGCACGTGCGGACTAAGCCTAAAGGAGTTTTCATAGTCGTGATATCCCTACTTTCAATAGCAAGCTGAAATTGATCATAGCCAGAATATAAATCTCCCATTGAGTAGATAGCATGACCAACAAATGCTTCAGCAAATTCTCCTACAATGGGTTCAGTGCCTACATTCCTAATTGTAACTTTGTTCACAAGTTGTAAATCTTGAATAAATCGTAATAAAGTAAACCATCTATTAGAGTAGGGTGCAGACAAGGGCTCAAGAATCCTCATGTGAATCTTTTCCTTAAGTCGCCTCATTAGCTTAGGTAAATGAGCTTTTGGGACAGGTGTAGGACGTAGATTCCATGGAGTATGAGGCACTGTAAAGATAATCATTGGAGGTACAATTTGTGGGTCTACACAGTGTATCTCATGGGGATGTAATGAAAAAGCCTTTCCATGATTTTTAATCACTCTTAGGAATAAGTCACATTCGGCTGGTAATAAAAATTTATCATCATTTCCATTTTTGATTAATTTCAAAGTTTCATCTGTGAAGGTATGACCTATATTTGTATGCTCTCATAAATAAGGATCTTTTGAGACTTGTCTAAATTTATCTTCACTCCCTTTTGGTAAAAGTTGGGCAATCGGTTTAATTTTTTTATCAACAGTTTTATATTTCGTGTCAATCTTACCTTCACTTCTAGCAAAATTCATAACAAATTTAGCAATAAGTTCATATTCATCAATCGAATTTAAAAGAACAAATCTGAAAGTTTCTTTTCCATGTAAAATATTTTGAAGTTCTTCAAACAATAAGAATGTGAATGCAATTTTAATTACATGTTCAATATGTTTATCAAAAGAAATATACCCTTTCTCTTTATAAAACTTTTCATAATGTTTTATAATTTTTTTATGGATTTCTTTATAATGAATGAATTGCAAATAAGATGAAGGAAAATATAATGAAAAACTATCTAAAGTATTTACTGATGGGTGCGAGACATCAATCCAAGAACCACCATTGTCTCGCTCAACAATGGCATCTAGGTAAAATTTTGATCATAATAAGCTCCGGACTCACGAAGAGGCATATGATCATTGTGTACCTTCTCATGAGAATGGATGGGAGTCTTTCTAATTTGTTCTCGATTTCATATGTGATTAGGACTTACTATCATAACTTGGAGTGATTGCAAATCATCCTTAGATCTGATTCTTGCGTATGCAGAGCCATCATCCATAACTTTGGTTTCCATTGTGGCCTCGTATATAAATAGCTGACCTAAGATAATCTCATAGGAGCAATTATCCTGAATGAAAAAGTGAAACGTCTCATAGATTCCACCTATCATAAGAGGTATGTTTGCACATGCTCCTAAAAGTGAACCACATCCATTTTCCGCAGTTCTCATAATCCAACCACGATTTTTATCTATTGGCCATTTAAACTTTTCATAAAGCTCTTTTGAAATCACATTAATTTTAGATGAATTCTTTTGATAACCTAAACTGATTTTTATCTCCGGTGTGCCTCTTGCCCAAAAGCTTTTCCTAAAGTTGCTCTCTGAATGTTTGGTTTCATCATCTGGCATGATTGGTCCTAAAAAGTTTTTGTTGACATTACAAGTATTTTCCTCTTCATCATCTCAGTCAAAAGAAGAAAGATATTCATGGATTAATTGAGTTACATCGATAACCAATCGTGCATCTCTACCTCTTGTGAAAGAGGGAACCTCTTTCTTTTTATTAATTAAATGAAAATTTTCTTTTGATTCAATTTTAGCAATAGAAAACATTTGTTCAAGTGTCATAGTTACTGTGATTTTCAATAAGATATATATGTTTCTCTTCAGTTTGTTTTTCTGTTTTAGGAGTTTCCTCTAATTTCTCTGAAGTTTATTTTGGTTCATTGATCATAAGTTGTTTTTCCTCCCTAATTTCTTTTTTTTTTTGGTTCATTTGCTCTGGAGCTTTTGTCTTGTTCAAATTGTACTTTCTTATCCTTTGGTTCATCTCTCATTTTACTCCTAGTAACTCGTCTTCCTGCATCATTTATACCTTTCTCATCGTCCCACTTTCTCTTTTCTTCAACATTCACAATATGCAAATATATGGAGAATTGATCAACGGGTGAGTTCCAAGTCGTTTTCAGCATAATGCCATCCCTAGCCTTAATTAAAGATTCAATTGAGTAGTTCCTTGTTCTCTAGTTTGCTCGGATTCAGAGTCACTATCTACACATTCTAGTTTGACAGCAGAAGATGCTTTCTTAGATTCAGAAAGATTTTTATAAAGCTTTTGCATTCCTCCCTTTCCCCAATTCGCAACTAAAGGAAGGTGTGTTCTATAGTCGCACAACCGCTTGTCAATGTCAATGACAAGTCTTTGTTCTTTTGCTTCCTTTAAGGGTTCACATGTATAGATAAGATGATATGTGGCATCACACCAGATACATCTCCTAACATTGGGATTTCTCCGCTCATTGAAATTCCTTTGGTTCGTTGTTTGAGGAATTGGTTGAGGTGAAATTGGAGGATTAGGAGGTACTAATGAAGGATTAGGTGTTGAAACAGGTTGAGGATATATAGTAGGTTGAGTTTGGACTAAGGGATTATCTTGTAAATTCAATGCATACACTACATTCTGCAAAGCAGATACCTCTTTAGACATGTTTTCATGCATATGCATCATATTCTCCAACTTATTAAACAAAATCTCAAATTGTAGCTCAGTTGGAACTTTAGATGTAGATGCAGTTGGCTCAACCTTTGCGGCTAAATGTGTATCCCTAGTTGCACGAGTAGGAGGAAAACTGGAAGATGGTTGAGACATCGAATCATAAAGAAGTGTTTGGCTTTGCTTCATGTGAGCAACCACCTCAACGACTGTTTTCACAATGCCCCACTCATCTGTAAGTCCATATTCTTTACCCAGTTCTTCAAGTCTACGTTCAACCTCTACCTTTATATCTGGGGTCAAGATCTTAAGGAAATATAAAACTATGTTTGGGGTAAGGGCTACCCTATCCTCTTCTGGTAATTGGGAAAATTGTTTCATAAACTCACAATGGAGTTGAGTTAAAGAAATGTGAGGCTTAGGGGAACTAATCCATTTCATGAATCCCTCTCTACTATGTTGACTATAATCCTCTAGATAAAATTCCTTATGTAACTCCTTTCTGAACTCATCCCATTCATGTTTATCATGTAGTTCCATAATAGCCCTAATCATACCTATGGCAAGTCTACCTAGATATGATTTCCATTTCATCTCAGGCAAGCCATGAAGCTTGGCTAATTCCTCGACTGTATCTAAGTAATTTGTGACATTCATACCTATGAACTTCCCTTTGTCTTTTTAAGAGAGTTTCAACAACTTTCTGACCTTGCATCTCATGCACCATGTTTTTAAATAGTTCATCCATTTTAATATTTTGATTTGATTTACCTTGAACAATCCTAACAATGTCTTGAACTTCTTTCTATTATAAATTATAAAATATGTTGAACAATGCATTGTTGGAGTGTTAATTTATTACTGTATTAATGTGTTTTGGTGTTTTTGATATAGCAGCTGAAGGTTCATGAGGGCATGAAAGCATGAACGGCGGACATCAATAATCCGACTTTGGGGTGGACATCAATAAATCCGATTTAGAATTTATTTTGTAGCTTCAAGGGCATTCCATGTCTCTTGTGATGTGTTACAATTCCTAATGTGTGGAAGTAAGAAATCAGAAACTGAGTTGAGAATATAAGACTTGGCTAAGGCATCCTTTGAGCAACATGTTGTTAACCTTTCTTGTTCTTCTTGAGTAGGTTGACCTTTGCTTCTGAGTATTGGCATCATCTCATCTTCAGATATGTATCCATAGAGATTTCTACCTTGAATATATAATTCTATTATAAGAGACCAAGCATAGTAATTACCTTGATCCAATTTGTCAATAGATGATGGGAATCCATCTCTCATGTTGCGTTGATGATAGCTAATACCACTCTGAGGAGATGGTTGGATACACTCCAAAGATGAGGTGGTGTTGCAAAAATCTTGCTCTACACTTGCCAATGTAGCTTTAGAGTAGCTTAGAAAACACCTTTAGCTTCCCGAATGAGCATTTGGACAGACTATGTACCTTGGAGCATCATCCTCAAATAGTTATAGTAAAACAGATAACTTTCAAATTTGAATGATTCAAAAACTTGTTATTTATGGACTAGGTTCCTCTCAAAAAATACTCAAATCTCACCCATTGATAACAATTAAACCAAGAGCTTTTAGAATAGCTAAATGAAGACCTTAGCTTACTATAAGAAGTTAATTCACTAATTTAGAGTGATTCTATGATGAGAAATGATATTAAGAAGTTGGGGTGTAATCCTAACCTTTTAGGAAGATGATAGTGAGCAGACATATGTTGCTTGCAGAGAATATTTCTCACAATCTAATTGACCAAATGATGTGAAAATTTATATATAGCGACTAGAGTGATCATGATACATATCCCAAGTTGAATCATATGAAAAGAATTAGTACATGTACATAAAGCGATTAATCAATATTATTGAAATGATGATTTTGGAATAGACAACATTACACAGAGAATCACTAGCACAAAATGAATCAAATGTATATGATTATAAAAGTATGACACAAGGGAGATGATGTAGGCTTACTCATAAATATGTGAGCTTAATGTAGCCACAATCTTGAAGCTCAATGGCACCTCCTTCTCTGCCTCTTTCTGGGACTAAAGGTGATGTGATTTTATAGTCATGAAGTGAATTTGAATTTTTAAATATGCCACCTAAAAGTGTCCCTAATTTTAGGATAGTGATTGATTTGATTCTAACCACTTAGGTGGTTGTGACATAAAACTTGTAATGCTAAGAGATTCCCTCAATTAATTCCTTTTCACTTTATCTCAAGAGTTAAATTCTATGCTTTTACAAGAGCTGTTCACATGTGCTCTATGAGTGATTAAAGAATCATATGAGATAAACCTTTGATATTTGGTCAAGCATCAAGGGTTTCAGATGTACCAACACAAAGGGACACATTAGTGAGTATCATACTATAGGGAATTATATTATCTATAAAAATCCAAGGATGTAAGAGTGTAAAAAGATCTTCTAGGAATCGAAAAGATTTTTCATGTCAAAATCTATGCTAAAATTGCTGGATTGGGATAATCCATTCGACATCCATGTGGATGCTTCCAACTATGATATACGATGTATCTAAGCCCAACCGATTGATGATGGCAAGATGGATTTCCCTATTGGAGATGGTAGGTAGCTCTAAAATCGTGCTAAGAGAAATTGTACCACAAGAGCACCAGAAGGACTAGGTATGGCATATGCAATGGAAAATGTTTAGGCATTAACTAATTTCTAATAAATTCAAAATATTTGTAGACCACCAATCCCTCTTGTACTTGGTGAATAAATCATGTGGAAGACTTGTTAGATGGTTCCTACTACTCATCGAGTATGAGTTTGAAGTAGTATTCAAGAAAAGAAAGACCCACATTAGAGCTAATCATCTATCAAGATTAACCTGCGAAGAAGCTCAAAGTGAAATCAATGATGATATTCTGAATGAATATATATTTAACTTGGAGATAATACCAAAGTGGGCAGAGCCTCTTGTGCTGCTCTTTACTTTTGGTCCTTGTCATTCTTAGGTAAAATCTTCTTCAAAGAGTATACAACGAGCACATTAAATACAAATTAATGTGGGTTGTCTCTACAATAGGTATAGCCAAGGCATTCTTAAAAGCACTTTTGTCAAATCGCTTTTAATCTCGTTTCGGGTTCTTGGGGATGGATAGGGGTCTAACAGTGTAGAGGCCCTTTATTTAATTTTCCCAAATTAATATTCAGTTAATCAGTAACTATCCTTCAAGGCAACAACTTCCGCTACACAGTTACTATTTTTTCGGTTACGATCATCTTACACAATAAACTTATCGCGCAAATTAACAACCACAACATCGCACAAACACTATTAATGTTAAGACAATGTTATTGTGTTAATAATGAATTACTACAATTCAACAAGAACAATACTCAGATATCCGCAAGTCTACAACACAGCGTCTTCGCACGATCGCCTAGACGGACAGTCTGGCGAACCCGTCTCTCTCACGAGAACACCGTAATGCCCTTTCATTAATGGATAAACAGGTACAACTATTCGCTATGCCCTTTTGGTGCGTGCGACTATGGAAAATAAAATTACATTATTCCCATCCGATGGCCTAACACTGGCACGCACGGTGGACTCAAACCCGCAAAGAAAAATAAAACTAAGGCTCATTAACTATGCCTTCTATGTACAGTGTTCGGGCTAATTTAAATGTTCGGGTGATCTTTTGTTTCAGGGAATCCAACATAATTTTCAAAGTTTCTGGCTCCACCAGTTGTGCGTGTGTTTTGACTGAACTTGCCGCAATAACTTGACTCATCAGTGCATCGGTCTGCGTCTGCAAAAAAGGCTTCTTGTAAATAGAATTCGTTGGCTATGGCCGCATCTCGTCTGAGCTTCATATCAACAATTTGACCATCAACTCGAGACAATCTTTCTGCTTGAAATCCCAACTGCTTTTCTCTGCGTTCCAGCTCCTGAGCTTGATATTGGATGGTTTTGTAATACGCATCCCTTTCTTTCATGATTCCCTCCATCTCCTTCTTTAGCTGAATCATCCGGAGGGTCTGTGCATCCAAGTCACGACACTTCTGGTGAAGTTCGGTGGAAACTGTCTTTAATTCCTCAGTGTTCTGCATGGCCAGATCAGCCATTTCCTGTCCTTTTTGGGTCACCAGCTCAAGATCCGCACGGGTTTCTTCTAATAAATTGCCGAGAGCAACCCGAGCATCTTCCTTATCCTGTACTAACTGCATTAACTGCTTTATTTCTTCATTGCGAGCGGATAAAAGGAAACTTTGTTCATGTAACTCAGCAAGTGTTGCATCGCGTTGGGCAATGAGGTGGTCCTACTTTGCGATCCAGGCTTGAAGTGTTGAAGTTGAACCTGCAGGGCATGGTTCTCTGCCTTGTCCGCATTTGGTTCTTCCTGCAACGGAGCAATGTCGACTTCCAGCAAGTCTACTTTGCCTTGCAATTCCTGCCGGATATTCTCGGTTGCCAGCTTCATTTGAAGAGGTAATTGGTGGGAAAACTGGATCAGGGAGCGACCCATAGATTCCAGTTCATTAAACATCAGAGTCAGAGGAGGAAGAGCAGGAAGTTTGGGATGAAGAGGCTGAGAACATATGGGGGGAGGGTGGTGGAGAGTAGTCGGGAGAAGAGGATGGAGGAGTGGGTGCGTCGGGAACAACGGGCTCAACGGGGTTAATTGGTGGAGGAAGCGGGATAAGGGTATTTGGCATCAGGATTATTCCGGTTGTATTCTGATTTGTCACCTCAGCCTTGTCGATCACAACCTCAGCAATGTCAATCACTTCGGTGATGATTTCGGCAACAATTTCTTTCACAGTTTCTGGCAACAGTGTAGAGGCCCTTTATTTAATTTTCTCAAATTAATATCCAGTTAATCAGTAACTATCCTTCAAGGCAACAACTTCCGCTACACAGTTACTATTTTTTCGATTACAATTATCTTACACAGTAAACTTATCGCGTGAATTAACAACCACAACGTCACACAAACATTATTAATGTTAAGAGAACATTACTCTGTTAATAATGAATTACTGCAATTCAACAAGAACAATACAAAAGGAAGTAAGTCCAAAGCTTTGTGGCAAGCTTCAAACTTCTCCCTAGGCAGAGCCTTTGTGAAAAGGTCTGCAATGTTCTCTTATGTGGGCACATATTCCAAACTGATCTCTCCAATAGAGAACCTCTCCTTGACATAATGATAGTTCACCTCAACGTGCTTAGTGTGAGCATGGAACACAAGGTTCCTCGCAATTGCCAATGCACTTTGACTATCAGTAAAGATGGTGGTGGCAAAAGACTGACCAACACCAAAATTAGCCATAAGGCATTTGAGCCATACACACTCAACAGTCACTGTGAAAGCTTCCCTATACTCAACCTCACAACTAGATGTGGCCATAGTAGGCTGCTTCTTGCTCAACTAAGATATGCATGAGCTACCAAGCATGAAGCAAAAACTACTAGTGGACATACGAGTGTCATAGCAAACAACGTAGTCAAAGGCAGGAAAAGCATGTAAATATAGTGGTAGTGATCCCCTCTTGGGATAAAACAATCCAAATAGTCAAGTAACAATCAAGTAGCAAAAGATGCACTTAACCACCTGCGAGTGCTTAACACCTGGGCAATTCATAAACCTGTTCATCTGTGAGATAAGAAACTAAATATCTGGCCAAGTAATGCAGAAGTAAATCAAGCATGCAACATCCTGCTGATAGAGAACAACTTCAAATGCATCTCCAACATCATCAAGTCTCAACCTTAAACCTGTTTCCATAGGAGTGGCAATAGGTTTGCAGTCTTTAGGGCCAAAACACTATAATAATGTGTCAATATATATTTTTTTTGACACAAGGTTATTCCTCCATCAACTTGCATAAATTGAATTCGCAAATAATGATTCAAATGCCCAAATCTGACATCTCAAACGAGGCATGCAAATCAGCCTTAAAATCAGCAATAGACTTCTCATTGGGACTCATGAGCAACATGTCATCAACATAGAATCCAATGATAGGAAGTACATCATTTGCACACTTAACATGTAAGGTGCTCTCAATTTGAATGCTCTCAAAACCATGTGCAATCAAGTAGGCATGTATCTTTCATACCAAGCACATGATGCTTGCTTCAAATCATACAATGCCTTTTTCAACCTGCACACTTTGTTTTCATGGCCTTTTTGCACAAAACCATGAGGCTAAAAAACATACACTTCATCATGAAAGTCACCATTCAAAAATATAGTTTTAATGTCCAACTAATGTACATTCCAAACATGATGAGCTACAAGTGCAAAAATGCTAGAAATAGTACTCATTTGACATGTAGGAGCAAAGGTCTCATCAAAATCAATGCCTCTTTCTTGAGCATAACCTTTTGTAACAAGCCTAGCCTTATAATTGTCAATTGTTCCATCCAGCTTACACTTCAGCTTGTATACCTACTTAGTGCCAATGGCCTTTTTGCTAAGAGGCAAGTCACATAAAGACAAGGTACCATTCTTCATAATACACCATATTCTCATTGCATAACAGGCATCCAATTTTTTGAATTTTGGATGTTTGTTCTAATAAAAAATACTAGAGGTAGCCATAGCATCAAACAAAACATGCTCATTCTAATAATAAATATTAGAGGTAGCCATAGCATAGAAATCTGATGCAAAATAAGCACTATGAGAGCTTGGACGAGTATGATATGATGGACATGCCGCTAATTCGCTATCTTGCAAAGCCTACACCATGCATTTAGGCATAGTCTTTGCCTCCTCTATATCAGACCTCTCGTCAAAAAGTGCATCATGTAGATCTGCATAAAAAATGGAATGATTTACATCATCATGTGGAACCTACAAAGGCTGAGAAATTACCTCATTTGGACCAACATTAGATTATCCACCTATAAAAAGAGGCAACAAAGTTGCATACACATCTTTTGAGCTAACTGATGTCTCCTTAGTACATGAAAGTAATGACTGGATTGCATATTCCACAAAAACAACATCATATGTGTTTATGTGTGTGTATGTGTCTATGTGTGTATGTGTCTATGTATGCATCTATGCATGTGCATTATGTATGCATGTAAGTATGTATGTACATTGTATGCATATGCATATGCATTATGTATGCATATGTATGCATGTATGTGTATATGTGTGTATGTCTCTCTATGTGTGTGTGTATCCATATATGTGTGTGTATGTGTGTGTCTATGTGTCCGTATGTGTGTATGCATGTGTATGTGTGTGTATGCATGTGTATGTGTGTATGTGTCTATGTGTGTATGTGTGTGTGCATATGTGTGTGTATGTGTGTGTGTCTATGTGTATGTGTGTGTATCTATGAGTGTGTATGTGTTTATGTGTGTGTATGTGTCTATGTGTGTGTATGTGTCTATGTGTGTGTATGTGTCTATGTATGTATGTGTATGCATGTATGTATGCATATGTATGTGTATGCATGTGTATGTGTGTGTATGCATCATTATGTGTGTATGTGTCTATGTGTGTATGTGTTTGTGTATATGTGTGTGTATGTGTGTGTATGTGTGTGTGTCTATGTGTATGTGTCGATACACGTTTATGAGTGTGTATGTGTTTATGTGTGTGTATGTGTCTATGTGTGTGTATGTCTCTATGTCTGTATGTGTATGCATGTATGTATGCATAGGTGTGTGTATGTGTGTGTATGCATTATGTATGCATATGTGTGTGTATGCATTATGTATGTGTATGTATGCATGTAAGTATGTATGTATGCATATGCATATGCATTATGTATGCATGTATTTGTATGTGTGTGTATGTCTCTCTATGTGTGTGTGTATGCATATATGTGTGTGTATGTGTGTATGTGTGTATGCATATATGTGTGTGCATGTGTGTATGTGTGTATGTGTGTATGTGTGTGTATGTGTGTATGTGTGTATGTGTGTGTATGTGTGTGTATGTGTGTATGCATGTGTATGTGTGAGAATGCATCATTATGTGTCTATGTGTCTATGTGTGTATGTCTGTGTGTATATGTGTGTGTATGTGTGTGTCTATGTGTGTATGTCTGTGTGTATATGTGTGTGTATGTGTGTGTACGTCTATGTGTATGAGTGTGTATGTGTTTATGTGTGTGTATGTGTCTATGTGTGTGTATGTCTCAATGTGTGTATGTGTATGCATGTATGTATGCATATTTGTGTGTATGTGTGTGTATGCATTATGTACGCATATGTGTGTGTATGCATTATGTATGTGTATGTATGCATGTGCATTATGTATGCATATGCATTATGTATGTGTATGTGTGCATGTGCATTATGTATGCATATGTGTGTGTATGCATGTAAGTATGTATGTATGTACACATATGCATATGCATTATGTATGCATATGTGTGTGTATGCATATAAGTATGTATGTATGTACGCATATGCATATGCATTATGTATGCATGTATGTGTATGTATGTGTATGTGTGTGCATGTCTCTCTATGTGTGTGTGTATGCATATATGTGTGTGTATGTGTGTATGTGTGTATGTGTGTATGTGTGTATGTGTGTATGTGTGTATGTGTGTATGTGTGTATGTGTGTATGTGTGTATGTGTATATGTGTGTGTATGTGTGTGTGTGTGTATGTGTGTGTATGTGTGTGTAGGTGTTTATGTGTGTGTATATGTATGTGTATATGTGTGTGCATGTGTATGCATTATGTGTGCATGTGTGTATGCAACATTATTTGTGTATGTGTGTATATGTGTGTATATGTGTGTATATGTGTGTGTATTTGTGTGCATGTGTGTGTCTATGTGTATGTGTGTGTGTGTGTGTGTCTAGTGTGTATATGTGTGTGTATGCACATGTATGTGTGTGTAAGTGTGTGTGTGTGTGCATACCTTGCTTCAATGAGATGTCTCTCTCTCTCTCTCTCTCTCTCTCTCTCTCTCTCTCTCTCTCTCTCTCTCTCTCTCTCTCTCTCTCTCTCTCTCTCTCTCTCTCTCTCTCTCTCTCTCTCTCTCTCTCTCTCTCTCTCTCTCTTCTTGCTCTCGCGTCCAAATCCCAGCACAAATATGCCAAGAGAAATCGAATTTCTTTTTTACATTTGAGAGTGTCGCATATGCGACACTGTCCGGTTTGCCAATGTCGCAAATAACATCACTAGTTAGCGACGGTATTTGTGACGCACTAATTTAGCATCGCATAAGCGACGCAAGCATCGCTTATGCAACGAATGCCCGAAAAAAAAATCCGAAAATAGCACCGTCGCTTATGTGACGCTAGCATCGCATAAGTGACAGTGTTCATTTTTTTTTTCAATTCGGGGGCGTCGCTACGCCCCCTATTTCTTGTAGTGGGAATCAGGCCTGGGAGGCTCAAAGAAAGTAGCAATCTGTGCTTGAAGAGTAATTACTTGAGGATGTAAAGTATTGACTTACTCTATAATCTCTGGAGGTGTGACTTCACTAGCTGGTGTTGGTTGTTGCAAAGGTGTTTGCAATAGTAGCACTTGATGGTCGTCTTGTAGCTTCTGATATGCTTCATTCATATTGTCATAATCCTCTAAGAGTCGTGCATGATCTTCTAATAGTATCTACATGGATTCCAATGGTATTGCTTCAAAGCGGCTGAGACTCAGAGGTTCCTCCGGTTGATCCAGAGTTGCTTCAATATTTTCTCTGTTTTGTTCCTACAATCGCTGATTCTCTTCCTTGGCCGCTACGAGGTGATGCCGTAATAGTCCCATATTTCGATCTAGCAAATAGGCCTACAATTTCTCATGAAACAATATTTCCCAAATAGTGATCTTAGTCACTTCCCACCATTGTGAATACCATTTTTTATTATTCCTACTCCATTTTGTGCAAGCCGAGGAGTCCTCGAGCTTGAGGAGTATTAATAGTATTTATGTACCAATTTTCATAACTTTCAGAGCTCCTTTGAGCCTCCAAATTAGCCTTAGAACCTAATTTTTAACTAGGTCAGACACTAGGTCTGGACAACACCAAAGCTAGTCAAAAACTATAAAAAGAGCTAGAGAGCTCATTTTTGAGGGTACCTTGTTGAAGATTTAAACTTGTATGAGAGCTTTTTTGCAATAGAAGTTACTCCATTGTTTCTCTCATTTTTCTTGCCTTGTGTGCATGTGTGCGTGTGTATGTGTATGCATGTTGGTGTGCTTCTCACTCACACACTTGTGCCATCACTTGTTCGAGGTCTTCATACCATCCTCATGTCTTGCCAGATTGACATTAAAGGAGGTGCTACTCATCACTGAGCTACACCAAATTTTGGCACCGTTGTCGGGGATCGAGCTTTGAGGACAAGCGTGTGATGGTAAGACGTAGAGTAGAGACGTTGGAAGAGTAGGTAAGCAATTCTTTTACTTGTTTTTACCTTCCTATTCCCTTCTACACACCATATCCCTTCATCATCATCTTCACCATCGCGACCATATACCTCCATCTCCGTTCATTTCCTCATTTCCACTTGAGAGAGAGAGAGAGCGAGAGAGAGCTTGTATGCACATTTGTTTTCTGTGTTTTCCTGAGTGTTCTTGCAGGTACCAGCTGCCATTACAGCATCAGCAGCTTCAGCAGGTGAGAAATTTGACTGTGCAGGTCCCGAGGCATTGACCTCTCTCGATCGCAATCCACAAAAAATTTCAACTTTTGGTAAAACAAAGTGCACCACCATAACACACATAATGAGCACATCGCAAATCACTAATTAAAATTAAAAAATTCCTTAATCCTTTGTCAATCATGATTGACACTGTCAATCGCGATCGACAACCACGATCAACAGACTCTGTCAATCACGACCGATGGACTCTGTCGATCGCGAGCGATAGACTCTATCAATCACGACCGACAAACCACGACGGACTGCCATGTAGAACTCAGTCAATCGAGATTGACACCATCGATCGCGATCGACTGAAATATCATGATTGACACAAAGATTTGCATGTCCATGTGTCCATCGCAACAGACACACCCACAATCGACTAAAATTGCACCAAAATTTGCGGAAAAAGTGTCGATCATGATTAATACCATCAATCGCGACTGACAGACCCCACAACTGACTTTGTCGATCGTGATTGACACCGTCAATCGTGACTGATGTGTTGATGGCAACTGATAGGCCCCTACGGTCACCTCTATCGATCGCGATTGACAGACCTGTTGATCGCGATTGTCAGACATTTTCGGCTAAAGTTTTAAGGATTTCTATTTCAAATTTTGGGGTAATTGTGGGCACAAAAATCAAGCACTTAGAGCAGTGTGAGGACTCTACACAAGTAATTTGAGAAAAACCTTGTTTGATTGTTAGCTTGTTTGAACCCTGTTTGAACCGTGTTTTAACCCCAGAACCCTAAACAGTCATAACTTCCTCATACAAAATCCGTTTGGAGTGATCTTAGGATGAGGGAAGAAAACAAAGGGATCTCTAGGATTGTTTTCCATAAAGACAAAGGGCAATTTGGTCTATGCATTACATGAATGAAAATGGTCTGTTGTGTCAATTGAATTTAAATCTTGAGCTAACTTTAGGACTTTTACAGGTCCACTGAGAGCATCGAAGGGCATTCAAGGCAAGAGTGAGTGTAGGCTTGGGAACACACTTCTTGGGCAACGAAGAGCAAGGGATAAGCAACTTGAGGTTGGATGATTCTCAAGTCCCTTTTGTTGGTGCAAGGCAATCAACAATTGAAGTTTTGATGAAGGTTTGAAAGTCAAGGACTGAAGAAAAGATCAAGATATGAAGCATGAAGAAAGTACATGTTCAAAGAATGAAGATATGTATACATATGTACATTAACTTAGAGTTAGCTCACTTATACTTTTGTATATTTATGAGCTTGTACATATTTGCCTATATATACAAGGAAAATAGTTTCCTTTATATTGGTCCAGATTCCCTGGTGGAGGATTTGCCACATGAGCATCCACTTTTTTATCTCGATGAGGGGGTGCCAGAGAGACATGAACTTTAGATCCCATCGCAATCCCGTCCAAGTAAGACACAACTTCTTACTAAGCACGATATGATAGTCCAAATTCTTCTTGATTCTAGGAACTTTGTTCAGGCTATTTTTGTTGTGCCGTTTAAGACCCTCATGGTGCGAAGGTTCCTGCCCAATGAGGAGGTGGTGAGCATTCTCAAGTGATGCATCTGCTCTGCAAAAGGATCCATTCTTCATAGTTCACTCTTATTTCCAAATCGATATCCTCAAATCTAATCCATTGTCCAGTTTCTTGGTTCTAGAGGTATTTCCAATATCAAAATCCCTTGTTCCAAAGCTTCTTAGCTTTTTGGAGGTTCTAGGACTCCAGACCTCTCATTCCCTTGATAGGGAACTAGATCGAATCATTTTGTTTGATACCTGCTACCCGTTTCCAATCTTCACTGATTCTGACAAACTATTTGACCTTGTTCCAACTCTTCCACAGAGAACACACAAGATTCGAGCCTTTAGGAGACACTAGAAGTGGGGAGAACAAAAGGGTGAGAAGGCCCAGGTCCTTCCAACCTGGGAGTCCCACTAGCATAAGAGCAGTTTTATTCCTGAAGATAAGCATGGTCCAAGAGGCCTCACTATTGCACCAAGTTTTGATAAGCCATTTAGCCACCAACTCATTTGCCATGCCTTCGATGTCCAGAATGCCTAGACCCCCACGATCCTTTTACCTAATACAAGTAGTCCATTTAATTTTGGGGACACCCGTTCTGTTGGATTTCCCGTCCAAAGAAAGTTTCTGCAGATTCTTTCCAATTTGATAATCTGTTGATCATTCGGTCTCCAGCAAGAGAGAAAGTAAATAGTTGATGAGATAAGGAACATATTAATTACCATGACACACCCCACGAGGTTGATCTGCATACGTTTCTAGTAGCCCAACTTGTTATCAAGCTTAGAGAGGACCCGATTCCATTGTTGGTCCATTGAAACATCAAATCCCATTGGAATACCTAATAGGTGGAAGATTTTTCTCCTAGGGATCATCTGACAGCCCTGGTCAACAAGAAGTCAAGGTGAAAGCCCAATAATGGCTCTGAAAGTGGTTTTAGAGTGGTTTATTTTGGATCCTGGTGCCACATAGAATGTGTCAAGGCATCCCCAAAAGGTATCAATGCTAGTCATATCAATATGCACAAAGGCATTTGTGTCATCTACAAATAGTCTCATGATCATCTAGCCTTGATTGAGAGGAAACGAGAGACCTTTGATATGGCCTAATTCCATATGATGCTTCACAAGGTAGTTGATCCCCTCTGTAGCAATAGCAAAAAGTAGAGGGGGCAAAGGGCATCCTTGTTTGATAGAGCATTTTAATATGATAGCCTTCAACAACTAGCAATTGTTGTTTATCTACATCGATGCATTTCCCAATAGGGTAGAGATCATCTTAGTGAATTTCTAACTGTAATCGAGGTCTTCAAGAGATTGGAGAATGAAGTGCCATTCAAGCCTATGATAAGCTTTGTCAAAGTCAATCTTAAGGAAGATAAAATCTTAATCAGACTCTTCAGCAAAGTCCAGACCTTCCCAAATATCAATAATAGCTTCCAGGATGGATCTACCATTAATGAAGCCACACCAAAAGATGCCTCTTGCCACACCAAAAAAAAAGAAGAATGGACATTTACTATTGTTTGCAGTTATGATCCATCTTCTCACGAACAGTGTATGTCTATAGTAGACTTAGATATTTGGTACTTTGATAGTGGAGCAACGAAACATATTACCTCACAACGTTGTTTCTTCACTTCACTTGAGCCTGCCTCTATAGTGATTACTGCAACATGCGCCAATAAATCCTCTTATCTTGTCATGGCAATTGGTAAGATCATTTTGACTACTACTAACGGTAGTTCTTTTACATTGTCGGATGCTCTATTTGTGCCACGGATCAAGAAAAATCTGTAAGCAGTTTCATCATTAGCCAAGATTGGCTTAGTTGTGAAATTTCTTGATGATAGATGTACAATTCATGATCCATCAAATGGCAATGGCATTATTGCTTCTGGCATTTTATGTCATGGGCTGTATAAGCTCATAGATTATGCAAAATCAGTAAATGATTCAACATGTGTAGTTCAAGATTCTCAGCCTATGTTAGATGCAAAGCTTTGGCATGCACACTTTGGTCATCTGTATTTTGCTAGTTTTTTATGTCTGTAGAAATCCAAAACAGTGTCCTCTCTACCCAAACTTGAGGCATCTGGTAAACATGTCTATGAAGGATATATTTTCAGCAAAATGAAGCATTCCTCCTTCCCAAAAGATGGTTCAGAATGGGCTACTCACAAATTGTAGCTTGTTCATAGTGATGTTTGTGGTCCTATGCAAACACCTTCTTTTGGAATCTACCTTTACTTTCTGACTTTTATAGATGATTCTTCCAAGCATGCATGGGTATATCCATTGAAAGAAAAGTCCAAAGTATTTATGTGCTTCAAACAATTTCTAGTTTTGGCTAAAAATCTATCAGTATGTAAAATGGGCACCCTCCATTCTGATCGAGGGGGGGAATATATGTCTTCTGATTTTAATGCATTTTTGGTTGAGTGTGAGATAAAACATCAGTGTACAATGCCATATACACCTCAATAGAATGGTGTTGCAAAAACGAAGAACATATCACTCATGGAGATGTCGAGGTGTATGGTCAATACTTTACCACATAATTTCTAGCTTGAGGTTGTTATGTGTGCAGCATATGTACTTAACAAGTGTCCCACTAAAGCATTGTAGGCTTTCACTCCATATGAGGATTGGCATGGTCCCAAGCCATATGCTGTTCACCTGTGTGTCTTTGGTTGTCTAGCATATGCATTAGTTCCTGAACGACAACACAAGAATTTGGATGATAAGTAGTGAAATATATTTTTGTTGGGTACAGCTCTGAAAGCAAAGTCTATTCTTTGTATCTTCCATAGACTAAACCCATTTTGTTTAGCCATGACATTGTTTTTGTGGAAGATGCAATTCAACCATTACTTTCATGTACTAAGGAGACATTAGTTAGCTCCAAAGGTGTGTATGACACTTTTAGTGGATAGTCTAAAGTTGGTCCAAATGAGACAATTTCTCAACTTGTGAAGATTCCACATGATGATGCAAATCATTCCATTTTATGCATATTTACATGATGCACTTGATGAGAGATCAAATATAGAGGATGCAAAAGATATGCCTAAATGGTTGGTGTAGACTTTGTGAGATAGAAAATTAGATGCACATTGGTCATATCATACGTGTTTAGGCTCTCATAGTGCTTCTTTTGCATCAGATTGCTATGATATGGCTCCCTCTGGTCTTTGTGATGAGAATGAGCATGTTTTGTTTGATGAAGCATAAAAAATTTTGAAAATTGGATGGCTGCTATGCAATAAGAATATGATGCTATTATGAAAATTGGTACTTGGTCTTTATCAATTGACTCCTAGCAAGAAGGGCATTCGCACTAAGTGGGTATACAAGTTGAAGCATAAGCCTGATGGAGCAGTTGGCATGTATAAGGTTAGGCTTGTTGCAAAAGGTTATGCTCAAGAAAGAGGCATTGATCTTGATGAGGGCTTTGCTCCTACATGGCCAATGGCTATTGTTCATAGCATATGTGCACTTGTAGCTCATCATGTTTGGAATGTACATCAGTTGGACATTAAAAGTGCATTTCTAAATGCTGACTCGCATGTAGAAGTGTATGTTTTTTAGTCCCATGGTTTTGTGCAGAAAGAGCATGAAAACCAAGTGTGTAGGTTGAAAAGGGCATTATATGGTTTGAAGCAAGCACCATGTGCTTGGTATGAAAGATACATGCCTACTTGATTGCACATGTTTTTGAGAATATTCCAATTGAGAGCACCTTATATGTTAAGTATGCAAATGATGTGCTTCTGATCACTATTGCCTATGTTGATGACATGCTGCTCAGTGGTCCTAATGAGAAGCATATTTCTGATTTAAAGCTTATTTGCATGACTCATTTGAGATGTCATGTTTGGGGAATTTACATCATTATTTGGGCATTTAGTTTATGCAAGTTGATGGCAAAATAGCTAAGGTAAAAATGAGAGATGGTTTTCCTTCTTTCATTGATAAATTGGATAGGAACAACTACCAAGCATGGTCCTTGAGGATTAAGACATACTTACACGGAAGGAGTCTCCATGGATACATCTCACAAGATGAGGAGATGCCCATTTTTAGAAGCAAAGGACAACCTACAAGAGAGGAGCATGAAAGACTCAATTCATGGTGTGCCAAGGATGCATTACCAAGGTCATACTTACTTAACTCAATCTCTGATTTTCTTCTTCCACACATTAGGAACTGTAAGACATCCCAAGAGACTTGGGAAACATTGTCTTCCTATTTCTCTTCCAACACAAGGGCTAGGAAGAACCAATTTTGGATTGAGTTTACCACTCAAAGAAAGCAACCCAAACAAGGCATTTCAGAGTATGTGACCAAAGTCAAGGATGTAGCTTATCAATTGGAAAGCATAGGAGAAGAAATTGAGGAGGAGCAGATTATAAGACAAGTAATCAATGGTATTAAAGCAGATGATAAATGGGAGATCTTCACAACTGCCATGGACTTGTACATGGACATGCAAATTCCATACCTTACCACACTCATGGGGCAACTCTTCACCCATGAAGCCAAGCTCAACAAGAATGGAGATTCATCAAGAGGTAATAGCCCTTCTGCCCTATACACACATAAAATTAAGTCTAAAGAGAAAGGAAAAAGCAAGAAGATTGAAGATGAAGGAGCTACCTACAACTATGCAGGGAGAGGTAGAAACTCAAGAGAAAGGGGCAAAGGAGGTAAGCAAGGTAGGGGGAGACCTTATAACTCCTCACCATGTAATATTTGTGGATTGTCAATCATACTACAGATGAGCGTTATAGGAACTTTAAGAATCAGAGAGGTAGAGGATTTCAAAGAGGTGGATATACACAATCAAGAGGAAGATTCAATCATCATCAAGGTTACAATAACAACTACAACAACAACAACAACAACAACAACAACAACAACTACAATAACAACCACAATAACAACTACCAAGGAGGCTACAAATCAAGGAAAGATTACAACAACTATACAGAGGAGCAAGAGGATTCTCTTTTGATTATGAATATGACTTCAAAACTAGGTATAAATGATGAGCATCTCTTCTACATTGACTCAAGATGTTGAAACCATGTGGCAGGCAATGTAGCTCTTCTCTCTGACCTTGAGGAACCAAAGGGTAAACATCGGGTACAAACAGGTGATGACACCAAGCACTCAGTGATCAAGGTAGGAAATGTTAAGACCTTTGATGGAAATAAGAATATGTTGAGCACGGTTCTATATGTACCTACAATTACCAAGAATTTGATGAGTGTTGGAAAGGTTGTGGAAAAGGGTTTGCAGGTCAAGTTCAACAAATATGGAGCATTTGTGGAGGATCCCGAGCGAGGATTCAACTGAATTGCCAAAGGAGAAAAGACAGGTAGATTATTCACTTTTGAACTTGAGGATACAAGGAATATTGCACTTTATAGTTACAAAGACCAAACACTATCAGAGCTTGAAATTTGGCATAAGAGATTAGGGCACTTTATTGGTGAGGGAACTTTAAAGCAAATATGTAGAGATCAATGTGTGCTTGGGATACCTAATGTATCCAAGCAACACATGATCTATAAATGTGGTGCTTGACAGTTTGGAAAATCTCACAAGTTACCCTTCTCAAGGAAAGGTTATATGCATGAGGACTACCTAGAGCTTGTTCATACAGATGTATGGGGACCAAGTAAGGATTCCTCAATTTCTGGATCAAGGTATTATGTATCTTTCATTGATGATTTCAGTAGGTGGAGTATCTTATATTTTATGAAGCACAAAGATAAAGTATTCAGTTGCTTTAAAAAGTATCTTGCACTTGTTGAGAATTAAACAGGAAGAAGCCTAAAGAGACTAAGGTCAGATGGAGGAGGTGAGTACTTCTCAAACGAGTTTCATGCATTCTTACAGGATAGAGGAATCAAAAGAGAAATTACAACAAGGTATACCACTCAGCAAAATGAGGTGGCAGAGAGGAGAAATAGACTAATTATTGAAACAACTAGGTCAATGTTAAATGAGAAAAAACTACCTAATTACTTGTGGGCAGAGTGTGTATCTACTACCACTTATCTTGTAAACAAGATGCCATCAAAATCTCTTGATGGAATGACCCCATATGAAGCATGGCATGGTAGAAGGCCTTCACTTGATCATTGTAGGATCTTTGGATGTGTTGCTTATGTGCATATCCCTTCTCAAATCAGAGGTAAGCTTGACCCTAAGGCAGAGAAGTGCATGCATCTTCATAGGGTATGACTTGAATCAGAAAGGATACAGGTTCTACAATCCTTCTAACAAAGGATTTATGGTCAGTAGAGATGTTGTCTTTGATGAGAATGACTCTTGGCTTGAAAGTGAATGCAAGAGAGTAAAGCTACCTTATGACTTGGAAGAGGAATTTCCAAGCCTCACCAAGGAGGAACCAAACCAGATTGAAGACATCAATTTAGATGATGAGGACATCATCAACCTAGAAGAATTCAAGGCATGGAAATCCAAAGGCAAAGTCAAGATGAAGAAGTTGGAGGATATACCTAAATCATCCAACCAAGCAAACAGAAGATCACAAAGGGAGAGTAAGAAGCCAATCAGATATGGGTATGACACTTCTTTAGTTATTAAGCACTCTTTTTATCTTGCAAAAGACTTGTCATTTGAAGAGCCATCATCATATGAAGAGGCAAAGACTAAGGCAGAATGGAAGGAAGCTATGGATGAGGAGATTGAAGCACTCAAGGAGAATGATACTTGGGAGCTAGTGCCAAAGAAAGATTCTATGAAGGTAATTGGTTCTAGATGGATCTATAAGATCAAGAGGAATTCTGATGGATCAATAAGCAGGTACAAGGCTAGACTTGTGGCTAAGGGTTTTGCACAAACCCAAGGAGTTGATTATGAAGAAACCTTCTCACATGTGGCCAAAATGCCAACCATCAGGGTATTGGTAAGTGTGGCTACATCAAAGAATTGGAACATGTATCAATTGGATGTAAAAATGCATTTTTGAATGGCTGGATTTCAGAGGAGGTGTACATGTCTCAACCTCCTGGCTATGAGGACCCAAGCAAGGTAACATATGTGTGTAAATTGAACAAAGCTCCTTATGGATTGAAGCAGGCACCTAGGGCATGGAACCATAGGTTGACTACATACCTTCAGGATAAAGGATTCATTATGAGTAAAGTAGATACTTCTCTATTTGTTAAGAGGAGTAATTCAGAGGTAATATAACTATGTGTATATGTTGATGATATCATACTCACAGGTAATGGCATCAAGCATATTAAGAATCAAATGATGCAAGAGTTCAAAATCAGTGATCTACGATCACTAAAGTGTATTCGAAGGTAGAAATGAGCTCAATCATGTTTTCGACACCAAATATGAGTATGTACATATGTATGTATGTATGTATGTATGTATGTATGTATGTATGTATGTATGTATGTATGTATGTATGTATGTATGTATGTATGTATGTATGTATGTATGTATGTATGTATGTATGTATGTACGTATGTATGTGTGTGTGTAAGTAAGTAAGTAAGTAAGTAAGTAAGTAAGTAAGTAAATAAATAAGTAAGTAAGTAACTAAATAATAAGTAAGTAAGTGAGGAAGTAAGTAAGTAAGTAAGTAAGTAAATAAGTAAGTAAGTAAGTAAATAAGTAAGTTAGTAAGTAAGTATGTATGTATATATGTATGTATGTATGTATCTATGCGTGTATGTATGTATGTATGTATGTATGTATGTATGTATGTATATATGTATATATGTATGTATGTATGTATGTATGTATGTATGTATGTATGTATGTATGTATGTATGTATGTATGCATGCATGTATGTGTGTATGTATGTATATATGTACATATTTATGCATGTGTGTGTGTATTTACTATATGAATCTTAGAGCCCTAATTTTTTTAATATTTATGTAAATCTACAAGTAATAATCTTAAAAGCCTATTTTTTAGACATTTAAGTATATATAATATTATCAATCCTTTTTTTTTTTAGGTTTTCAATATATATAATGTTAGATATACTCAAAACTCCACTTGCATGGGCCAAAAATGATCCATGATACTTTAAGTTCTATGGCCCCCAACATGAGGAGAAGCCATTATGAGATTCCACACATTTGTGATGAGGTCTACTTGACACTAGCAAAATTTTCTAGATGATCTATGTGAGTCTAGTGAGAAGGTTAGCCAACATGTATACTTTAGTCACACTGGAATTCCAGAGGTATGATAGTTTGGTGGTCAACCAATCTAGAATTACATTGATGTGTATGGAGTCCCAAAGGAAGTCCGGAGGTATGAGAGCTCAGTAGTCAACATGTCCAAAACTATGGTGACCAGTTCAGTAGTCAACTTGTCCTAAACTATGATGACCAATTCAATAGTCAACATGTCCGAAACTACGGTGATCAGTTCGATAGGCTGGATTTTTTCAATGGTCTTGGTGTCTAGTCCAGACTGTTTGCTCAGTCCAATAATTACGTAATTATGAGATGTTCCAAAATTACAGATGATCTTGATGGTTATGCCTAAATCATAGCATCAGACAGTCCCCAAGATCTTGCCTAAATTAGAGGATGAATTAGGTCCAGTTACTGAGATAAAATCATAGTTAAGCACACCATAAAAGCCCTTCATCTAGAGTCTATCTATATTGCCATTGAAGCTCCCTAGTGGGAGTGCATGGGTGGACAGTATCATTGTCGTATATACATTACTGCTGGAAATTAGAGAATTTTGAGTTCTCTATCTCTCTATCTGTGTACATTTATTTTAGCATATTTTGCCTCTCATTACTCTGCCTCAAAATCTAATTCTATTGCATTATTCCTCTTGATCATTATTTTCTAACATGGTATCAGAGCTAAAGAAGTCTTGCATATCTTAGAAACAAAAATGCATAAGTCATAGAATTCTTTGAATGACTTATAGAGAGAAGATCCCAAGTGGTGTGTCTTCATCTATTGTTGGGAGTCAAGGTAGTTCATCAACAGTAGTATGCAAACACACTGTGTGCCTATTGAAGAATGAGCCGGCGAATCAGATTAGTAATGATGTCATCCGTGCAAACATTGTGGATTCGAACAACAACCTTCACAAAAGGTAAACTCAATGGTACTAATTACACCTTGTGGGAATTTTAGATGACTATCTTTGACTCTTATGCGCTACTCGAGACTATACTTGGGACTGATTGTTAACCCCAAGAAACACCTGACGCAAATAATCCTGGTTGGATGATTCCTCTCAATGCTTATCTTTTAGTGCTTGGAAGCATAGGAATGTAGACACTCTATACTCTAGTTACAAGTACTTTTGATAGTGTTCTTACGCTTATTTAGCACACCACAAAGGCATATGAGACTTGGAACATATTGAGAAATCAAGATGAAACTCGGAATCAAACATGGATTTAGAACTTGGAGAATTAGTTACCAGCTGAGAGGTTTGCTGATGGGAAGACTGTTGAAGTGTTTATCACTCGCATAAAGAATCTATTGTCTCTGAATTTTTCCACCAAATTTTGATGGTCTAGTAACTACCCTTAATACCCAGATCAGACCACAATCACTAACCCTTGAAGAATTCAATGCCTTACTCATGGAGGAGGAGTTGCAGCTCAAGGCAAGGAATGTTCGCGGTAAAAGAGAAGTTGCATTCATGGTAAATGCCAAAGGTACCAAATTTGATTCTTTGAAAGATGGGGACAAAAAGAAGAAGGACAAGAAGAAGTTCAAGGGAGAGTGTTTCCATTGCAAGAAGAAAGGCCAAAGAATCCAAGACTGTCGCATTAAGAAGGCAGATGAGAAGATTGGCTCTTTGAAAAGTGGAAAGGGCAAGGAAATTGTTTGTTACGGTAGAGGAAATGTGTTCCTCAACTGAAGATTTAGCTACAGATGACTCATGGGTATCAGACAATGGTGCCTCTAGTCACATGACAAGCAGAAAAGACCTTTATAGTTCCCTATAGCCTCTAGATGAAGCCATCATGGTGAAGGTAGGAAACAATGCAAGATGTCCTGCTAAGGTCAAAGGTATGATGTCTTTCATTAATCATAATAGGGACAACAGAAAGCTTTCAGATGTGTTGTATGTTCCACAAATCAATTGAGATCTAATTTTGATAGCTTCTATAACTGATCAAGGGTGTCTTTCAGCAAGATAGGAGTTGAGATTCTAGACCAAAATAAAAATGTTATCGAGATCGGAATAAGGAGGAACAACCTGTATGAGTTGTCTACTCTTACAACCACGATAGGTATGGGCACAAGTAAGCTTTGGCATGAGAGATTTGGCCACATCGGGTACCCAATACTGAGAGAGATGCACCGAAAAGGTATGGTTGATCACCTCCCTCTGATTGTAGAGATGAAAGAATCGTGTGAAGCCAGCATGATGGGCAAGTAGCAGAGGAAGGCATTTCCACAAGTAAGTAAGAATAGAGCAAGTAGTCCTCTTAAGTTGGTGCATGTTGACTTGTGCAGAAAAATGCCTACAAAAGCCTTGGGAGGATCTTCTTACTTCATTACTCGTCAATGACGACAACAAGCAGATGTGGGTGTACTTTCTTCGTCATAAGGCTCAATCTTTTGGTAAGTTTAAAGAATGGCTTCAGCTTGTTGAAACTGAAACACGGAAAAAGATGAAGAAGTTCAAGATTGATGGTGGCAGTGAGTTCACGTAATAGCATTTGATGATTTCTATAAGGGCAAAGGAATCTAGCATGAACTCACAACGGCACATAGCCCTCAAGAGAAAGTGTTGTTGAACGTCGAAATCGAACCATGATGGAAATGGAAAGGTGCATGTTGAAGGGAAAAGGACTGCCTAATCATTTTTGGGCAGAGGTCGTAAGCATGGTTGTTTATAGCTTAAATCATAGCTACACTAAGGCACTTGATGGAAAGACTCCACGAGAAGCCTACACTGGCAGAAAGCCTTCTCTTTCCCATTTCAAAGTGTTTGGAAGTGAGTGTTATGTACACATTCCAAACAAGCTTCAACCAAAAAGCACCTAATGTATCTTCTTAGGGTACTGTGAAGAAAAGAAAGCTTGCAAGCTTCATGAGCCAGAGGCAAAGAAGATCATAGCGACTCAAGGAGGAGCAGCCACATGCGGTGGAAAAAAAAAAGAAAGCTTCAACTTTATCAACAGACAAAGAAGTAATCCACTATCAACCTGACCCAAGAGCTATCCGTTCTATGGAAGAGAAGGATGCATCATCCTCAGATGATGAGACTGAAAGTCACCAACCTACTGTCACTTAACTAATAGTTGTAATGGCATATCATCACTACGTATTGGATTCCTTTTCCCTTGACATACATTGCATCGGCTTATGAGTATCTCATTGGTCTTAATGGATTTTGTCAAGAATCCAAGCCACTACCTCCCGATTAGGAGTGTGATGGGCTAACCACGTGCCCCAAAAGCCATGGTTGAGGATTACTTCCTAATCCTCTCTCTTAGGGCGTGGTTCCAACCATCTCCTACTAGGATTATGTGACATTCCTTCCCCCTTAGACTGAGCATTGCCCTCAATGCTCACTTGTGGACCTTCCTGAATCTCTTGGACCCACTTTCCATGCATGAGTGCTTCCACCAACCTCAAACTCTAGCACATGGACCAAATTTGGACCTATCCCACCCTCCGTGGGTGCCCAAATGCCCATGCACCTTCATCCAAGATTAGTGTCACACTCACCATGGATAAGTGCTTCCAAGTGCCCACGGATGTACCTTGTTTGGATGTACCCTGGTAGGATGTACCCTAGCAGGACTGGGACTGGCAGGATGTACCCTGGCAAGATGTACCCTGACAAGTGTACCCTGACACGCGCCGCATCGCGCTGCCGTCATGCCCAATTTCGCAACTGGGCTCTGATACCAATGTCGGGAATCGAACCCACAACCTCCCAGTTAGGAGTGTGATGAGCTAACCACTTGCCCCAAAAGCCATGGTTGAAGATTACTTCCTAATCCTCTCTCTTAGGGCGTGGTTCAACCATCTCCTACTAGGATTATGTGACAGATTTTTTACCACCAACTTTCAGAAAGAGAATTATTCTGGTACTATGGTCAATTGTGAAGTGATCTCTTGATACACTTGCATGTGCTACCTCAAGAGTAGTAAGGTACTCTCCCTCATTGCGACATAATCATAAGGAACCATCATTTCCCCTCTTGTAAAGTTTTTCTCATATCAAAGTGTAATCTTTGCATTCTTTAATTATATTCCTTCAGTTTTTGTTTTTGTTTCCATTTAGAACTTCATTGCGCAAGAAATATCAATAATGTGGAAACTCCACAAATGGTTTGCTTTGAGCTTATATAGGTTACTCTACTATCTTGGGCTCACTCGTTCACATTGCACACATGACTCAAAATATCTCTCAACATCGATTCTCCTCGTTGTCGAAAGCTCGTGGCCACTCTAGATTTCAACAAGTTTGGACCTTGGAGGCATGATCATGGAATCAAGGGTATCTTTCAAGTATGTTTTGTTTTCTTCTTCTCCTATAAAAAATTCTAAAACATTGTTTTTATTTCACTGATGGATGTGGATAGCTAGTAGTAAGGAATCTCTCCTATTTTGATGTCCTTCTTTGATGAGGGTCTTTCAAAATGGGGGCCAAAAGAGACTATCAACACTAACGGAGTAGACTATTCACATATTGCTTCTATTTTGAACAAATACACATCGAGTAAGTCATTTTCTATTCATATTAGGTCCTCCCTCAATAGTATTCTAGATATATGATCAAGTCTTACATTTGTATTTCCCTTTTCCACCACCACTTTGAAATCAAACTCCACAAGGAGTAAGGAACACCAGATGATTCTTCTTGCATTACAATATTTTTTCACCAAGGAAAATAGGTTTTGGTGATTAAGGATGTATTTGAACTTTAAATAGTGAAGAAATATCATATGTATATAGATCATTCCTAATCCTTCATGTTTAACGGTAGTGTAATTCATTCTTTCAAATTCTATTCTTTGAAACTATAGGAGATAGGACTTTACCTTTTCTAGCAAAAAAAACACACTTCTCAATATTGAGACAAATGCTCACCTACGAGAACTCGGAGAATATGTCTTCATGAAAGTGTTTAATCTAAAAGTGAGTGCACGAATAATCTATAGAAAATTCCATCATATTTCATAAAAAATCCTATGATACATGGCACATTCATAATGGGATGTAGGCAATGTATTTGTTACACCAAATGGCATCACCCAAAAGTGTACACACCCCCTTCTATCAATATTGTTGTTTCATGTTGATCTTTTGAGGCTATGACTACTTGTTTGTGTGCAAGGGATCCGTCCAAAAACTATATGATTTATTTATAATAATTGGTAGTGGATATATATATCTCTAATAGTAGCAGTACTAACATTTTTTAGGTTAATACATACCCTTGGTTGACATTATATTTAGGTACAACTACTATCAAAGATACCCATTATTTGTGTTCAATATGGTGTATGAAAGTTTCTACTAAATAATTTTTCAATCTCCTCTTTAATTTTTGAAGCATAATGATCATTATATGTGTACTATAGCTACCTAAAATGGAAGAATTGCTATTATTCCCGTTTCTATACCATCTCCATATTTGTATTGTCGACTAAAGTAAGGTGCTCTTTCAAACATTGAGACAAGAAAAAGTCATGGAAAAAGCATTGTATATAAGATGAAACACTATTTCCTTCCTTCCATACAAAATTAGTCAAAGATCGTCTAGCATATAATTGAAATTGAGGAGCTACATTATTTTCTTTTACCTTATGTTGCAATGTTTCCTAGGTTGTAGGTCAACCTATGCTATATCACAAGATCTTTCACCAAATTTGTGCTTTATCAACAAATTATCTAGTTCCAAACCATTTAATGGTAGGTTCCATTCAAGGTGAGCTGAACAAAAGTTTAGAAGATAATAACTTGATGTTATATATTTTGATAACTCAAGAAGAAGACAATCAACAAACACGAATATCAAGAAGGAAAGAGGCAAAAGAAGTGGGAAGGGAGAGAGAGAGAGAGAGAGGAAGTAAGTTACCAAAGCACATGGGAAATTCATTGGGAGAAAGGATGTGCTCTTTCTATTAGCAGAAGGGTGTATTTATACAAGCTAGAGAGTTTTCCCTTGAGCTTCCTATGAGGCACCATTCATTCAACCTTAGTACTTATTTTGCCGAAAATTCCAACCACCAAAAACTGAAATGATTGGAGATCACTCTAGTTAACACTTGGCGTGCATAAAGGACCTAAACCCACGCAATATTCTCTAACCTAGGCTTAAATAAATGCACTACGCTATGCAAGTCATATCACCCACCAAAGTCCATGGTAGATCATGATAGAAAGGTTCTTACATATAACTAAATCAAAGTAAAATATTTGTTCTAGTCACTAAGGTAACATATAACATACTCAAGCAACTAGTTCTTCTCTGAACCATGCTTAGCAAGTAGTAGAATAATGTGTTGCATTTATCATAGAAGTCACGAACAAATTTTAGCCTTAGATGCTGAAAAATGTTGTCTTATAGACACAAGTTCAAATTTTGTAGAGTCCTGAAGGATATCATGCTGAAGAGCCTACTTTGAAAACACCCCAATCTATGGTTAGCTTTAAATGACAAATCGATGATAGTAGCACACATAGAGGTGGACGAAGGAGTTCCTTACAAATTTTGTTGAAACCTCTATCTTAGATCCAAAAGACAGAGTTAGAAGATCAGTGTGAAGCTAATTAGTGGCTTTAGGTCCTTTGCATGTGACAAGTGTTGGTCATTCGAGTGATCTAATACTATAAATCATAGGAGTAGCACTTGTTTCTTGTAGATTTGGCCTATTGAATGTCTACAGAATGCGGATGATTGCGAATTGTAATTAACAGTTAAATAACGAATAAAATTCTATTAAGCTTAGAAGACCTAGGTTTTGGTTGTGTTTTGTAGAAAAGAACTCTCAGTCTATACTAGATTTAGGCCTAAGAGCTAAAAGCAGACAACGAATGGTGGGGATCATTATTGGTAATGCCAAATTGAAATGAAAATTAATCGATTGTTGGTATTAATGTGTCGATTGTTGATGTGGTGCGATAATGTTTATTGATGGAGTAGGCCAATCCTCTTAAGAGTATCATTGCACAAGGTAGGAAGTAAGAGAGTATAAAATGGGTTGCTATCTAGACACATCTGACTTGTTTGAAATTTAAATGTGCTGTGTGTGCTTGTCTGGAGCTTCATGTCAAAAAGGTATAGTCAATGTAAAGCTATGGAGCTCATAAAAAGATAAGCATAGGGGGGAAAAAGCAGCGGCATACCGGGCTTTAGAGAAGAAAACATCAAAATTTTTAATGATTTCCATGATTAAGCAGCTATCTATGAACACGCAGGAGCCATATAGAGATCGAGCTGAAGAGAGCGCAAGAGAGCTTTCTGCTAAATCAATGGCTTTCATTGTGTTGGTGAATTCTGGGACACAAGAACAGAAGGCTAATTTTCTGGGTGATTTTCTATTGCAGAGGATAAGATTACAACCTCTATATGATTTTGTCACAATGGTATATGGCATCTCTATAATAAATGCTGTTCTTCTTTCAAATTACAGTATATATCATACTAATATCCTCTTTATATATGGTATTTTCGCATATATGGCGAAAATTTTTTAATAGTATCTATCAAAATAGTACATGACATATCTACAATAGATTAGTGCAGACTTTGAAGCATTTTGTGTGTGGATAATTGTTTTTTTTTTCTCTATGGAAATTTTGGATACTGGATGCTTAAAGACGTGATAACCATTGTGCATATGGTTTTGAATAAAGAACTGAAATATGAAGAAGATGTAACTCTTGAGTCATATGTCTTGAAAAGATGAGACCAAAAAGTATGTGATAGCTGCGCATCCCAAAGTTTGTGAGAAGAGTATCTCTGTGCAAAGAAGATCTACATTGTTTGACTTTCATAATGATCTTGGAAGTGTGCTTTTTCTTTATAGTCCATGGATGTACATGAAAAGTACTGATTATGTGAATCATATCCAATCAGCATGTTCAGAAGTACTAAGGAGACGGATAAAGACAAGAAAGTGTGATCATCAAAGGTTAAGTTCTCTTGTATGAAGAGGAGATTAATTTCAATGACACTCCATTTGTGATATACAACCTCAGTTTTGTCCACGTTCCATTGTTCAAGTTGTTTGGCTTTGGTCTCTTGAGGTGGAGGTCCTGAGTTCAATCCCTAGAGTGGACATGTAAGGCTTTGGCTAGTTTAAACCAATTGTTAATCCATGTTATCTTGTCTAACCCCTCCTTTGTGAGATACAAGGGGTCTCACACGTACTATGCCCATTCACTTGTACAATTGTACCTTCAAAGTTAAAGCCTAGAGAGTAACTGCTTGCTGAACCTGCATTAAAAGAAAACCTGAACCTGCATTAAAAAAAAAACTCAATTTCTGTTAAAAGAAACCTCACTTTTTGTTAAATGCGCTTAAATTAAAAAACGGAGAAACATACAAAAGAATCAAAGATATGTACAAAGAAGGACGATGATCTTTTCGCCCCTTCATGAGGGATTCACTTACTCTTTTGCTTATCGTTTTCTACAATGGAAACCTTGTGGTGTTTGGAAAGGGGAGAACTTTTTCCATTTGTAATGCCTATGCCAAGGTAGTGTAGGGATTTCTCTAGGGACCGATCTCTCACAACTTTATCAAATTTTCCCACACATATGTCCTTCCACAATTTCCAAAGAGCTTCACTTTTAGTAGCATTCTATAGAGCCACATAATAGCTGATAGCTTCTCCAAGCAAAGCTTGCTTCCAATTGTCCTGATGAGCTAGCAAAAGGGTCTTGCTAAGACTCTCCCATATCAAGGTGCAAGGATTCACATTGGATTAATATGAATTTGAGTGCTGAAAAAGCAATTGAATATGGTACAAAAGCATATGTTAAGATCCTAGCATATCTTTGATATATTTTTGTCTAAATAAGATCGATACCATGTTCTATATAAACAACTTCCAAAAATTCAAGGACGTTCACTCATTTTGACTTCTTCCTTCATTTGATGTTTGACTTCAAGATGCCTTTAGCATCATTACCTATTTAAATAATATCATCAACGTACACATAGAGGTATATGACTTCTGCATGTGAACTCTTCACAAACAAAGAAGGATTTGCCTTTCTCATTATAAATCCTTTGTCTTGTAGGTATGTGACTAGCATGTGGTTTGATGCTCTTGGATTCTACATTAATCCATACAATGCTCTCTTCAAACTGCTCAGGATGATGTGAATCTTCAAAGCTAGGAGGTTGATCCATCTATACCTCTTATGAGATCCATCCATTCAAGAAAGCATTCCTAACATCCATATGATATGTCTTCCAATTTTTGGTAGCTGCAATGCTCATGAGTATTCTCATAGTAGACATGTTTGCTATAGGAGAGGATATCTCCTCATAATTAGTGCCTTATGTTTGAGCATATCCTTTGGCTAGTAATCTAGTGTAATTAGTGGTACTTCTCTCACATCAATAAATTGAATAGGCGCCATTTGATGATCCAAAAGATGTTCATTCCACATTAATATCCTATGCTTTCTCTTTTCATGTAGAGAACCGCCCTTTAGCTTCTTGTATAAAGAATAGAGCTTAAAAGCTCTTCTATGACCACTTGCTTAAAGCTTCAAAAGCTTTAAAAAATTGCTTCTATGAAGTAAGCATCATCTATCTTAAGCATATTAGAAAATCAAAGTTTCTAATATATACTTAACAAAAATATACATCCTCTACTTGGTGTATCATTCAATAAAACAACATACAAATAAAAGAAAATTTACTTAATTTTGAAATCTATCTCTTGTTATGTAGGAGGCATGCTCCTTCTTTGAGCTCCAACACTTCAATTCTCAATTCCATGGTCTTCACGGCTTTGATGTCTTTCCTTTGTCCTTCTCTTGTCACTAATGATTTGTGGGTAACTCTATTACTATCAACATCTTTTATGAACATCTCTACTTGCACAATTAATCCATCGGTTACTATAGGATGCATAGATAAATGGCGAAGAGGTTTCATGGAGGATTCACATTATTGGATGAGGAGCATGTTGATATATTTCGGTAATGATGTGTGTGAACACACTTTGCACCATTGGGACACTTATTTCTCTCATTAGGATCACTACAAGAAATAGGGGGCGTAGCGACGCCCCCGAATTGAAAAAAAAACGAGCACCATCACTTATGCGACGCTAGTGTCGCATAAGCAACGGTGCTGTTTTTGGTTTTTTTTACGGGCATTTGTCGCATAAGTGATGCCTGCATCGCTTATGCGATGCTAAATGAGTGCATCGCAAATAGCGTCGCTAACTAACGATGTTATTTGTGAAGTTGGCAAGACTGGATAGCGTCGCATATGCAATGCTCTGGAATGTAAAAAAAATTTCGATTTCTCTCGGCACATTTGTGCTGGGATTTGGACACGAGAGCAAGAAGAGAGAGAGAGAGAGAGAGAGAGAGAGAGAGAGAGAGAGACGCATCTCGTTGAAGCAAGGTATGCGCACACACACACACTTACACACACATACATATGCATACACACACATATACACACATAGACACACACACATACACATAGACACACACACACATACACACAAATACACACACATATACACACATACACACATAATGTTGCATACACACATAATGCATACACATGTACACACATATACACATACATATACACACACATGCACACACACACATACACACACACATACACACACATATATGCATACACACACACATAGAGAGACATGCACACACATACACATACATGCATACATATGCATACATAATGCATATGCATATGCGTACATACATACATATATACATGCATACACACACATATGCATACATAACACACATCATACATACACATACATAATGCATATGCATACATAATGCACATGCATACATACACATTCATAATGCATACACACACATATGCATACATAATGCATACACACACATACACACACATATGCATACATACATGCATACACATACACACATAGATACATACACACACATAGACACATACACACACATAAACACATACACACTCATAGACACACACACATACACATAGACGTGCACACACATACACACACATAGACACATACACACATAATGATGCATACACACACATACACATGCATACACACACACATACACGCACATACATACACACACATGCATACATACACATACTTAATGCATACACACATACATATGTACACGTATATATATTGATTTCTAACCCATTTTGTTTTATATGTTAGGTATTATGGATCCTAATAGAGAGAGAAAGGCGAAACTCACTCTCATAAAAAGTCTTATGAGAGCAATAGTTCCGTCTGATACTCTAGGGGCCATCATGCGTGATTACTTAGAGATGCCTAATGAGGAGATGGACTATACAATCCAGATGCTTACCCAGCGATTAGAGGAGGGCTCTTCTGTGGCTCCACATGCAGGAAGACAACTATCTGCTCATAGGTATGTTTTTTTTTCATAAACTTTTTTAATGATATTATAACACATATTTTTATTTATTTTTATCTATCTATTTTTAGGACACCTATACCACCTCCAGATCATGATAGCAGAGCAGAGTTGCCTATGAGGACATGCATAGGCACCTTAGGACTAGAGTGCAATATAGAGCCAGAGGGGAACATTGTGTACATAGGGAATGGATTGGAGTTCAAGAGAAGAATGCGGGCACTATGCGACTCTTACCTGCACTTTGTCCACTTACCGTGGAAGTAAGTAAAAATTTTACATATAAATTGAAATAAATATCTTATGTTTTATTTACATTATTTTTTTTATTTTTGTAGTGAGCATGATGAGAGGGATAAAAAATACGTACTTAGTTCACTTGAGACAGCATTTGGGATAGGATGGTCGCTTAAGAGGTGTCTAAAAGAGATGCGGACACTTATGGCTCATCGTTGATAATGCACGGTATGCACTGCTTTTATGTATATATATGTGGATATGAGTATGTGTGTTTATGCATGTATGTATGTATATGAGAGAGAGAGAGAAAAGAGTGAGACTAGAGGTACAAATACATGCATACACACACATATACATCATACATGCACATTTACACACATATACACATACATGCACATTTATACATACACATACATGCACATTTATACATACACACACATACATGCACATTTTTACACACACATACACATGCATGCAGTTACACACATATAATGAATACACATAGACACATACACATACTCACATATACATACACATACTCGCATACAAATACACATGCATAATCATATGTACACACATATAGACTCATATAATCATATTTACATGCATATATACATATACACATGCATATATACACACACACACAACACATGCATATATTAAATGAATACATGAATAGTTTATACATATATCACACACATGCAAACACATACATATACATGAAATAAATATATATGCAATACATATATCACACACATGTATACATATATCACACACATGCAAACACATACATATACATGAAATACATATATATGCATAGTAACATATGTATACATATAATACACATGAATACACACACATATGCATACATACATGATAAAAAATTTACTCCTCGAAGATAAAGCTATATATAAAATAATTAGGCATACCCCCGAGCTTCATGTTCTAACTTAAAAGAGCATGATTTCATCTCTCTAGTAGGATTCATCGTTATTCAAGTTAATAAAAAAATCTATTATCTGATATCCATTCAGAATCTTCAAGTTATTGATGGATAACTAGAGTAGAATTTACTATCTAATCTGCTCATATGTTTTCATTATTGCCATCATTTTGGTAAGACATCCATATAGTCTCATCTTCATTATCCTTATTGATTTCATTTATTTCTTCTATTGTTAAATCTATGTTATCATGAATCACATAATCTATTGATGAATTAATATCTATTTCCGGTAATTCCTCTTCCTCATCAGTAGAATCAGCATGTAGAGAATTATCCTCTTCATCAAAAAGATTAGTATCATTATCACGTATGATGATTCTAATTTCTCTTTCAGATGTTGATGTATCAGTATCTGATGTTGAATCATCAAGAGGACTTTCTTCGATCTCTCTAACAATAAACTGTTCAAACAATGACCTACCTCTAGGTTTCACATGAATGACTTGCCACCAAGGATGAGCATCTGGGTTTTTATAAAAAAATGCTTGTTCAATATGCCTAGGAAGAATATATGGTTCTTTACTAGATCGCATTACCTTGGAAGAATCAATTGCCCAGAACCTAGATAATTCCTTTCTTAATGTGGAATTACTACCTTTATACTTGGCTCGAAACTAGTCAACCTTCAAAATAACCTATCAAAATATATAACAACAAAAACCCATTATTAGGTGCTTAAAAAAATAACTAACTCTATCATAAAAAATATAAACTTTTTTCTACCTGTTTGAATGTACGAAATGAAATTTCGTAGATACCAACAATAGTTCCTACGTAACCAAGTTCGCTATCTATAAGGTTCGTGTCTTTTGAGCTAGCACGTGATAGTTGCTTGAAAGAAGCAACAATACTAGAATCCTCTGTTTTACGTAAAGAATCAATGGCTTTGATTCTAATATGCTGTCCAAAAGCCCACATATTAGTGAACATTCGAGCCTACAAAATAAATTCAATTAGTAAATAGAAACTAATATACATATATGAAAAAAATAAAATATTATTTTAATAAAATTACCTTTCGTTCACAACCTATCATTAACTCTCTTAGCTCATCTGAGATTTCTTCATTATTTGCATTGGCGCATTGCAAACGACTATATAGCCAATCCGTGAAAGAAGATATATCTATAATCTCATTATTATCAAGATTACGTCTATATCTTTTGTTTTTTCGCCTTTTACTTTGGAGATTTTGAAGTTCCTCATACTCGCTAAGGAATTCTTGCATGCATTCGCTATTATATGCTACAAAAGTAGAAACATCATTTTTTTCTTGAAATGTAAATAAGAATGGAACTCCCTTACCTGATAATACCTCATCTGTTATTTTTGAAGAAGACTCGTTGGTCCATGCACATGGAGCTTCTTCATGAACTCTTTCAAGGTACTCACTAACGTAATACATGCACTCTTCAAGCATCCAACCCTTTGCCATGGATCCTTTTGGTTTCGCTCTTTGTCGCACATAACCTTTTAATATTCCCATAAATGGCTCAACCCAAAACATCAATACCTGAACAAACACCATATCCTGGAAAATCGTGAATAGTCCAAGCCACAATACCACGAACCGTAATATGTCTTTCATTGATGCTTTTCGATACATCAATGACATTAATACCTCTCCATAACTCTTGGAGATCGTCAATGAGAGGAGCAAGATATATATTCATATCTTTAACTTGTCTTTTGCCTGGGATTAAAAGGGAAAGCATTAAATGTTCCTTTTTAATGCTAAGATATGGTGGAAGATTGTAGTTTATGACTACCACTGGCCATGTTGACCATTTACTGGATTTCATGGAGAATGGATTAACCCCATCTAATGCAACTCCTAACTTTAGATTTTGTGGATTTTGTGCAAATTCAAGCCATGTAGAATCAATATGCTGAAAAGCAACACTATCGTGAGGAATTCTGATTATTCCATCAGTACTTTTGTGATCATGTCCCCAAGTCAAAAGCTTTGATAATTCGGGGCTTTGAAACATATGTCTAATCCATGGAGCCAATGGAAAATGTCTCAATACCTTTTTTGGGATTTTACCTTCTTCGCCCTTATATCGAGGAGATTGACATTTGGGACATGTCAAAGAGTCTGCATATTCACCTCTATATAAACTACAATCGTTAGGACATGCATGCATATATTGATAATCTATACCAAGATTGTTGATTATCTTCTTCATTTCATCATGTGAGGTAGGAAGAATATTCTGACTTGGTAAAAACTTTTCAGATAATAACCTATAAGTTTATCAAAAAAGATATATTAAAAAAAGTAAATAAATAAATATACATATATATATATATATATATGCATATAATTTTATATATGTGTATGCTTATGTGCATCTTTCAAAATATTCGCGAAAAATTTGATTGTTTTGGATGGCAAGATACGATTGTTTGTTTTGGAGGATATGAAGTATGTACCTTCATTGAATGATTTGTCGATTCTATCATATGTTCAGTTTGAAAGTGTGAGAAGCGGGTTTATAATTGCTATTCAAAGAATTTGGCATTGTTTATAGACCATACGATGGTGACCTAGATGAATCGCATTCACATAGGTTACTCAAGATAGAGCAACCTGATTATAATGGACTAGTGCCAGCATGATTCCTGGGGTATGCAGTAAACCTCTTGCATGTCAATGATGAGCATCTGAACTTTAGGGTACAAAGTGGAAATCATGGTGGCTTGAGAGGATCACTTTTATACAGCTTGTTCAAAGAACTTCAGGTTTATGACACTGAAGTTCTTTGACCAAGCTGTATAAAAGTGATCCTCTCAAGCCACCATGATTTCCACTTTGTATCCTAAAGTTCAGATGCTCATCATTGACATGCAAGAGGTTTACTGCATACCCCAGGAATCCTGCTGGCACTAGTCCATTATAATCAGGTTGCTCTATCTTGAGTAACCTCTGTGCATGCGATTCATCCAGGTCACCATCATATCGCCTATAAATAGTGCCAAATTCTTTGAATAGCAATTATAAATCCGCTTCTCACACTTTCAAACTGAACATATGATAGAATCGACAAATCATTCAATGAAGGTACATACTCCATATCCTCCAAAACAAACAATCGTATCCTGCCATCCAAACAATCAAAACTTCCGCTAATATTTTGAAAGATGCATTAATAGTTTTAAAAGATGCGTGAACAAAAAGTGTCCATTAAATTCAAGTTCTTGTTCTTACCTTATCTAAAGTAAGAATAAAAACCTGCATTGAATGGACACTTTTTGTTCGCCCATCCTTTAAAATTATTTTTCCATCCTTCAAAATGTGTGTATATGTATGTGTATGTTTATATGTGTGTGTATGTTTATATGTGTGTATGCATTCATGTATAATATGTGTATGTTTATATATGCATGTATTTATATATATATATTTATGCATATATATATATATATATATATATATATATATATATATATATATATATATATATATATAGAAAATTGAAAATTATACCTTAATAGTGTCGAAACAGATACATTAATCCATCCAAAACGATTTTGAAGATTGAGAATAAGTAAGCTCGCACTTAGTCGTGTCAAACGACTTCCTTCATATACATGCTTTAGACATTCCTCTCGAAGACATTTCTCGTTTTCAGAAATATCAATGCTCTCATTATCATTTTGATACCAATCCTCAATAAAATCTGCCATGCCATCATCTTCATCTTTGTCACACAAATCTTGTACTTTATCGTCTTTTGAATATAGATCTTTCAACCTTGCATATTGCACAGGATTAGTTTTGCGTAGCCTCCTCATAGAAGCTTCTGATAAATGAGGTCTTACTGGTAATTGTGAATGCTTATAAAGTAAACTTTAAATATAAAATTAAGTATATAACTTATTAAATATGGATAGAAAATTTTTATTCTCTCTAGCTAAAAGGTGCTCTTGGAGGTCTACGCCATCCATAATTCACTTATAATTCATCACCGGCATGTAATGTAGTAATAGCATTGACAACTATGTATCTTGATACATCTCTACTCATGTATGGTGATTCATGACTATTTTCACGCTCCTCAAATGTGCAATTATTATTGAACTATTATGTAACCCTCGACTACTATTTATTAAACCTGCTATATTTCCATGTGTGTAAGGTCTTCCATCAATATATAATCTTTCATTTTCTGCATGTAAAATCCTTCTACTAGTAAGGGATGTTGCGTTCAAGCATATTCATAAGTACTCATGCTTTGAACATAACGTGAAAGTCGATGCCAATCTCCCCATCCATATATAGGACCACAAAATGACATAAGAGTGACTTCAGAGTTCGGAGGCACATACAAATCCTCTACAATAAAGAGACCAAGACCAGCATTAGTAATAGTGGATGGAGCAATCATATAGCGATTACCCCAAAAGTTGAAAACCTCTCCATCTAAAGGAAGTGGTCCTCTATTCCATCCTCCATATCTTCTTCTATCATATGTTTGTACTAAAGAACGATCACGAGCTGGCAATGGATAATCTCCAGCCGTTTCATTCTCTAAACCAAGAGGTAGAGGATTTCTAGAAACCTCTGCTTGTAATTGATGAACAACAAGTCCATGATGTGTACGAGGTATATTAACATTATGAGAAAAATTATCATCATCATCGAGCAAGTATTCCTGTATATCAACATTAATTTGATTTTATATATGGTTTTAAATAAAATAATGACATTAATATATATAGAAAATACATACCCAAGCATTATCACGTTGACCAAGTGATGGTGCACGCTCAAAAGTACCATACTCTGCCTCATGTTCAATACATTCCAATCGTGGTCTTCGATATGTGCCATAACAAGAGTTACACCAACATATAATATGCTCTTCATAGTAAAATTCATCATAATTCCTATTGGAGGACACATGTGAAGTCGTTGCATGGGTAGGAGGTGGTGGAGTACCCTCTGATTGATCAGAATCTGCACATAATAAGAAACAAAAAAAAAAGTTATATATCCATCAAATATATTTAAAATTGAATGTTTGATATACTTACAGTATAAAGTCATTGGACGATGAGGAGACGGTGGTGGAGTTCCATCTGATTGATCAAAATCTACAAATAATGGTATTTGATATTAATAATCTGATTATCTACATACACAAAAAATTTACATATACATATGTACACATACACACATATTCACATATACACATTTACACATACACACATATTCACATATACACAACTACACATTATTGTGGGATAAATGCATGTATTTTGTGTGAATGAGTGCATATGCATGCATGTGTGTGTACGTATATATGTGGATATGTATATGTGTGTTTATGTTATATGTATATATATGTGTATATGTATACATATATGTATGCGTATATGTTTGCATGTATATGTGTATGTGGGTATGTGTATGTGTATGTGTGTGTATATATGTGTATGTATTCTGTTTTTTTTTTTGTTTAAGATTAAATTAACAGGGGATATTGTATGGTGGAAAAAAATAAGAGGCGACCTAACATACCACCGGAGACGTGGCAGTTTTTTCGTAGACAACTACGTCTTCAGGAGTCATTTTCTCAGCAGAAGGTACACAAATTAATAGTTTATATTCATAATTTTTATATATTTTAGTAATTTTTTACATTTAATTTATGTATTTTTTTCTTAAATAAAAAGGCTACTGCAAAGAAGAGAGTGAAGTCAGACCACACATCGCACCTATGCCAAATGGGCCATAATGGTTTTGTAGCTACATTTGTAAGTATATGTGTTATTGTGAGTATATTTTTTATTTTAGTTAAAATGCAAGCAACTAATCTTTTTTATTTCTTTCAATGCAACAGAAGGATTATGGCCAATATCCTACGAAACATGAGATCGAGTATGCCACACATTTTGAATATCAACGTTTGAGCGAGTATATGCGAGATCATGCTGATGCCTTTGTGTGTATTATTAAATTTTATATAGTTATTTTATTTTTATGAATGGTTTAATTGTTTTATTTATTTATGTTTGTTATATGTAATACAGGAGTATTATGGAGAGACAGATATGGATGAGGTGGAGAGACAGACACACATCTTAGCACAAATTTTGGTTCGTTTTAGCTCTAGTTCTGCTCTAGGGTAACACTTTTCATGATCAGTTACGTTTGGCCCTTCTTGGATTCTGGCCTGATATGCTTTAAGCATCATGTTTAGGTCCTCGGGAGTAGGATCTGCTAGGACTGATCCTACTCTTGGGGGTGGTGGTTTTAGGTGAGGCGGGTTGGAAGGTGGCGGTTCGGATGGAGTTGGGAATGGTGGAGGTGGGGTAGTGTGAGAGGGAGTTTGAGCTGTGAGTTCGGTTATCTTGGCTTTGGTTTCTCTTAGGCTTTCCTCAAGTTCACTCATCTTTTTTGCCCATTGCCTTTTCATTCTTTCACGACTATCTCTCCAAGCTCTAGTCCTTTTCTTGGTTATGCTCTCAGTTTCACTAACATCTGGGCTCTTTTCCTGGCCTACCCCTTGGTTTTGCTGCAATGCTTGAGCTCTAGTGATTACTTGTACTGCTGCAGTGGAAGTCACACTCCCTGTGGAGTCTACAACTAACCCAATAACGTTGATAGGAGTGATTTTTGGCATATTATTGGGGTTCTTTGGGCAATCTCGTAAGAGATGCTCCTTTCCACAGTCTTGGCAAAAGCCCTGGATCGTCACTGACTGGGGTTGTGTAGGTGGAGGCACGGGACAATCACGAATGAGATGATCTCCTTAACATCTATAGCATGGTCCTCTAGGGAATGGAGGTCTTACTTGCCTAGGTTGGGGTCTAGGGTTGGGGTTTGCATACATGACGTTTGTGTAATCTGACTCCCAACTAGATTCATTTGGCTCTTCACTATAGTAGGACTCACCATGTTCGGGGGACTGCATGTAGTAAGCATGAGGACTATCAATATGTGTAGAATCAAAGCTGTGGTCACTCAGGTCACTTTCTGAAAGCAATGGAATCACTGGGACTATGGCTCTATTCAAATTTTCTTCTGCAGCTGCATATTTTACTGGAATCACATTAGTAGGAGCAGGTGGTTGTTGTGCTAACACAGGCTGGGGTCTCAGTTGGGCCTGATATTGCTGTTGGTAATTTTGCTGAGGCCTAGTATATTGTTGATATGGGTATTGACCCTGATATCTGCCTTGTTGGGGGTAAGGCTGAGGGTAGGTTTGCCTAACCGCTTGCTTATTGTATGGGCAGTCTTGTGCTGAGTGATTTGTGTATTTTCGTTCTATAGTGCAGTACTGGCTACTAGGGTTTACTTGGGGTTGAGCCATAATGGCACATACATTCGCCATGTGGTCGCCACCACAAGTATAGCATATTTTGATAGGGGCAAACCTTGGGATTTGTTTGCTAGAGACACCAAGTTTTTGTGCCACTTTCTCAGCGAGTTCCTCAATTGATGTGGATTGCGTGGAAGAGAGACTAGAGGCACTATCTGAATCTTTGTATATTTTGGAAAGTTCTAACTCTTCCCCTAGGTTATCCTCAATGCCAATGCACATGCGTACACACTCTTCTATAGTCCTAGGGTCCTTCAGATACACATATGACCTCAATTTGGCACTTAGCAATCCATCCAAGAATAAAGCCACTTGCTTAGCTGGTGTGGGTAGCTCAGAAACAGGGCATCTTTCAAGATATTGCCTAAATCTTCTTCCTGCAAGTCTCACGGTCTCTTGCGGGGTCTACTTGAAACTGTGAATCAGTGAGGAGGTATTATGTCTTATGCCACTCTTAGAGAATTCAATAATGAAAGCCTCTAGGAGTTGGTCTATATTCCTGAACTGCCTCTCGTTTAGTGGTTGAAACCATGTCAGGGCAGTGTTCCTAAGGGTTAGACCAAAGGCATTGTACTGTGTGAATAGATCCTCCACTTGTTCAGCTCTCAAGACTTGCCTGAACTCAGCCACATGATCGTAGGGATCTCCAGTGCCATCGAAGTAGTTTTTCATGGACTTAACTAGCTGAGTCGGTCTCAAAGTCCTTGTGTGCTCTCTAGATCGTGGCAAAGGAATATCCTCGGCATTTCTTCGGTTTCTTGGGGCTCTATGACGCTCAGGTTCTACTCTATTAGTTTTCGTCCTCGTTCTTTCTCTGCCCCCTGGGTTGGCAAAGCTTACTTCTGGTCTATCTCTACTTCTGTCTCTTTGACTTCCTTGAGCATGGGATGTTCCAGCTCCAGGGTGACCATAGGACACGTTCGATCTTGGTTGGGGGAAAACGAATTCACCTTTCCAAGTGTAAGCATGCCTATCATTTTCTGTAACCACAAAGATCCTCTCTAAAGCGTGATCTAAGTAGGTCACTCTACCTGTGCTATCTGGATCTTTAAACTCATAGATCATGATTGTTCCTATATCATTTGGCCGATCAGATTTATACCTCCAAAAGGCTTCGTCAGTCTCTTGGTTCAGAAGCAGATCTATACTCTTGTTGTCCTGGGGAATCCACTCAGGAGTGAGAATTCTCGTAAGAACAGATTTCCCTCGAGGGGTCCTAGGTTCTACACCCATGTTTCCTTGTTCCAGGTCACCTAAGTCCGCTTCTGGGATCACATTTCCGAATTCGTCTGTCCTATCTGGGTGACTGGTGACTACGTATATGGTTCCTTCTTTGTCCAAATATGCCCCGTTTTCAAACTTGACAGCTGGGTGCTCTAGTCCTATGGACTGGTTAGGGTTTTTAATCTGGACCACGGATCTTCCTAGACCGTCCTCATAGATGCTAGCACCTAATTGGTTGGTTCTAAGGTATTCCAGCTGCGTCTTGTACGGGCCTTCTACCCTGTGCAAGTATGGCACTCCTGAACTTCCCGTAGGTCGATCCATGCCTTGAGACATCTCTGATTCACTAGTCTCAGAGCTAGGGTAGTATGAGTGGTGGCTCAACTGCTGGGCCCAAGACCTAGCAGTGTGGTTGACACTAGCCTCTGAAGACCTAAGACTTTGTCTATCTCTCCCTAGATGTCGCCCTGATCTAAGGTTCATAAGCCTAATTGAATAGCCCAATTTTGCCCAAGTACAACCTCATTGCTGAGTTCTTTTGTATCAGTCACTTGATTCTTTTTTAGTCGATTATCGTGTTTATGCTCTAGTCAGAAATCACGTCGTCAGGAATATTTGAGTTAATTTTCGCACTGTAAGTTGATCGTTCCACGTTAGATTCTTTCCTTTAAGGTTATCCCATCACGAAGAGATTATGTTTAATCTTGAACTTGAGTGCATAGGTAGTCTTCAACTTGATTGATGCCTATCGTTGCCCTGACTTACTCCTATCACTAGTCGTTCTTAGCCTAAGCTAGGAATTGATAGAGGGGTTGAAAATTTCCAACCTTTTGTTTCCTGCTTGGTTGCCCTTGAATGCCCAGGAAGTGTGTTCCCAAGCTTGCACTTACACTTGCTTAGAACGCCTTTCGATGCTCTCAATAGATCTATAAGAGTTCCAAAGTTAGCTTTAAGATTTAAATTCCAAAGACAGAACCAATGATTTTCATTCCTGTAGCACAAATACTAATTTGCATAGTGACTTTTAGGAAAACAATTCTTAAGACCCCTGACTTTGATCCCCCTGGGTATGGTCAACTTCAAAATACCCTAGCTGAAAATCAACGCATTATCTTTATAAAAAACAGTTGAGGGCGTGTAGTATATGCCACGAGCTTTCCAACAAGCCCTAGAGCTCAAAAAATGGATTTCGTATGAAACCGTTATGACCGTTCAGGGTTCTAGGGTTAAGACAGGGTTCAAACAGGATCACTGTGCAACAGGTTTTCCCCAAGTTGTTTTCCTATGGCCTCCTTATGTGCTCTAGAGTAAAATGTTCATGCCCAAAATTAGCCAAACTCTTCAAATTAAAAACCCTAAAAAATTGGCTAAAATTGGCTGTCAATCACGATGGACAGGGCAGTCAATCGCGATGGACAGGAGTCAATCGCGATGGATGGGTGTCGATCGCGACGGACAGGCAGTCAATCGCGACGGATGGGTGTCGATCGCGACGGACAGGCAGTCAATCGCGACGGATGGGTGTCGATCGCGACGGACAGGCAGTCGATCGTGACGGATGGGTGTCGATCGTGACGGACAAGCAGTCAATCGCGACGGACAGGCAGTCGATCGCGACGGATTGAAATTTTGCAAATGTTTCAAAAATTTTTGTGGAAATGTGGTGTGCAGGGTCTCTAGTCCACTGTGGTGCACTCAGATTTACCAAAAGGTGAAAATTTCTGTCAATCCCGATCGACAGAAGTCGGCGACTGCGAGAGAGTTCTGCACATTTCCGTACTTGCGCGACGTGCTGGAGGGGATGATGATGCTGAAACCTGCAAGAAACTCCAAAAGCATGCAGAAAATAGCACACAACAGTTCGCTCTCTTGCTCTCTCTCACAAGTGAAATGAGGGAAATGAAAGGAGGAAGGGGATATAGTAAAAAACTGAAATTTTTGCGATGATGGAGATGGAGGTGGGAGATGGTGATGATGATGATGGTGATGAGGTAAGGAAAAGAAAAAAAGGAAAAGTGAAGAAGTTACCTACAACGCCAACGTCCCAAATCTACGTCTTACCATCACACGCTTGTCCTCAAGGCTCGATCCCCGGCAACGGCGCCAAAATTTGGTGTAGCTCAGTGATGAGTAGCACCTCCTTTAATGTCAATCCGAGAAGACATGAGGATGGTATGAAGACCTCGAGCAAGTGAAGGCACAAATGCGTGAGTGAGAAGCACACAACCATGCACACACATACACACACGCGTGCACACACAGCAAGACAAAGAGTGTGAAGCAATGGAGTTCTTAGATTACTTTCAAAAAGCTCTTACAAGTTCATATCAATTACAAGCTAACCTCAAAAATGAGCTCTCTAGCTCTATTTATAGTTTTTTACTAGGTTTTGGCACTGTCCAGACCTAGTGTCCGGCCTAGTTAAAAATTAGGTTCCAGGGCCAATTCGAGGGCTTAAACGGAGCCTAAAAAATACGAAAATTGATATGTAGTCTAAGGCTCCTCAAGCTCAAGGACTCCTTGGCTTGCACAAAATGGAGCTACAAAAATATGAAATGGTATTTACAATGATTGTTAGTGATAAGAATCACTGTTATAAAGATGTTAATTTGGAAAAATTTGAAGGGCCTATCTGCCAGATTTGCATCAACTGCTTTGTCTACTCAATCCTCGCTCTGACTCTCTCCGCTGGCTTCCTTGTCTAGTCAGTCCTTGGGTGCCCATACTGCTCTCAACAATATGTGCATGTATATGTCTATATGTAGGTATGTGCATGTGTGTGTGCATGTGTATATGTGTTTTAATACTGTATTTATATAATTAATTCATATGTGTCTACCTAAGTGTATATGCATGTGTGTGTATATGTATGTATGTGCATGTGCATGTGTGTGTATATGTATGTATGTGCATGTGCATGTGTAAGTGTATATGTGTGTATGTGTATGTGCATGTGCATGTGCATGTGTGTGTATATGTATGTGCATGTATATGTGTAACTCTATGTGTATATGTGTGTATGTGCATGTATATGTGTATATGTAGGTATGTGCATGTGTATATGTGTTTTAATACTTTAATTATATAATTCATTCAGATGTGTGTACCTAAGGGTATATGTATGTGTGTGTATATGTATGTATGTGCATGTGTATGTGTGTGTATATGTATGTATGTGCATGTGCATGTGTAAGTGTATATGTGTGTATGCGTTTGTGCATGTGTATGTGTGTATATGTGTGAAAGTGCATCTTCATCATGTATAAGTGTATAAGTGTATAAGTGCATATCAATAAGTGTGAGTATGCTATCTAATGAAAATAACACAATTCAAATGATATACAAAGAATAGAAATTGTACTTACAATAGTTATCCATACTTTTTGCTTGGTTAGCTTTTTGAATAACCTGCAATAAAGAGAGCAGAAGAGAGAGAGAGAGAGAGAGAGAGAGAGAGAGAGAGAGAGATTCAGTATTGTATGATGTGCTCCAAGCAAGGAAAAAAAGGGTGAATTTCAGCTCAATGGAAATTTTTAAAAAATAAGAAAATAAAAGACTATTTTTCTATGGTTTTGAAATTAAAAAAATATCCTAAAATATTATTTTGTGTACACACAATGTAGACTAACTGTTGTATTTCACTCTTAACTAGATTTTAAAGTATTGCATATTTGTGAATTTGAGAATTCTCTTACAGCTAATATGTTATGCAAATGCAACAAAAACGATGTTAGTCTTGAGTCTCTAGTGTGTATATTGTTATGCCCCATTAAAAGACTGGACTTGGCTCCAAATATGACATGTACGATGCATTAACCTTGAATATTTGAATGAAGGGCAATGAGAAATATCTTTCAGTTCAGATAGGGAGTTCAATTCTAATAATAAATTAATCCTAAACCAAAAAAAATTATGTCAACTCAGGAGGTAATGTACATGCCCTTACCCATGTAGGTATGCCTATTATGATTGTTCATGTGCCAGAAACATGTCACAAGGATAACAAGTTTGAGTTCAAAATCCTAGATAATGCAATTACAATTAGAAATTGTAACAAAAAGTGGTAAAATCAATTGAAAATCCACCAAAAAAATATGTGCCATGTAGATTCACAATCCTTTATGCCTCCTCCAAAAGATTGCCTTGAATCTTGCCCACACAAGTGCTAGTTTCTCATTACATGTGCTATGTTCAGTCTGATGGAGTCATTTGAGTGCCATAATTAGCTAGTGTGCTACTCATCTTCCTCCTAACTTTGATGTCAGAGGTTGCTTTCCCTAGGCTGAATGATGAAAGAAGCATGGTAGAATTTCTGAGCGCATTCTAGTTCCCTTCCATATGATCAAAATCCTCCTCCTTCAAAACCTTTTCTACTTATTATAATAAAAACCAAACCAGTTACAAGTGGATTCCACAGCCCCTCTCCCCCCCCCACATATATGCACTTCTTTTTCTTGTTGGAGTTTATCCAAGAAATAAAGTCTTATCCAACGGGCATGGTTTAGCGGATGTGCCTTGTACTCCTAGGCAGATGACCAGGGTTCAAGTCCAGCTCGGAGCTAGATGCATCAGAGTTCCCCAAGATGAGTGCCTCTACCTTACGAGGTTGGGTGTGTGTCTTTCCAAATTCATTGTACTCTAAAAAAAAAAAAAAAAAAACTCTTGAAGAACCTCGATGTTGTCACTCCACTCTTCGATAAACAATCCCCCTACTAGTGGCTTTGTCTCAAATTCCTGCACATAAGAATCCAAAAGCATGAAGTTAAAAAACACTCTTGCATCGATGCTCTCCTCTCAAAAAAACAAACTCATAAGTAATTACCCTTTTCTTGTGAGTCCCCTCTTGGGTAGTTGTTTACTGCATTAGTGCTACAAGCAATTCATGTACGACAAATGCTTTGCTTTTCAGAAGCCTATCTTCTCCCATTCCCTTTCTTTCTCTTCATTTCAAACGAATGTTGTTACCTCCAAGACTATAGTTACTCAAAACTTTTATTAATTTTCATTTAAAATACTTCTAACGATCTTTGCATTGAATTTGACCTATGATTCATTGCATGGTTAAGGTTGGCTGGGATTTCTGTGAGAATACACATATAAATAATTACCAATGTAGTTCTTTGTTGTGGATATAATGCTGATGCTGTTGGATATAATGGAAAGAATCACCCTTTCTTTCTCAAGACACTTAATATCCCTTCATATTTTCTCAATAGACACACAAAAAATCCACACATGCAAAATTTATTCCAAATGATTGATGTATATCGTCTACATCACATATAACAAGGAATCCAATTGTTTCCAACATTAATATTGATAGTGCACAAAAAACTTGAGCCTCTTTATAGAGTTTATGGTGTACAAGGTATTGAACCAAGGCCCATGCTTTTATTTTTACGTTGAGAATGTGCATTTTTGTTGATCTGTGATTTATGAAAAGATCTTGAAACCCTATTCAATTATCAAATAGAGTTTCTATGCTTACTCATGCTTTGAAGCCATCAATATGTGAGCAAGATACTACAGACGATTTCAGAATGCTACTATTTATTTCGTATTACCATGTTGGATATGTTGTGAAAAGCTTTTTGGTTTGTGGTAATGGTAATACTTGAAGAGAATATGGTGTCCATTCAAAAGGACTTTTTTTAGACTTTGGCACTTCAAGTAGGTGTGTGATCTCCTTGTGCTACAATATTTTTTGAGGTAATTGATGAGTGATGGGAAAGAAGGTTTATATGTGTGTCCAATGCACATGTATGTGTGTGTATGTGTGCACAGTGTCTATGTATATGTGTATGTGTGTGCATGTGTAAGTGTAACCAAAGCGAATGTGTATATGTATGCATGTACATGTATGTTTTTGTTATCATTTATGTACCTTGGGATGTTATGTGTGTGTGCAATGTGCATGCACATGTGTATTTATGCATAATGTTCATGTATGTGTGTGTATGTGTATGGAATGTGCATGTGTCTGTGTGTGCAATGTGCATGTACATGTGTGTATGTGTGTGTAACATGCACGTATATTTTTGTTTAATGTACATGTGTGGTTTTTGTATATCTTGGTTTACGAGAATATTTTCAGATGTATATGTGTGAAAATATGTATATATGAATGTCTACATGTGTATGTATGTGGAATGTGCATGTATTTGTGTGCAATGTGCATGTATATATGTGTGTGTAATGTGGATGTACATGTAAGCTTGCACATGTGTGTGGCTGGTGTATCTTGGGCTTTTGTGTTTATGTGCACAATGTGCATGTATGCATGTGTGTATGTGTATCTATATGTGTATGCATGTGCGTTGTAAATGTAAGCCTATTTAGATGAAATTAACCGTATTTTCCTACATTGTAAGTGCATATTCTTCATATCCTACAGATTTGATATTTATAGAGAGCACATGGACATCATTTTTTTCTTTTGAGAATATTATGGATCATTTACTTCCATCTAGGATTCAGAAGGGAAATTATGATTTTCAAATAAATTATGGATTTTTAGGATTCTCTCAGACTTAGTATTTTGTATTAAATCACTACATTCTAGGGTTTTTAAGGGATTTTCTAAATTAGGTTTCTTAAAAATTTATAGGGTTCTCTATGGTTTCATATAGGATATTCTAAACTATAGCTTTCCAAGGTTTGCTACTATTTTCTAAAAATAAGGATCTTAGAAGAAGTCAATTCTCATTAGATTTTCTTATAAATCAAGGTCTTTCAGGGTTTTTAATGGATTTTTAGAGTTTTCATGATTTTTATAAGTTTTTAAGGCATTTTGGGTTGAAGTTCATTTAGAGCTTTGTCATCAATATCTCAGAGGCTTACAACACTATATAGAGATTATATTAGGAGCATATAAAAACATGGATATTTCTATGTGGAGTCTTTAAAAATCAGAGCTCCTTTGGTGCTTCTAGATTGAAAGGAATTGGGGAACTTTTCAAGGTCATCAAGTGGATTCTTCAAGATAAGCTTTCCTTTGGGGTTGTTGGAGGTAGTTTCTCAAGGTCATTAAGATATGAATCAAATTGATGTTTTATTCTGGAAATGTTGTAGGGATGGAGCATTTGATGATTTTCTATCTCTTGGCAATGTTGTAGGGATGTAGAATGTGTGTGTATGCATGTGCATGCATGTGTATATCTTTGTATGTGCATGTGTTTGGTTGTTGTTGGAATGTATGTGTATGTGTGTGTATGTGTGTGTATGTATGTATATAGATGTGTGGCTGTTGTTGGAATGTGTATGTGTGCATCATGTATGTGTGTATGGACGTTTTTGCATGCATATGTGTGTGCATTGTGTGCACATTGTGTGTGTGTGTGTGTGTGTGCTTAGAATATGTGTGTGTATGCATATGCATGCAATTTTCAGGTGTGTATGAAAAAATGCATACATGTGTGTGAAAGCCCATGCATATATGTGTATGGTTTTTGGTATGTGTGTGTGTGTTTGTTGGTATGTATATGTGTATCATGTATGTGTGATTGTTTCATACTATGTGTGTGAAATATGTGTACATGTATGTAAGTGTCTATGTGTAGCCATGTAGGCATATGCATGTGCATGCGTGTGGCTATTTTTGGAAATTGAAATGTATGTGTATGTGTGGTTATTGCTTGAATGTGTATGTTTTTGTGGTTGTTGCTGGAATGCATGTGTATATGTGGCAAGAATGCATGTGTAAATGTTATAGGAATCTATGTGTGTGCACTATATATGTCTACATGCATCTACACATGTGCATGTGTGTGGCTATTTTAGGAAATTAAAATGTATGTGCTATTGCTTGAATGCATGGGTTTGTGTTGTTGTTTCTAGAATGCATGTGTGTATGTGGTGAGAATGCATGTGTAAGTGTGATTGCTGTATGTATTTGTGTGTACACTGAGTATGTGTTTGGGTGCACAATATGTGCATGTGTGTGTATGAAAGCGCTTGTGTATGTGCATTGTTGTGTATACATGTGTGTGGTTGTTGATATAAATGTGTATGTTGTGGTTGTTTGTGTGTGTTTGAAATATATGTTTGTGTACAAGTATATGTACGTACGTGTGTGCATGTGCATGTGTGCCGTTGTTGGAATGTATGTGTATGTGTGGATGCATGTATATGCATGTGTGTCTGATATTGGAATGCATGTGTATGTGCGTGCTTTTTGTGTATGTATAAGGTATGTGTGTGTGTGTGTGTGTGTTTTCATGTGTGTTGTTTGTATTTGTATGTATTTGTGTGATTGTTGCTATGTATGTGTGGAATATAAGTATATGTGCATCTGTGTGTCTATGTGTCTAAATGAGATATGTGTGTATATTTGTCTGTGTATGTGTGTGTATGCATGTAATATGTGCAATGTATGTGTATGCATTCGCATTTGTGTAAATAATGTTGGAATCTATGTGTGTGCACTATGTATATCTATAGGCATGTATGTGCCTATGTGTGCAAGTGCATTTGTGTGCATACAAAATATGTATGTGTATGTGTGTGCATTGTGTATTCATAAGTGTGTAAAATATGTGCATATGTATGTGTGTGTGCATGTGCATGTATATTTTTTAGTATGCATGTGTGTTTGAATTTTTCAATGATAACTATTTTTTATCTGTTTAAGTTTTATGGTAGCAACATAATCTAGTATTATAATTAATTCTCCCTCCCATCAATGATTGAAATAGCACAAGATGGTACTGTTCTTGTAGATCATGGAAGCAGGGTTCTTTTCATTAAACTTCCAAGCACAATTTTATCCTCTTTAGGCATTTGTAGTAGTAGTGACATTCTTCCATCAAAAGATAATTGTGAATAAAAGGCTTGGATTCCAAGTTCAAATGTTGTAATCATAACGTCTCGCTTGGTACATTGTACATAGAGTGCCAATTGTACTTATCATGATATCTAGTTTTTCTGCCAAGTATGTCATGCATCTAAAATTTGAGTAGTTCTATCCACCATGAGATTGAGTGCTTCCACCCTTGTAAAGCTCAAGAGGCTCTAATTTATTCCTTATTAAGATATCCAAAGTTAACAGTTTCTTTTTTTCCAATGGTTGTACCTCTAGTTTGATTGATGTTGCTATGAGTTTCTACAATGTCAAGTACTAGAGGTTCATGGTTCTCAAAGCTCAAGCCCTCTGTACATGAATAAGGTAGGCTTGTTGGCATATGTATTGTATACAACCCATAATTAAGGTATCTCTTCTTTGTGGATAGGTTCTCAGTAAAACCTAATTGATTTTCAAGTGATGGTTCATTGCATCAGATTGTTATGCAATGGCTGCCTCTGGTCTTTATGATGAGAATGAGCCAATTTTTTTTTATGAAGCATAAAATTCAAAAATTTAGATGGTTGCTATGCAATCACAATATGATGCTATAATGAAGAATGGTACTTGTTCTGTATGTGATTTGCCTCTAGGCAAAAAGGCCGTTGGCACTAAATGGGTATACAAGATAAAGTGTAAGCCTGATGGAACAGTTGACGAGTATAAGACTAGGCTTGTGGCAAAAGGTTATGATCAAGAGAGGCATTGATTTTGACGAGACCTTTTCTACCACATGCCAGATGACCACCGTTCATAGCATTTGTGCACTTATACCTCATCATGGTTGGAATGTACATCAATTGGACATTAAAACCACATTTTTGAATGGCGACTTACATGAAGAAGTATATGTATTTTAGCCTTATGGTTTTGTGTAGAAAGGAATGACAACAAAGTGTGCAGGTTGAAAAAGGCATTATATGGTTGGAAGCAATGAAAAAGGCATTATATGGTTGGAAGCAAGCGCCACGTACTTGGTATGAAAAGATACATGCCTACTTGATTGCATATGCTTTTGAGAATAGTCTGACTAAGAGCACTTTATATGTTAAACATGCAAATGATGTGATTTTGATCATAGTTGTCTATGTTGATGACATGTTGCTCACCGATCCTAATGAGAAGCATAGAGCTGATTTTATGGATGATTTGCATGCCTATTTTGAGATGTCAAATTTGGGGCATTTGTATCATTATTTGGGCATTGAGTTTATGCAAGTTGATGGTGGATTAGCTCTGTGCCAAACAAAATATATTGACACATTATTGTGGCATTTTGGCCTTGAAGATTGCAAGCCTATTGCCAATCCTATGGAAACAAGTTTACGGTTGAGTCTTATTGATGTTGAAGATGCATTTGATGTTGTTATCTATCAGAATGCTATCATATGCTTGATTTACTTATGCATAACTCGCCTTGATATTCAATTTACTCACGTGGTTAGGCACATCTTTCGCTACTTAAGTGGTACCCAACTACTTGGATTGTTTTATCTGAAGAGGGGATCACTATCACCACATTTACATGCTTTTTTGACTCTCATTGGGCTGGTTGCTATGACACTTGTGTGTCCACTAGTGATTTTTGCTTCATGCTTGGTAGCTCATGCATATCTTGGTTGAGTAAGAAGCAGCATATTGTGGCCACTTCTAGTTGTGAGGCTAAGTAAAAGGCAGCTTTTACAACAACTATTGAGTGTGTGTGGCTTAGATGACTTTTGGCTGATTTGGGTGTTGGTGAGTCTTCTACCATCATGATCTTCATTGACAGCCAGAGTGCATTGGCAGTTGCGAGGTACCCTGTGTTCCATTTCTTGGACAAAGCATATTGAGGTGCATCATCATTATGTCAAGGAGAGGTTCTCCACTGGAGAGATCAAGTTGGCATATGTGCCCACGCAAGATAACATTGTAGACCTTTTCACAAATGCTCTACCTCGAGAGAAGTTTTAAGTTTTCTACAAAGCTTTGGGCTTACTTCCTTTTATGGATTGATCTCTTTCCACATACCTTGGCACTTCCTTATACATGAGTTCCAGCTCGATGTTCACCGCATCACTCCCAAGGAGGATTTATTGATATATTTCGGTAGTGATGTGTCCGAACACTCTTAGGACCAGGAAAGGTGCCTTCCTTGGCCATTGGTCAGATGGCTTGGGGGCTACCTTAGGCTCCTCTTAGGGGGCCATTCATACTTCCACTAGCGAGTTCATACTTGAATCTCTCTTGGTCCCTAAAAGAGGCAAAAAACCTATTGACTCATGAAAGCAGATCACCTCACACACTTTCATGTAGAGATCTTAAAACCCTAATTTTTAATGCATATAAGCATATATACTATTATTAACCCTATAGCCCTATTTTTAAAGGTTTTTAAGCATATATAGTAGTATTAATCTTAGACCCCCAATTTTTTAGGTTTTTAAGTTTTCCACGTTTGTTTGTCGAGAGACAGAGAGAGGTATGTACGTGCATGCAAGGAATCTACAATTAAACATAGAAACACATATAGATTCACAAATAAGAGCACTCTACAAGAACTTGCATGTTCACAGTTCTACAAGAGACAAATAGAGAAGTGATTGTAATCTACATATGGGGAAAATGTAGAGGTAAATTTAAATTAATTTTGGTCTTAATGAGAGGTTTTTTTAGACACTATTGACCATATCACTAGATTTCAGAGTTTTCAATTTAACCATTTCAATTGTTTCTTTAACATTTGATATTTTCTCATGCTATAACCATTAGGAGAAAAATGAATCTAAAAAGGGCACTTTAAGCAACCAATCAAAAGAGAGTTATGGACACACTCTATGGTCAAGGAGGAGAAGGGAGCATGGATAGGACATAATTCCCTTTAGTTAATGCATTACCCTTAGAAAGATATTGAAAAAGTGAGCATGGGGACTATTGAAACTCATAACTTAAAAACATTTTTCTTTTTAAATTAATTAAAAAATATGATTCCATCTTTTCCCCAAAAAATTGATAATTATTTAAAAATCTTGAAACACTTTCATTTGACTTCAAAACTCCTTCCTAGCACATAACATACCTAAAAGTTATTTTTTAAGTCATTTGCAAGCTTCTTCTACCCTCTTTCACCTGTTTTCAACCTCCTAAAGCTTTATTGTCTTCTAAGCCTACTTACACTCACCTTCCACTAGTGAGGGTGTAGAGAATCATGAAGATGACTTTCCCATGCAATTAAAACAATGTATGTATAATATCATTTTATTATACAAATCAATTTATGCTTCCATTGTGTGGTGACCTATCTTCTAGTTAGAATGATGTAGAGACATAGAGGATTATACATTTTAATAAAATGACAACTTTTGCTAGAATGAAGGCAATCTTCATTGATCACATACATCTACTTGGAGTTCTAAAAGAAGAATTGTTGATTTCACTCTTTATAATGCCTTTTTGTGCATTATAAATCATGAAAACACTTCATCCTTATTCTTCATGAAATATAAGATAGTCTATCTACTACAATCATCCATAAATGACACATATTACCTTGATCCTGAGATTGAAGATTCTTTGCTTGGTCCCCAATTATCTATGTGGACAAGTTCTAGAAGGTCTCCATGTATGTATCCTTTCTTGGTGAATGGTTGCCTATGAGATTTCCCAAATTTACATGCACTAAATTTGTATATCATGTGCCTATTTGAGATATTGGGTAGTCCAAGTACACTTTGATCTCTAATATTTTTTTTGAGGGCCCTTTCCAATGTGAGCTAGCCTCTTATGACAAACCTCAAGTTCTGATAGGTTTTGGGTTCCATAATTGAACAAAGCAATGTTCTTGGTGTCTTGGAGTTCAAATGTGAACAACATATCTGTCTTCTTTCCTTTTTCCATCTTCTTGAAACCTTGATATGGACCTTCAACATAGGCTCCATGCTTGCTAAATCTCACTTACAACCCTTTCTCCACAATCTTATGTACACTTATAATATTATTTGTAATTGTTGGCACATAAAGCACTCTAGCTGGTAGATTCATATTACGATTAGAGTTCTTCACATTTCGTATCTTCTCAACTAGATATCTTGTATCATCACTTGTTTGTCTTTGTTCGTGTTCTTTGGATCTTCCAAGTATGAAAGTAGAGCTACATTTCTTGCCACATTATTTGATCCAAAATCTATGTAGAATACATGCTCATCAACGTTGCCTTCCTTCATTGTCATGTTCATAAGTAGAAATGAATCCTCTTGAGCTTGATCATTTGTATAATTGTTGTAGTCTCACCTTCCTTTGTATCCTCCTTGATATTTGTTGTTGTATGAGTTTTTGTTATAATAAGAGTTATTGTATCTGCCTCTTGAAGCTCCATAGCCTCTTCTACTATATCATCTTCCTTTTTGTTTCCTTGGGTTCTTGAAACTTTTTTTGTGATATGATTTGATAGACCACATATGGCACAGTGTGATGAGTTTTGAGCTCTCCCCCTGCCTTGTCTACCTCCTCTGCCTCTTCCTCTTGAACCTCTACTTATTACTACAAAATTAGATTGAGAGGCACTTTCTTCATCATCAGACTTTTTATCTTTTCCTTTGTTATCCTTGCCTTTGTTGCAGGCAGTTTGGGCATGCAAACAACTATCTGAAGCAAAAAATCAAGCAATTCTCGAAAAAGAATTGGCTACTGGAGGTTTCAAAGAAGCTTTCATTCAAGGCTTCAGGGAATTAGTTAAATTAGTTTGGACCAATGAAGCACTTTGTTATTTGCAGCGGAAAGCACTACCAAAGTTTGAGCCACGATGCATTCGTTTACTCTCCAAGCCAGGTTAGTATATTCACGTACCAACAAATGCTGAATCTTTGCACCAGGCCAGGGAAGCTCGACTTATTCCGGAAGACCCTCTTGAAGAAGAGACCATAGTCATCGGCTCCCCACCTCATCCTTCTACTGTAACTACCACTACCATCGTCGAAGTACCCACCACACCACACACTCCTCTTTCACCTCCCGCCCCTCCTGTCTCTCCTGTACACCCTACCTCTCCTAGATTGTCCACGTTCGTCACAAGTGCTATAGCAGAAGCCCTCGTTGCCTCAACCCTGCAAACTATCCCTGCAACCCTCCAACTTGCCTTTCCCCCTCTAGCTCGCACCATTCCTCCCAATCCCTTTCCCACTCCATCCTTTCCCTCTTTTCCCATCCCTACACGACCTATATTCCCATTTCCCCCTCCAAAGACCTTCTCCCCCATCTCACCTCCCCGTCCAACTATCTTTCCTCTATCCTCCCCTCTCCACCAAGCAATACGTGAAACCCAATCTGTAATTTATTCGTCCACCTTTGTAAATCCTATATTCACACCCAGTCATGCACCCACTATCACACCACTCTTCACAGTCACTGCACTCAACACCACGTCCAATGACATGGACATCTCACCACCCATCACACCACCACTCACCTCACCTATTTCACCACCCCATTTAGGCACGTCACACTTCTCCACAGTCACCAATGCATCCACCTTCCCATCCCCCTTCCCCTTGCATCAACAACCACACCCACAACATCTTCAATCACTCCACCACTAATATCATCGCCCACAATCGACACTGCTTTTTGCCAGATGTTTTCTTGCATGACACAAGTTAGAGATGAATTCGCATCTCTTGGGACCAGCTACCAGACACTGTGTAGCTCAGTGATGAGTAGCACCTCCTTTAATGTCAATCCGGGAAGACATGAGGATGGTATGAAGACCTCGAACAAGTGATGGCACAAGTGTGTGAGTGAAAAGCACACAAACATGCACACACATACACACACGCGCACACAAGGCAAGAACAAGGAGAGAAACAATGGAGTAACTTCTATTGCAAAAACGTTCTCATACAAGTTCAAATCTACAAAAAGATACCCTAAAAAATGAGCTCTCTAGCTCTTTTTATAGTTTTTGACTAGCTTTGGTCCTATCCAGACCTAGTGTCCAGCCTAGTTAAAAAAATTAGGTTCTAAGGCTATTTTGGAGGCTCAAACGAGCTCTGAAAATTATGAAAATTGGTACATAAATACCACTAATACTCCTCAAGCTTGAGGACTCCTCGGCTTGCACAAAATGGAGTAGTAATAATAAAAAATGGTATTCACAATGGTGGGAAGTGACTAAGATCACTATTTGGGAAATATCCTTTCATGAAAAAATGTAGGCCTATTTGCCAGATCTGTGTTGACTGCTTTGCCTACTTGGTCCTTCTCTTTGCTCTGACTCTTTGCGTTGGCTTCCTTGCCTTGTAAGTCCTTGGGTGCCATGGCTGCTACTAACACCCCCCCTCTCTCACGTCTGTCATCTCTGACAGACCCTTGCTGAGCTAAACATTTCACATAGTACTCGACGACATCTGTGGCCAAGTGGTGCTCTTCTAGCCTTAGTACCCGGGCTAAATTTGTGAGTAAGGCATCCCAATATACTCGGCCGGATACATCCGGATGTGGCATACACAGCTTATCAGAGTGTAGAGCCTGCTCCACAATAAATAAATGTAGTAGATGAGAGGGTTTGGGTATGAATATTTCAGAGTGATACTCCCAGAACCCTGTGATAAAAATTTCTTCAAACAGTTGTTTGAAACATGCTGGGAGGTATTTGATTCGAGTATGCCACGCATATACAACCTCAATAGATGGGGTTATGTTCATATCATAGACGAGGTCGAGGTTGCCTTCATTGAAACCTAGGGCTGAAAGGTGAGGTTCTTTGACATTTTTGAAGGTCTGGAATGTGACTAGCATGAGCTTGAATATTTTGAGGCACATCTATGCCATGACATCTCGTACATTCTTGAATCTAATGCCCTAATGTCAAATTGTTGAAATCATATATGCTACTGTGGGTGGGCCATGAGGAGGTGCCAAATATACATAATTCAGCCATTTGTCACATCCTTTGATAGTCTTCATTGGTTTAGTGAACTCAAGCCATGATCTTCGTCCAAAAACAGGGCAATAGCAGGGGTTATACTTAATGTATAAGGGCATATTGTTCCATGTGCGCACCATTTCAGGGTAGGGTTTGAGTAAGCATATTCTCCATGTAGGTTGAAATATGTTGCCCTGTGCCGCGCTTTCAGGAATGTCATCTGGGGCAAATTGTGTTGCAAAGGTTGGCTCTTTCGTGGTGCGATGTTTTACCTCAGCATTATAATTTGCCAATAATACACAAAATGGTACATAGAAATCATCTAAAGTGCCAATCCATTGATGATGAGATAGGGTTTTGAAGTAATCCGATTTGATGACAACTTCATCCAGTCAGGACATGGACTGTATCTACACTGCTACTCTATCATCATGAGTTGGGCCTACCTTTTCTAACCTTTTCATCCATTCTGGAGCTTCAATCTCAAATGTATCCATTCCTTCCTCTGTTTGTTTGCCATATAAAGTATTGAATACATTATTTACATGGGTGGATGCTGGGAAAGAGTGGAATGCAGGGGGATAGGGAGGAGGGAATGGGATAGTGAATGCTGTTCTGAGAAGTGGTGACGTTGGTGGTGGGGGAATGGGAGATTGTGGGAATATGGGGGGAGGGGGAGGTGCAGATGTGGGTGATATGTCCAAGTGTTGCAAATACAAGGAATTAGTTCCCCGATCCTGTACCACTTGCAAATGCCGCATAAATGGTCTTCCCAAAATCATCTCATAGGCCTAATTCTTGCTAAAGTCACATATGGCAAAAGTATGCTCAAACTCTACACCACATGCAGTGAGAGTTATTCCTTCTAGTAGCCCTAAGGGTCTCTCAATATGAACATCCCCCATTGGCAATTTCATTCTCATTGGCCTGAGTGTTGGCTTGCCCCAACGCTTCCATAGGGAAGTGGTAGCAATTGCAACTCCTGCACCTGAGTCTAGGACTGCCTTGGTTGTGTATCCTTGATGGGTAATGGGAAGATAGGTGTTTCCTTCTTCACCTTCACTCATGTCCCCTATCTTGTCCAAGGGTATTTCTGGCTTTGTTCTAAGAGATCCTACCTGCGAACGAGGTTTTGCTACCTCTGGCACTTGATTGGCTACATGTTTCTACAGTTTTGTCCTAACCTTGAGTAACTCTTCTAAAGTGAGGTTGCATTGCACTTTAGTTTTTTTTACTACCTCTGTGTTCCTAGGGATGACAGAGTCTTCGTTTCTTACCATGACCATGGGTGCCCTCATACAAGTAGACTTAGCTTCCCATGGGCCTATGAAATGGGGTAGTTCCTATAAGGAATTGGACTCGAAGTCTAAACTCTCATGAGATTGGACACTCTCCTGCTCCTCATAAATGGAGGGAATGTCTTGTGGGAATTGATCATGCGCTTCATCCACAAGTTCAATGGGGGGAGGGACTTCACTTTCTTTAGCCCATTTCTCTTCTTAAATCTCTCGAAGGAATTCTGGTGAGTACCGATTCATAGAAGAAGATATATCTGGTTCTGTGGAGTTGGCACATAAGCTTTCTAGGCAGGAAGGCTTATCCTTTCACTTGCCTTGTCCTTACTTTGAGAGGCCGGGTCCTTTTCTGATTGTGAAATTAGCCTCTCTAATCTTTCTAGCAGTCCATCAAAGTGCAACTTTGTCTTAGCTGAACTAGAGAAGTTAAAGAGGCAACTGGCTTCAAACATGGTTTGAGCCAATTCTACCATCTTAGCACAAATTTTAGTTCGTTCAAGCTCTAGTTCAGCTCTAGGGTGTGGGTTGGAGGGAGATGTGAATGGTGGTGGTGGAGTAGTGTGAGAGTGAGTTTGAGATGTGAGTTCAATTATCTTGGCTCTTGTTTCTCTCAAGCTTTCCTCTAGTTCGCCCATCTTCTTTGCATTGCCTCTTCATTCGCTCTCGACTATCCTTCCAAGATCTGGTCCTCTTCTTAGTTATGCTCTTAGTTTCACTAACCTTGGAATTCTTTTCCTATGTAGAGTCTACAATTAACCCAATAACATTGATGGGAGTGATTTTCATCATACTGTTGGGGTTCTTAGGACACTCTCGCAAGAGATGCTCTTTCCCACAATGGGAACAAAAACCCTAAATCATCACAGATGGGGGTTGTGTAGGTGGAGGCATAGGGCAAACACGAATGAGGTGATATCCCTAACATTGGTAGCATGGTCCTCTAGGAAATGGGAGTCTTACTTGCCTAGGTTGAGGTCTAGAGTTGGGGTTTGCATACATGACATTTGCATACTCTAGCTCCCAACTAGGTTCACTATGGTCTTCATAATAGTATGACTCGTTATGCTCAGGTGACTGCATGTAGTAATCTTGTGGACTATCAATGTGAGTAGAGTCAAATATATGATCACTAGGGTCACTTTCTAAAAGCAATGGTGTTACTAGCACTATGGCTCTATTCAGATTCTCTTTTGTAGCTACGTACTTCACTTGAATCACATTGGCTGGTGGAGGGGGCTGCTGTGCTAGAATGGGTTGAGGTCTTTGTGGGGCCTGATATTGTGGTTGGTAGGGTTGTTGAGGCTTGGCATACTGCTATGGTGGGTACAGGTTCTGGTATCCTCCTTGTTGAGGGTATGGTTGTGGATACGCTTGCCTAACTGCTTGCTTATTGTATGGGCAGTCTTTGCGTAGTGTGGTTGGTGTATCTTCGTTCTATGGTGCAGTATTGGCTGCTAGGGTTCACTTGGGGTTGAGCCATAATGGGACATACATTCGCCATATGGTCGCCTCCAAAAGTATAGCATCTTTTCACTGGGGCAAACATTGGTATTTGTTTGCTTGAGACTCCTGACGTCTGAGCTACTTTCTCAGTGAGTTCCTCAATAGATGTGGATTGCATGGAAGTGAGGCTAGTAGAACTATCTGAATCTTTGTAGATTTTTGAAAGCTCTAATTCCTCCCCTAGGTTATCCTCAATGTCAATGCACATGCATACACACTCTTCTATGGTTCTAGGGTCCTTCAAGTACACATAGGATCTCAATTTGGTACTCAACAATTCATCTAAGAATAAAGCCACTTGTTTGGCTGGAGTAGGTAATGCGGGAACATGACATCTCTCTAGGTATTGCCTAAACCTTCTTCCTACAAGTCTAACCGTCTCTTGAGGTGTCTGCTTAAAGGTATGAATCAGAGAGGAAGTATTATGCCGTATACCAGCCTTAGAGAATTTGGTAATGAAATCGTCTAGAAGGTGGTCTATGTTCTTGAACTGCCTCTCATTTAGTGGTTGAAACCATGTAAGGGTTGTGTTCCTTAGGGTTAGACCAAAAGCATTGTACTGCGTGAATAGGTCCTCAACTTGTTCAGCTCTCAAGACTTTCCTAAACTCGGCCACATGATCATATGGGTCTCCTGTGCCATCGAAGCAATTCTTCATGGACTTAACCAACTGGGTTGGCCTCAAGGTCCTAATGTGTTCTCTAGGCCTTGGCAAAGGAAAATCATCAACATTTCTTTGGTTTCTTGGGTCTCTAGGTCTCTCAGTTTCCACTCTATCCATCTCCGTTCTCATCCTTTGTCTTCCCAAGGGGTTGGCAAAACTTACTTCTGGCCTATCTCTACTTCTGTTCTGATGGGATCCATGAGCTTGGGATGTCCTAGCTCCTTGGTGACTATAGGAGAAATTGGATCTTGGATGGGGAAAAACAAATTCTCCCTTCCAAGTGTAGGCATGCTTGCCATGCTATGTGACCACAAAGATCCTCTCGGAAGTATTTTCTAGGTAGGTCACTTTGCCTGGACTATCAAGGTCATTAGACTCATAGATCGTGAGTGTTCCTACCTCATTAGGCTGGTCAGGCTTATATCTCCAAAAAGCTTCGTCAGTCTCTCAGTTTAAGAGTAGTTCTATGCTCTTATTGTCCTGGGGAACCCACTCTAGAGTGATGATTCTCGTCAGGACTGATTTACCTCGAGGGGTTCTAGGCTCCCCACCTATGTTCCCTTGTTTTAGGTCACATATATCCATTTTTGGGACCACATTACCAAATTCGTCTTTCGTATCTAGGTGGGTGGTGACCACATACATGGTTCCTTCTTTGTCCAGGTATGCACCCTTTTTGAACTTGACTGTTAGATGTTCGAGTCCAATGGGTTGATCAGGGTTTTTAATCTGGCCCACAGATCTTCTTAGGCCGTCCTCATAGATGCAAGCACCTAATCGGTTGGTCCTAAGGTATTCGACTTGAGTCTTGTAAGGACCTTCAACCTTTTGTAAGTAAGCCACACCTGAACTTCCTCTGGGTTGCTCCATTCCATGAGACATGTCTCATTTGCTAGTTTCAGAGCTAAGGTAGTGTGGATGGGCACTCAACTGTTGAGCCCAAGATCTAGCAGTGTGGGTGACACTTGCCTCTGAAGACCTAAGGCTTTGTCTATCTCTCCCTAGGTGTTGTCCTGACCTAAGCTTCATATGCATGAGTGAACAATCCCAATTTGTCTTCCCAAAGTACAACCTCGTTGCTGATTCTTTCTTATCAATCACTGGATTCCTTTTATTTTGTTATTGTGTTTATGATCTTGTCTGATTTTGCATTGTTAGGAATACTTGAGTAAATTGCCACACTTTTAGTTGCGTGCACCACGTTAAATTCTTTACTTTAAGGTTATCGATTAGAGAGAGATTAAATTCCTGCTTGAACTTGAGTATTTAAGAGTCTTCAACTTGATGGATGCTTATCATCACCCTAACTTACTTCTAGCACCACTTGTACTTAGCCTAAGCTAGGAATTGACAAAGGTGATGGAGAGTGTTAATCTCCAAAAGAACAAGTTATCCTTGAAGTTAGAGCACCTCTATATCAAGAATAACTTAAAACCTTCACCAATTTGGAGGATCAATACTCAATTTCCAAAATCTTGAACCAATTATAAAGAAGGTGACTACACAGAAAGTCTGCTGCACATAACTCACTCATTGACTTATCAAATGTGTAAAGGTTTTGATAAAACGTTGCACAAGGTGTCGCCTATAGTTTTTGCACCTCCTCCAAGTTAAAGTATTTCAAAAGACTCAGTAGATCTTGAGAAATGATCTTAACAATTCACCTATGTCTAAAACTATAGTTCTTTACAGTCGACTTTGACACCTGTAACTTCTTAAGCTTGGTTCTCCCAAACTAGAAGCCATTTAATCAAATGCTTTTAGCCATAGATAGCTTACCTTCTAACTTAAAGAATGAGTGCTTGTTTGCTCAAAACTTTACACTGTGGAAGGAGAACTGACCAAAACGTTAGCATCAAATTTTGCGCCTCCTACAACTTCTCTTCTTTACATTTACACATGTAAATGTTCCTACACTCAATTCTTTCAGCCTGATCACAATTAGAAGCTGAAAATTTGTAGAGAGGTCAATCAACTATAGACTTAGACTTGTACAAAAGCATTTCACAAAAGATTCAACACAGAAGGAGAGCTCTCAAAAATATCGGGCGTAACTTTTCTTCATTACTGGAAAACTTTACATCTGAGTGATGAGAGAGATCTTACTCACTTCTAAAGTGTCTAAGGGCTCATACAACTTCTAATTTCTCTATTCACATGCTCTCTCATATTTGGCCCGACATTTTTCCTTGTATATATAGGCAAATATGTACAAGCTCATAAATATACAAAAGTATAAGTGAGCTAACTCTAAGTTAATGTACATATGTATACATATCTTCATTCTCTGAACATGTACTTTCTTCATGCTTCATATCTTGATCTTTTCTTCAGTCCTTGACTTTCAAACCTTCATCAAAAATTCAATTGTTGATTGCCTTGGACCAGCAGCTCCCCCTCAATCATCAATTGAGGTTTTCTCTATCTTCTTTATGCCTGCCATATCTTTGAATCTCTGTAGCTTTGGTCCATCCAAGCTTTTGGTTAGCATATCAGCTATCTGGTCTTTTGTTGAAGTATGAATAACTTCAATCTCTTTATCCATCACTTTCTCTCTTAGAAAATGATACTGAATCTCAATGTGTTTAGTCCTGGCATGAAAAATAGGATTAGCAGCTAAATACAATGAACTCATGTTATCTCCATGAATAGTGGGTATACTCTGAATGATGTCAAAACTCTTCATAAGATTCTTAATCCATATCACTTCCTTTGCAGCTTCCACCATACCTTTGTACTCAACCTCTGTGGATGATAAAACAACTGTGTGTTGCTTCTTAGAACACCACGAAATTAACTTATCTCCCACATAACACAAGTATCCATATGTTGATCTCCTATCATCAGGATTACCTGCCCAATCTATATCACTATATATTTAGATGTTTGTATCTAATGTAAAACCATAATACAAACCTTCTTTGAGTGTACCCTTAATGTACCTCATCACTCTTTGTCCTGCAATCCAATGTTCTTTCCTAGGACAATGCATGAATTGAGATAATACTCCAACTGCATATGACAAGTTAGGCCTAGTTAATGTAGCATAGATCAGACTACCAACCAAACTTTGGTATAGCTTCATGTTCTTGAATTCTTCTCCTCCATATCTACTCAATTTGTGATTCACCTCCATTGGAGTAGGTGCTACCCTGCAATCATCCATTTTAAACTTGACCAACAAGTTTTTCAAATACCTTTCTTGAGTTACATACACTCCATGTTGAGTGTATGAGATCTCCATGCCCAAGAAGTATGACAAGTCTCCCAAGTCATTGATCTTGAACTCTTTCTCCATTTGCTTCTTTAGGCTTTGAATGCCTTTCTCATATGTACCTGTAAGAATTATATTATCAACATATATGCACATGTAAATGAACCCATCATCACTTGCTTTGAAAGCAAGCTACTATCTGCTTTAGATACTTGGAAACCAAGTTCTTTCAAGAACTTCACAAGTCTATAATTCCATGCTCTTGGGGCATGCTTCAAACCATACAAAGCTCTCTTGAGCTTGCATACATGATCTGGATACCTTTCATTTCTGAATCCTTGTGGTTGCTCCATGAAAACATCATCTAAAATGTAACCATTTAAAAAAGCATTCTTCACATCTAATTGACATAATTTCCAACCTTTACATGCAGCAATAGCTATGAGTGTCCTGATGGTTGTCATCTTTGCCACACGACTATAGGTCTCATCATAATCTATACCATATGTCTAAGAAAACCCTTTCACAACAAGTCTAGCTTTATACCGAGACACACTTCCATCTGCAAATCTCTTTGTCTTGTAGACCCATTTGCATCCAATAATCTTCTGACTATTTGGTTTAGGAACCAAATCCCATGTTTCATTTTCCATCAATGCATCATACTCTTCATGCATAGCTTTCTCCCAATTTTCCTTACCTTTTGCCTCTTCATATGTAGAAGGATCTTCATCTGCCTTTATCATATAAACATAATCTTTGGTAGCCAAAAAAGAAGTGTCATAGCTATACCTTGTAGGTTGCCATTTGTGTCTTGATGAACTTTTGAGCTCTCCACTTCTTGAGGTTTCTGGTTCATCACATTCTGGATCAAACCTTGGCACTTCTTCAACTTCAACCTGTACTTCATTGTTCTCTTCTTCCTCAAATATCTAAACCTTTGATTTACCTTTCTTTTGATTCACAACTTCTTCATCACCTGCATAAATATTGATTGTACATGCATACCAAGTACTTTGCTCATCAAATGTAACATCCTTTGATACAAGAAATTGTTTTGTGGATGGACTCCACAACCTATACCCCATCTGCTTATCATCATATCCAATGAGCACATACTTTTCAGCTTTGGATTCCAATTTGTGCCTTAATTGAGATGGCACATATGCATATGCCAAACATCCAAATACTTTGCAATGATCTAGAGTAGGTCTCTTACCCCACCATGCCTCATATGGTGTCATACCCTGCAAAGCTTTACATGGTAATCTATTGACCAAATATGTGGCTGTATTTATAGCCTTAGCCCACAAATAATTTGGGCAATTTTTCTCCTTCCTCATGGATCTTGCAAACTCAACAAGAGTTCTATTCCTCCTTTCTGCTACACCATTTTGTTGAGGAGAGTACCTGCAAGTAATTTCCCTTTTTATACCTGCATTCCACAAGTAATCACTGAACTCATTAGAAAAACAATCTCCCCCTCCATCTGACCTTAGTCTCTTCAACTTTTGATTTGTAATTCTCTCTCCATACACATTATAATGTTTGAATGTATTGAATACCTCTGACTTATCTTTGAGCACATAGATAGTGATCCATCTGGTAGCATCATCAACATAAATTACATAATACCTTGAACCATTGATACTGAAATACTTTGATGGTCCCCACACACCTGTGTGTACGAACTCAAGCTTCTCTGAATACATAAAACCAAGCTTGGAATAAGATTGCTTATGAGCCTTACCTAATTGACATGCCTCACATCTGTATGTCATATGTTGACCTGCAACATTAGGCAATCCAAGCACTGAACCATTGTTAACCATATCTTTAATACCTCTTTCATTAAAATGTCCAAGCCTCTTGTGCCAAAGATCTAACTCAGAGATCTTATGTCCTCCATAGGTGAACAAGGCATGACCAACATTACCTTGAATCTTCAATGTGAACAATCTTCCTTCTTTCTTCCCTAAAACAATTTGTTTATTCCCATTGCTAGAGTCTTCCACAAAAACTCCTTCATTAGTGAACCTAACTTCATAACCTTTTTCAACAATTTGTTCTACACTTATCAGATTCTTTGGAATTGTAGGAACATACAAAACCTTACTCAAGAGAGTACTACCATCCTTGGCCTTCAATGATCCAATTGACTTCACATTATGCTTTGTATTGTCACCTGTTTGAACTACATGATTAGTTACCTTATTTTCCAAATCAGTCATCAATGCTATGTTGCCACTCAGGTGATTGCTACACCCTGAGTCAATGTAGAAGACTCTTTGGTCTTCACTTTGCCTTTCAAAAGTTGCATTCATTATCAATGTTGAATCTTCCTTCTGATCAGAAGCATAATTGTAGTAGGTATTGTTGTATTGTTGGCTTTGGAATCCTCTACCTGCATTTCTTCCAAAATAACCTCTACTACCTCTACCTCTGAAATTACCTCTTTGATTTCTGCCACCTCTTTTCTTGAATTAAAGTTCTGATTATATCCACCATTATTCTGAGTGTTATGCCAACAATCATTAGCTAAATGATTTGTCTTACCACAAATCCAGCAAGCTTTGACTCCATCTTTATTACTCCTGCCTCTTCCTCTACCTTTGCCACCTCCTCTTCCTCTTAGGAAGTTAGCTTGGCTAGTTGTTCCTTCCTCTTCATTTGCTTGTTGCTTCCCTCTGCTATTCTTCTTATCCTTTGAATACATTGTTTGACCTACACTTTTATCACCCTCACCTTTGACATCCTGCTCAAAGGTTAGCATGTGTCCTAGCAACTGATTCAAGTCAGGAGTAAAATGATCTAGTGATAATTCAGTACAAAAAAATGAATGGCTTCCATTTGTCATCACCTCTCAAACCTGTGAGGATTTGCCTTACCAATTTATCCTCCTCAATATCTTCATCAACTGCTCCTAATGCATCTGCAATATCCTTCATCCTTGTTACATAATCTGAGATGGATTGAAAGGCCTTCTTCTTGAATGTGGTAAATGTTGGAGATTCACTCACTAATTAGACATAAAGACATGAAGACGAAGAAAGACGAAGAGAAGCAGAAACAAAGCAGTCAGAAAATCAAGCCTTAGTAAAGGGACAAATTCACGACTGTAATATAGTTCATAGAAACTTCCAGACTTACGAGTTTTTGAATCTCGGATAAAAAATGTATATAAGAGAGACTAAGACAAAAAAGATGTGTGCATAGAGTAGAAGGAAGTATACGTATGTAGAGAGTGCAATAGACATAGTAGATGCAAGAGTGCATATGTAGAGATGAATAATAAAACCAGAAATGTCGGGTATTCATCTGAGAGAGATGGTAAGGAGAAACTACTCAGCATAGGAGAGTTCTTGTGGCTATGAGCAAAGTGAGGCCAAGCCATTCTGTACACATCTTCTCTAATAGAAAACAACAGTTTTGTCAGTGCACATTCTTTACGATACGTCTACAAGTTAGATCTCACAATTTGGTGTAAAGTTTTTCATGAGCGATAGCTCATCTTGAAGCTAGTAGTCTCAACTAAAAACTGATCAAAGAATTTTGTGAAACGGGACATGTACACATGGTACAGTGTGTGATCGTAAAAGACATCCAGAACTGATGAAGTTTTTTCTCAAACTTCAGATAGAGTTCATTTACTGAAGGAAGCTCATTTATTATTTCCTTACTTCATTTACAACCCTTTGAAGTAACTACAAATAGAATTGCAGTTGATTCTGGTAACATTCCGGTACAATTATGGTGAAATTACGGTGACAGTCTGGTAACATTCCGGTGAAGTTCTAGTGATATTCTGGTAAGTTCAAAACACAGTTTTAGTACATTTAAGTGACAAGAAGAAGATCTAACAGTAAGCAAACAAAGGATTGAAAAGACTGAAGTAAATCAGATCAGAATTGAAGCCTGAAGGAAAGGCAAAGTTTTCTGTAAAGTGAATTTTTCAGATTTCACTTAACACAGTTATAAAGTTTTCAGTTTCAGGAAGTTTGCTAAGCTATTGATGATTATAGAGGAGTTCTAATATCACTCTAGCTTAGTTCTTGTGGCGTGGCAAAATTCCGCAGCTTAGTTTACAAGCTTTTGCTACGAAGCCAACAAGTGGTATCAGAGCAGAAAGGTTCTGAAGAGTAAACAGAAGCGCAGATACAAGAGAAGTTGAAGAATTCTTTGTTTGAAAGGTGAAAGCTGAAGTGATCAACAGCAAACGGAATCAAAGAAGCATTCCGAAGTCATTCTCAAGGGTAAAGGTTTACAAAGGTAAAATCCTTTAATGTTATACTCACCGGTAGTAACAGAAACAAGAAGATCATGGCAGATCACGTTTCTATTGACAAATTGGACACAGATAATTATCCCACATGGGTAATGCGAATGGAAGCCTTACTTATGATTAAGGACTTAATGATATATGTGACAGAGAAAAGAAGCCTACTTTTGGAGACGACAGTCAACCGAAGAAAGAAGAGTTAGAAGCCTTGAAGCTATGGCAGAAGAAAGATGCAACGGCAAGAGCGTATATCTATAATACCATTACAGATCATCTATTACCACACATTAGAGGTCTGGAGAAAGTGGAAGACATATGGAGTGCATTGGAAGATCATTTCCAAAACACTACCAAAGCTAGGAAGGCTAGCTTAAGGTCAGAATTTACAACGTTCAAGAAAAAGCAAAGTCAAAGCATTAGTGATTATGTCACTAAGATGAAGGACTTGGCAGACAGTCTTGGATCCATTGATGAGGATATCGAAGATCAAAGGTTAATAGCGCAATTGCTTGTAGGATTGAGAGGAGATGAAAGGTGGAAACCTTTCATACTTTCAACTGAACTTTCATTAAATCATTTTGTACCATATTTGAATCAGTTGCTTGAACTAATGCTAACATTTGAGCAAGATTTGAAGACAGATGGAGATAAAGGACATAGTTCTGCTATGTACGCAAAGAATAAGAAGAAAGGTGATAAAGGTAAAGAAAAAGATGAAGAAGAGATGACTACTCAAGCAAATTATGCAAGAGGAAGAGGTAATGCCAGAAGTAGAAGTAGAAGTAATACAAAAGGAAGAGGTAATCAGAATAACAACAAGAATTCTTGTTGGATCTATGGATTAAGCAATCATTTGGCTCATGATTGCTGGAATAATTCTCAAGGATCAAGTCAGAATCGGATTAACAATAGCAGAGGCAGAAGCGGAAGATATAAAAAAGGTAGACAAAGTCAAAGAGGCGGATATGGTAGAGGTGGAGCAAGAAGTTGGGGACAGAATCAGTGTCACAACACTACCTACAACAACTATGCAAATGATACATAGAATAACAATCATACGACATTGATGATGAATTCGATAAGCGTGTCAGAGAATGAAGATCTCAAGGTATTCTATATTGACTCTGGTTGTTCAAATCATTTTTCAGGAAATATAGAATTGTTATCAGAATTGGAAGGAGGTATTTCGAATCATATAATACAAACAGGTGATAACACAAAACATAATGTAAGGTCAATTGGAAAAGTAAAGTGTAAGAATGGAGCTGACCTGCTAACAAATGTTTTGTATGTTCCAACAATCCCAAAGAATTTGATCAGTGTGGGACAGATAGTAGAAAAAGGCTTTCAAGTCAGGTTTACAAATGAAGGAGTATTTGTTGAAGATCCAGAGAATGGATACAATCAAATTGTCCATGGTAAAAAGGAAGGTAGATTTTTTACTCTTAAAGTGCAAGGGAATGTTGGTCAAGCTTTGATCACACATGGTGATAAAGCATTTACAGAATTAGACCTCTGGCATAAGAGGTTAGGACATTTTAATGAAAAAGGAATCAAAACTATGGTGGAGAAACAATCCGTAAGAGGATTACAGAAAAATATTTGGGGCTCCGTCATGGTGCAAGTGGTGCCTTCACAGCTATGAAGATTTGGGACACATTTTCTTCTTGTGCCCCAAATCTATCTCGATCTGGGAAAAGATCTTGTTGCTACAGGAACAAATCAATTGGAAGCAAGCATTATTGGGTGAGGTGATTCGCTACTCCTCATAATTGTGGAATGCTATAAGAGGGGAGACCCTCAAGAAGTTTTGGAGAGAGAGGTGTGCTTCCAATTTTGGAAACCCTCCTAAATAATGTTCAATCTAGAAATCTATTTTCCTCCTAGGAAAAAGAAATTCCAATTCTAATAAGCGCTCCACCTTTTAGGCATCATAGTGTGTTTTTCCTCGAGAAGAACACGATTATATACAAATGGGCCCTACATGAGGGGGACGAGAGGGTTATCAACCTCCTTTGTAAAACCCTCTAACTTTGTATGTTCTTCCCTTGCTTTGTGGGATTCGATGGGTCCCATGGGTGCTATAACCGTTCACCTATATAGTTGTTTCCTTTATTTTAATCAAAGTTTGGGAGAGTAGGCTATTGCTGAACTTCCTTTTATAACAAAAAAAGATTTGCAAACTTTGATTTGGGTGTAGAGGCCTCTACGACAAACCTCTTTTTGCTTTGCCTCTTTTGCAACCATTTTTGAACAACTCTTTATATCATGATCATTTCCTTTACAGTATTTGAAAAACAATTTCTATTTTTTTGTTTTCTTCTCATCTTTGTCATTCTTCTTTGATTGTGTAGAATAAGTAGATTTTTGCTTACTAGTAGATGAGCTCCATTTACCTTTTCCCTTCTATCTAGCCAGGAAAGCTTGATTTGCAACACACAAATGGACATGTTCTGCCTAGACTGATCTTCCTACAACATAACAAAGTTTAACTCCTCAAATGTTAATGTTCCTTGCCTAGTATAAAGTGGTAAATGTATTCCAAGCATCCTTTACTATTTTCCAAGAGAAAATGTGAGGAATAATGGCATGTTTGATAGACAAGGCTATCAATGCATGTGCATGAGCATCTCTGCCATCCCGATGAAGTTGCTCTATAGTAAGTGCAATAGGAACTAGAGCACAAACAAGAAGCTGAAGAACATCATCTTTAACATCATTTGCATAACCTTTCGTAACTATATTTGGAGTTATAGTAGCAAATTTTTCAACACCCTTCACAATATTCAAGAGTCCTTTTGCAACCAGTACATGGTGCATCATATATACCCATAATGGGTAATTGGTACCATCCAAATTATCCTCAATAGCCAACATACGGAATACATCATTGCTTTCAACCATGGCCACTGACTAAAATACCCTCATGCTAAAAAATGATTGCATCTCAAAATGTTGAACAGAACTATCATGTCAAGTTCTGATAAACTTGTAGAAAGATGATCACCAATAAAGAACATATCAATATTGTATTCTTTGGAATATTGGAGATAGTTAAAGATTTTTCATCTTCTTGACCCTATGCATATATTCAAGAATGCTGGTTTCTTATTATGGAAACATCTTGTTGGATTAAAAGACACAAGAACATCAAGAAATAATTTAAAGGATCAAAACTTGAAACCAAAGTTGTGGCCAATTTATAAAGAAGGTTGACATGACACAAACTATCACCATGCTTCTTTGGTGCTTATAAGAAAAGTGATGCAAATATCAACAACAAGATTCAATCAGTTTGTACACCTACAAGATATGGAGCATCTTGTCCAAAAATTTTTACCCTAGATGATAAGAGCTTATCGGGTTTAAAGACACATGATTGACATAACTCCATGAAGCATGTTCTACCTTTTGTTACCAATGATCCACAACAAAAAGAGTAGGAGATGTGATCTACTGTATTGGATCACTTACAAGGTAATTATTACTCTTTTATTTTAGTTTATAAGATTATTTGATATCTTTCCAATATAAATTTATTCTTCTAAAATTTAATATGTCGTGTAATAATAGGTGGATTACACTAAAAGATATTGATTTCAATCTCATAAAATTATAAACATGAATGCAGAGAGCTAATTTGTCTGATGGAGAAAGGGCTTCCAACTTCTTTTTTCTATATACAAGGTCATTTGTTCATCCATCTTGTAGATTAAATAGAGATCATTGAAGTTATAAGAAGCAATTGATGATGAATGTTTTGACTTGAGAGAATTATGGGTATATTGAAAGGTTATGTGCAACAAAGAGTAAAATCATAATGATCCATGGTAGTAGATGGTGATCAAGATAGACACTAGATGAAGGGATCACTAGTGCGCATTGCCATATAGAGCTACACATGGGACATGCTTATATAGATTCTACAATGAGAGTTGATCTAGATAAATGTAGTTGGGAGAGACAAAATCATATGCAAAATATATAATTTGACAATATCTCCATGATTAGAATTTCTACCATCTTGGCCCTATGAGCCACGGAGGGTAGCCCCCCTAGACTACACAAAAGGTGGTAAGCCCCCCTCTACGCTCTCCCCATTAAGGTTATATGGGGAAACGGCATGGTATCACAAGGCCTTTATTTTTTCCTTGAATGGAAACCCAATGGCCCAAGAGTTTATGCCCTACCTAACCTAATGGCTAGGCTCACAAAGATCATCTATTACCATCTAAGGTCACACATAAACCTCATCTAACTTGGAATTTAGGGTTCCACAGATGTCCAAGATTTCACAATGTCTTCTCCTCATAATAGGGGCCTTACAACTTAGAGCAACATGGATCATTTGTAGTCATTTGAGTGTGGAGTATTCAGCATATCTAACACATGTATTTATGTATGCAATATGTATGAATCAATATATGCAATACGTATGCATCTACATATTCAACATGTACACGTGCATATGCAATATGTATGCATGTATGCATGTATGTATGTATGTATGCATGTACATAATGCAATATTTATGCATGTATGTATGTATGCATGTATGTATGTATGTGTGTATGTGTGTATCTTTGTATGTATGTATGTATGTATGTATATCTTTAGTTTTAGCAATAATACAAGCATACTTAAGGAGATGAACATCAAGGTGGGGTCAACCAACCTTGAATCAAGGGATCCCTTTCTTAAGCACAATGGTCAAGGGTTTATGGTCAAATATTAAGAGGTATTTCTCAAGCTCACACTTCACATCACAAGAATCTTCAAGGTAGGTGATGTTCGCATAACATCTATCAAGTCTAGTAGTAGCAAAGGATTCTCCAAGTTGCCTGTTGTTTAGGAGAATCTAGAATTGATGGAAATATCAAACAAGTCATGCAAAGTATGCAACCTAAACCAGACAATTTTCAGAACCATGAAGGTGGTTGCCCTGATTTTTCATGTCCATCACTTAAGGTAACCATATTTAAATACCCAACCAAAAGAAGAGGACCAACAAGGTTAGCGATTTCTTCCCAACATTCCTTTTTCAATTGACTACAGTTTGCAACATAAATACACACAATGGTAAGATTAATAAACTAAGTAACAATCAAAGCAATCCATTGATTAGACTTACTCTAAAACATAAGTTTTTGATCTAGTTGCAAAGAGAGGCCAAAATGCCAACAATACAACCCCTTTCGCCTAGTATGGTGCTAAAAAATAAACCATTCATAATCAATGGATACTACCTTAAGGTTAGCAAGGAGCTTTAAGCCCCCAATCTTCACTTCTTACAAACATAAAGAATCCAAATACAATGAAGAGTCTTTGAGCCAATCACAAATTACCTTGGCTCTAATGGGATTTGTTATCCCCTTGACATTTAAGGAGGTAATTTGATGCTATTCATCATGAAAATAAAACTAATTTTAAGAAAATCAATGTAAAAAAAGGAGGCATAATAGGAGAGCCTCATTTTTTGGTAGGTTTGGAGGGCTTAACCATAGTCCTTGAAGTCCTAACAACATCTTTTCTCTTGGGCTTATTGGTAGGTTGATGGGGGGGAGTATTTTCATCATACTAGGTCATAGGGACATCTCAACATCTTCTTGGACCATCGAATCCAATTTCTACATATCCATGGCATGTTTTTTTTCCTTGGCTTGTATATACACCTATAACCCTAACGAGTCACTTATCTTTGTACTTTCACTTGGTAATCATTCAATGTTGTCTTATGCTCCAAGCTTCTTCTCTTTCCTTGTGTTGTTCACATTCTTACACATACCTCAAACTCCAACAATTGGTATTAGAGTAGGCCACTGCTTGATCTAGGGCATCATCAACACCCCTTTGTTCATAGTCTCAGAATCATATGAAAATTGGTGAGCATACTCAAGGTGATCAGAAGTTCAAAAAAACTTCATTGTGTGGCATAAAAATTTTGATCTGAGCTCATTTTGATCTTCGAATGCACTATCGAAGCACACACACACACACACACGCACACACACACACACATATATATATATATTGGCTCGCCAATACAAACACCTCAAAGACTGCTATAGGTTTAGCAAAGCTTGATAGGGTTGTTCTATTCAACTTTTCAAGATATAGCCATGTTTCTGCATCAGGGTATTTAGTAAATGCCCATTGCTTAAAGCAATGATGTATTCTATATGTTGGCTATTGAGGATAAAACGGATGGTACTAATTTCCCGTTATAGGCATATATGATGCATCATGTATTGGTAGCAAAAGGGTTATGGAATATTGTGCACAATATTGAAAAATGCGATGATCTTCAGAATCTTATTTGTGCTACAGTTCTTACTGCACCTATTTTATAGCAACTTTGTTGGGATGGCAGAGATGCTCAAGCATATGCATTTATAGCCTGGTCTGTCAAACGTGCCATTATCCCTCATATTCTCTCTTGCAAGACAACAAAGGGTGCTTGTGATACACTTACATTCTTATACCAGGCAAGAAATGAGGCCCATTTCATTTATCTCTAAAAATAATTAGAGGGTGAGCACATGGATGAAGGAGATTCCATGGACATTTTTTGACAAAGATCAAATATTTGAAGGAGCAATTGATTTTTGCTGATGAAGTCTTACCAGATAGTTCACTTGTGCAGACTGTTCTTAATGGTCTTCCGAATTCATATCAAATTTTTGCTTCTAATCTTGGATTGATGATAAAAGGCAATCCCGAGGAGTTAGTCTTTATTTTGTTGAAGGAAGATCAGTCCAAGCTGTTGGCAGCAGTCAGGGAACCGAAGGAGCCACAAGACGAAGAGAGTCAGAGCGAAGGGACAGCACAAGCAGACATGGCAGTCAAAGAAGATCTGGCAAGTAGGCCAATAATTCTCTTCATGAAGAAGCAAGTATGAGCATTCACGCAGATCTAGCACTAAGGCAACCTTTAATTTTTCAAAACCCTTACACCAATTAAAAGTGATTCTCATCACTAAACACCATTGTAAATACCATTTCATATTTTTGTAGCTCCATTTTGTGCGAGCCAAGGAGTCCTTGAGCTTGAGGAGCTTTAGAAGTATCTACCTGCCAATTTTCGTAATTTTTAGATCTCGTTTGAGCCCTCAAATAAGCCCTGGAACCTAATTTTTAACTAGGCCGGACACTAGGTCTGAACAGGGCCAAAGCTAGTCAAAAACTATAAAAGGAGCTAGAGAGCTCATTTTTGAGGTTGGATTGTAATTGAAACAAACTTGTAAGAGCTTCTTGAAAAGTAATCTAAGAACTCCATTGATTCTCACTCTTTGTCTTGCCGTGTGTGCGTGTGTGTGTGTATGTGTGTGCATGTTAGTGTGCTTCTCACTCACGCACTTGTGCCGCCACTTGCTCGAGGTCTTCATACCATCTTCACGTCTTCCCGGATTGACATTAAAGGAGGTGCTACTCATCACTGAGCTACACCAAATTTTGGCGCCGTTGCCGGGGATCGAGCTTTGAGGACGAGCATGCGATGGTAAGACGTAGAGTTGACGCGTTGGAGTTGTAGGTATTTTCTTCACTTTCATCTATTTTTTTGTTTTTTCTTCACCATCCTCATCACCATCATCATCATCACCATCTTCCACCTCCATTTCCATCATCGCGAAAATTTCAGTTTTTTGACTATATCACCATCTCCACCTCATTTCCCTCATTTCACTTGTGAGAGAGAGCGAGAGAGCGAAATTGCGTGTGCTGTTTTTGCATGTTTCTTGAGCTGTCTTGCAGGTACAGGTCACATCATCGTCCCCAGCACTCTGCGCAGGTACGGAATTCGAAGTAACTGTCTGTGTGTCGCCGACTTCTGTCAATCGCGACCGACAGAAAAAACGCTCAAATTACCAAACAAAGTGCAAAACCATGATCTACAGGCCTAGAGCTTCCCAAAAATGTGTTTAGTTTCTTGAAATTCCTCAGATTTCTGTCAATCGCGATCGCTCTATCAATCGCGACCGGCAAACCACGACGGACAGATCTGTCAATCGCGATCGACACGTCAATCGCGATCGACAGCCCACGACGGCTCTGTCAATCGCGACCGACAGAGTCAACGACCGATTGACCACGACCAACGGACCATACACATGACACGTGTCAATCGCGATCGACTCATCAATCGCGACCGACACAGTCAACGACTGTTTGACCATGATTGACAGCCCCGACGGCTCTGTCAATCGCAACCGACACAGTCAACGATTGTTTGACCACGATTGACAGCCCTGATGGCTCTGTCAATCGCGACCGACACAGTCAACGATTGTTTGACCACGACGGACAGACCCTCGCGACCGACCTGTCAATCGCGATCGATCCATCAATCGCGACCGATAGAGTCAATGACCCTTTGACCACGACTGATTGACTTTTCGTAACCCTTGTCAATCGCGACTGACCAGTCAGTCGCGACTGACAGCCACGACGGATCTGTCAATCGCGACCGACAGACTTTGCGAACACGTTAGAAGGGCAAATTAGGTCAAATTTTTTAAGGCAAAAATATTGGTCTAAATTTTGGCCAAGTGTGGGACAAACACTCGGGGTTAGCATTGCATGTTGAGGCCGCAACCCAAGTAATTCAAGAATTTTTGCCTACTTGATTAAACTGTTTTGAATTCTGTTTAGCCCCAAAACCCTGAACTGGCATAACTTCCTCATACGAAATCCGTTTGCCGTGATTCTTGTTTTGTTGGAATATTAGATAGGGCCTTTTGAAGTTGACCATACCCAGGGGGAACAAAAATTCAGGGATCTCTAGAGTTGTGTCCAAAAAGTCATAGTGCAAAATTGGTGAAGTGTTACATGCGTGAAAGTGATTGGTTCTGTCTTTTGAATTTAAGTCTTGAGCTAACAGTGGGCCTTTTACAGGTCCTTTGAGAGCAGCGAAGGGTACGCAAGGCAAGAGTAAGTGCAGGCTTGGGAACACGCGTCCTGGGCACACCAGGGCAACAATACAAGGAAAGGAACTCAAGGTTGGAAAACCCGCAACACCCTCTGTCAATTCTTAGTTTAGGCTAAGTGCGGGTAGTGTTAGAAGTAATTCCAGGCAACGATAGGCACAAGATAAATCAAAGACTGTCTAAGAAATCAAGTGCAAGTTAAGAGATAACCTGTGTGTGTGTGAACGACAACTTTAAAGGAAAAGAACCTAACGGGAAACGACCAAACTAAAGTGCGAAATTAAACTCAAGTGTTCCTAACGACGTGATATCAGACAAGAGTATAAACACGATAATCCACATAAAAAGAACCAAGCAACCGATACAAAAGGACTCAGAAACGTGGTTGTACCTGGGAGAAATTGGGTTAATCAAATAGGCATATGAACCTTAGATCAGGACGGCACCTAGTAAGGGAGAGACAAAGCCTTAGGTCTTCAGAGGCTAGTGTCAACCACACTGCTAGGTCTTGGGCCCAGCAGTTGAGTCACCACTCGTGCTACCCAAGTTTTGAGAGTAGTGAATCAGAGATGTCTCAAGGTATGGAGAGACCTACGGGAAGTTCAGGTGTGCCATACTTGCACAGGGTAGAAGGCCCTTACAAAACACAGTTGGAATACCTTCGGACCAACCGATTAGGTGCTAGCATCTATGAGGACGGCCTAGGAAGATCTGTGGTACAGATTAAGAATCCTGATCAATCCATTGGACTAGAGCGGCCAGCTGTCAAGTTTGAAAACGGAGCATACTTGGACAAAGAAGGAACCATATACGTAGTTACCAGTCACCCAGATAGGACGGACGAATTTGGGAATGTGATCTCAGAAGCGGAATGTGACCTAGAGCAAGGAAACATGGGTGCAGAACCTAGAACCCCTCGAGGTAAATCGGTTCTCACTAGGATTATCACACCGGAATGGATCCCCCAAGACAACAAGAGCATAGATTTGCTCCTCAATCGAGAAACTGACGAAGCCTTTTGGAGGTATAAATCTGATCAGCCAACTGATATAGGAACAATCATGATCTATGAGTTTAAGGATCCTGATAGCCCAGGTAGAGTGACCTACTTAGATCACGCTTCGGAGAGGATCTTTGTGGTGACAGAAAATGATAGGCATGCTTACACTTGGAAAGGTGAATTCGTTTTTCCCCAACCAAGATTGAAGGTATCTTATGGTCACCCTGGAGCTGAAACATCCCAAGCTCATGGAATGCAAAGAGACAGAAGTAGAGATAGACCAGAAGTAAGCTTTGCCAACCCAGTGGACAGAGAAAGAATGAGGAGGGAAACAAATAGAATAGAACCTGAGATGCTTAGAGCTCACAGGAATCAAAGAAATACGGATGAGTTCCCTCTACCACGACCTAGAGAGCACACAAGGACTTTGAGACCGACTCAGCTAGTTAAGTCCATGAAGAACTATTTCGATGGCACGGGAGATCCATACGATCATGTGGCCGAGTTTAGGCAAGTCTTGAGAGCTGAACAAGTGGAGGATCTATTCACACAGTACAATGCCTTTGGTCTGACCCTTAGGAACACTGCCCTGACATGGTTTCAGCCACTAAATGAGAGGCAGTTCAGGAGCATAGACCAACTCCTAGAGGCTTTCATTATTGAATTCTCTAAGAGTGGCATAAGGCATAATACCTCCTCGCTGATTCACAGCTTCAAGCAAACCCCTCAAGAAACTGTGAGACTTGCAGGAAGAAGATTTAGACAATACTTAGAAAGATGCCCTGTTTCGGAGCTACCTACACCAGCTAAGCAAGTGGCCTTATTCTTGGATGGATTGCTAAGTACCAAATTAAGATCATATGTGTACTTGAAAGACCCTAGGACCATAGAAGAGTGTGTGCGCATGTGCATTGACATCGAGGATAACCTAGGGGAGGAGTTAGAGCTTGCTAAGATATACAAAGATTCGGATAGTGCCTCTAGCCTCTCTTCCACGCAATCCACATCAATCGAGGAACTTGCAGAGAAAGTAGCTCAGAAATTAGGTGTAACTAGCAAACAAATCCCAAGGTTTGCCCCTGTGAAAAGGTGCTATACTTGTGGCGGCAACCACATGGCGAATGTCTGTCCCATTATGGCCCAACCCCAAGTGAATCCTAGTAGTCAGTACTGCACCATAGAAAGAAGGTACACCAATCACACCGCACAAGATTGCCCCTACAATAAGCAAACCGTTAGGCAAACGTACCCTCAGCCATACCCTCAGCCATACCCTCAGCAAGGAAGGTACCAGAACCCATACCCTCCACAACCATATGGCAAGCCACAACAACCGTATCAGCAACCCTACCAAAACCAACAACGGCCTCAGCCTGTGTTAGCTCAACAAACCCCTGCCCCAGCTAATGCGATCCCAGTAAAATATGCAGCTGCAGAAGAGAACCTGAATAGAGCTATTGTCCCTGTAACACCACTGCTTTCTGAAAGTGACCCGAGTGACCATAGCTTTGATTCTACACATGTTGATAGTCCCCAGGCGTACTACATGCAGTCTCCAGAACATGGTGAGTCCTATTACAGCGAAGAGCCGAATGAACCTAGTTGGGAGTCAGATTACACAAACGTCATGTATGCAAACCCCAACCCTAGGCCTCAACCTAGGCAAGTAAGACCTCCATTCCCAAGAGGACCGTGCTACAGATGCCAAGGAGATCACCTCATTCGTGATTGTCCCTTACCTCCACCTACACAAACTCAGTCAGTGACGATCCAAGGCTTTTGCCAAGATTGTGGAAAAGAGCATCGGGCCAAATGTCACGGATCATGACAAGTGTTACCCTAGAGCTGACCTAGAGATAGAAAGAACCAAGCTTTGCGCGAAAATGGTCGCATTGGCTCAGACTATGTTTGAAGCCAGTCGCCTTTTCAATTACTCGGGCTCAGCCAAGACGCAATTACACTTGGATGGACTTCTGGAGAAGTTAGAGGGCATAATTGCAAGATCGGCCAAGGAAGAAGAAAATCAAGAAAGAGATAACGCAAGCAAAAATGTGACCCATCCCCCACCGAAAGCTTATGTGCCAAATTCCATTGAACCAGACAATTCCCCCCCCCTAGAAAGAATGGAGAATCTAATGGCACAATCACAAAAGGAACCAGCCTCTCAACACAAGGGCAAGGCAAGTGAAAGAGTAAGTATTCCTGCCCAAGAAGCCTATGTGCCTAACTCTACGGAGCCAGACACATCATCTTCTCTGAATCGGTTCACACCAGAATTCCTACGTGAGATTCAAGAAGACAAATGGGCTAAGGAAAGTGAAGTCCCTCCTCCCATTGAACTTGTGGATGATGCACATGACCAATTCCCACAAGACATCCCATCCATTTACGGAGAGCAGGAGAGCATCCAATCTCAAGAAAGAATGACGCTCAGACAACTGCTAAATTCTTGTTTGAAAATGTATTCACAAGATATGGGCTACCTATAGAGCTAGTAAGTGATAGAGGCACTCACTTCTTGAACGAAGTGATTGAGAATCTACTCCAAGAATTCTTGGTAATACACAAGAAGTCTGCCCCCTATCACCCTCAAGCTAATGGACAGGCTGAGAGCACCAATAAGATCTTATGCAATGTACTGACAAAATTAGTGAACACGAAACGCTCTGATTGGGACAAGCAGCTACACCATGCTGTTTGGGCATACCGAGTCGCCTACAAAACGGTACTCCAAGCCACCCCCTTTCAGATGGTATTTGGCCAAAACGCTGTGCTACCCTTGGACTTCTTAATTCCTACATTGAAAGTAGCACAAGAGCACGAGTGGACGGGTCATGAACTCTCCTCTAGACTTTTTGACCTTGAACGATTAGGAGAAACAAGACTGAGAGCAGCTGCAGGAATCTATGCAGCTAAGAAGAGGCAGAAGGCATACTTTGATGCCCATGTGAAGGATAAGGGCTTGAAAGCAGGAGATCTAGTTTTAGTCTATACACTGAAACAACACACAAGGAAGCTAGAAAAGAGAGGCTACGGACCTATGATCATCAATAGGATCTCCACGAGTGGAGCAGTACAACTGGCCTCATTAGAAGGTGATGTTCTCCCAAACTATATTAGCGGATGCAAAGTCAAGTTGTATTAGGAACCCCTCACGGAGGAAATGCTCAGTCGACTCAACACTGCTAAGAAACGCAAAGAGGAAGAAAAGCGAATTCGAGAAGAAGCTCAAGCAAAAGCTTTAGAACGCATCAGAAGGATGAAATTAAGAAGACAAGGTAGAGAGCACCCTAGGCAAGATGCATACGCAGATCAAGGATATCCTATGGCCATGTGTGGAGTCGCAGGAACAAGCTCGCATAGGATAATTGATCGACATCCTTTCATGACCCTAGATATAGGACAAGGAAAGAGTGCAAGGATCGTAAGAGCCTTGATTGACTCAGGTGCAGCCACTAGTGCTGTTAAATTGTCTTACTGTCAAGAGTTGCAGTTAACTGTCAATCCTATGGAAGCATATCTCATAGGATTGGGAGGCATGGAAACCCCTTGCATGGGCAAAGTGGAACTTCCCCTCTATATTCATGAGGAGGCAATGACAGTTAAAGTACTAGTGTGTCAAGATGAGGACCTCACGGAACCCCTTGTCTTGGGTCAAGACTGGATCTATGACCAAGCAGTCAACTTAAACCTAAGAAGTGGACTTCTTCAGGTATTGGTCAATCATAGTCGAATTACAGTAGAGTTAGATAATGGAGCACTCAAGGAACTAGGAAAGGCACAGACTCCTGGTCCCTCCAGGGGTGCACATGAAGTTGACCATGCTGTTCTTGTCCAAAACTATGTGTTGCAGAGGAAGGATATTCTCAAACAAGGAGTCAGGGATGCAACGGAACTCCCTTCTTTTCCAAAGGCCCGAAGGAGGCAGCCACCAAAGGTGGATCAAAGGCAGAAGAAGCAGAGTACTACCTATGCCGGAGATCAAAAGTACCTGCGTAGCAAAATGTCTCAGCAAGTGAACCAAGTGTGGGTGCGGAAAGGCGAACACCCGGTTGCACTCAAGCCAACCACACGGGCAAAGCCTCTTATTAGTAATCAACAACACGACACTAATAAGAAGTCTTTCAGAAATTCATCTGCTAACGTGAAATCTATTTGGGTGCCCAAGAAGTCGATGAAGGCTAGCCCACAATCAAGACAAATTTGGGTGCCTAAGGCTTGTTTGCGGGCGCAAATAGCTACGCCGAGGCCACAACCTATACAGCGTAACCCATTCACTCGCACAGCCAGCATTCACTCGTTTCCAACACTCAGGAACACACCAAGGCCCATGAGCACGAACATAATCGCTTGTAAATGGGTCCCTAAAAAGCCTCAATTTCAAGACGATACACCTATAAAGCTCTCTAGAGTCTCTACGAAACCAAGAACAAAACCCATCCACTGCATTTGGCAGCCTAAGACCTGTAATAAACCCCCCGACCCCAATTTGTAAATTCACCCCCACTTACTAACTGCATTAGTCTCCTAGGATTACCCAAGCATTAACTACACACACTGTCTTCGTGCACTTACTAACCACTAACTCACCATCTACCTCATGTTAATGTTGTAACGGGGACAACAACGGATTTATTCTGTCCATTACGATGTTAACACGTGGTTCTATATTCTCATTCTCACAGAACCAACCAGCAAGCAGGGCCATGGCAGAAGCAGGAGGTGCCAGTTCTCAAGCCGGATCCGGTGCACAGATTGTGGACATAGAAACACTCCTCCTCGAGCCACATCTCACCGCAAGGCCGCAAGAACTTCAAGCTGTGCATGTGCTCCCCATTCAGGATCCTCCTCAAGGGCACACCTCTCAAGTAGGTAAACACGCTCACTGGTTCAGTGATGTCGCTGGACCATTGGGCGATGGAACCTATTTCTGGGAAGCAGAATTGGAATTTAATGGTAAATGGGGACGTTACCACTTTTTCACGCGTGAGTTTGAAAGCTATCAAAACGCCGAAGTCATGCGATCAGTTTGGACTAAAGCCAGTGTGGACAGTTATTTCAGGGCCCACTTACCAAAGCCGGATTTCTTACGATGTTCATATCTTATCAGTACCATCACGCCAAGCAGGGCCAAGGGAGGCGACAGCACCTTTGTGTTACCCTCAGTGCTGCCGGGTCATGAGCTTAAAAGATTCAAGCTGACCCTTAATCTGGTACGAGAAGCGTTGGGCATGTATGGCATGCACATCCCCACTGAAAAGGAAACCATGGTTCCAGGACGAATGAAACACAAAGATCTTAATAAGTTGAAGGATATGGTAGCGATGACACCTACCATTGCGCTTCACCTGCGGACCGTCATGCAACATTTTGCTTTCCCCGCCCAGGAAAGATTCACAATGCCCCCAAAGAAAATATGGTTCAGCTTGTATCTGGCAGAGACAGAAAGCCTTCCCATCAACGTGCCACATTGGATCATAGATCAGATCCACCTAGCCCATCAAAGGTGGAACAAGAAGCAGAAAAATGTGCTTCATGGATGTTGCGCTCTAACAAAGATAATCTACCGATGTCTGGCCTATGACGTGCCTATTCAGCGGGCACTCATATGGCCCCGCGCCCAGGAATTCCAGAGAAGACTATCAGCAGCAGGTCCCCCATCAAAGAAGATGAGGGGGGGAGTACAATTACCCTGTGCTCAACCAAGGGGAACCACCACTACACCAGAAATTACCCCTCCCCAGACACGACGCGTTAGGCCATTCACAATCCGGCTACCAAGACCAAGCACAGATGGACCTAATCTGGTATTTCCACCCGTCCCATCAGATCTGGAATTCCCACAGGGTTTTACTCTAAATGACCTCACAGATGAAGAAGTAGCCCGACTGATCTATGATTCTAATCTCGAGACGGAAACAGAACGTGCTCAGGAACCACAACCCCAGACAACAACAACAGCCCCCACCCGACCCGAAGTGGTAGAAGTCGAAGTCGAGGAACAAGAGACAGAACAAGAAGAAGAAGCCTACGAGGAACAAGAATATGACGAGCTTTCAGAGCTGGCAAGTGCCCCTGCGTATTCGGCACAAATCAAAAGACTATATCGAACCATGCAACTAGTTCAAGAACAGCATAAGATGTCACTGGAATCGGGCAAGAAACTCATGAACCAGTTGCTAGCTGAGGAAGGTGTGGACGATTTGTTCATTGAGTCCATAAACCTTCATGCCGATGCAGTAGGATTGGATGAGGCCATCCATGAGGCAATGGCCTACATTCACAGATTTGAGAAGAGGGTTCCCGCTCGTCCCATGAGGTTCGGGAAACAAATTCATATCAATGTATAAGCACCAGGAGAGACAACGCAAGCAGACGAACATCAGGAAGCACCACTGTCACCACCCTCCCCACCTCTCACTACACAACTCACTCCACCACATGACACTAGCACCACCACACTCACTACCACCACCATTGTCATGGGAATTCCACTCTCCCCGAGAATCCAATTCGGGGGAGTCACCATGCCCACTTTCACCACTCTTTTCACTGACGTCACATCCACTCCACCCACGATCCCCATCTACACTGTCACTCAAACAATTGACACTATGGAAACATCTCCTTCCACAGCACCGCTCCCTCCCCCCATGCCACCTTCATCTCCCATACCCCCTCCACCCACATCTCCACTTGCATCCACATCATTCACAAATCCCTTTCCCGCCCCCATTCCCCCTGCATCTTCACCCCTCCCAGCATCATTTAATGTAAATAGCATATTTTTAGCATTAAATCAATGTGTATATCAGCTTCAGAATGAGTATAGAGCTCTGGACGGCCGGTATCAACAACTGACAACTCACCACCAGAACGTACAAAGGCAATTTCAAATTCTACAAGAGGAAAATGCAGAAGTGAATCAACGCTATACAACGCTTGAGCAGGCTCACCAAACACTATTGGAGGCACCCCAACCATCGACAGAATCAGGCGTCAAACAACTAGAAGCCTTGCTCGAAGTATACCAGGCCGATAACCTACGAGTCAGACGTAACTTGGCGCTACTCAGGAAACACATGGCCACAGCACTGGAAGAGAACAAAAGACTGCAAAAACAAAATGAAGAGAATCTGGAAGCGGCAATGGAAGGCTCTCCCCACGAGATAGATCCAGAGCAGTTCAAAGCAGTCCCCACGGAGACGATGAAAACCATTTTGGAAAGTTATGCAGATCTCTTGGAAGCCCATGATGACTTGGAACGAGAACGTGACACACTACAGAGCAGACTTAAGGAACAGGAAGAACAACCAAAGAGTGTCCCATCAACCTCTACCTCAGACGAAGTAAAGGCCTTAACAGAGCAGGTAGCAGAATTACAAAAGAGGTTACTGACATACGAGAGGCAGCCATCTCCAGTGGTAGAACCAGAGCCAGAAGAGTTGGTCCCTATTGAGGTAGATGATTCGTACGAAGAACCATATGTTCCTATGCCAATGCCAGGCGGGCGACGAACCTCAGAGGGACTAGACACATTGGAAGTGGAAGCACCCGAGTGGCTTCAGACACTGGAAAGGACAGCAAACACCCATGAAGAACGGGTGGCCATTCAGATCCAATCACTAGCGAACTTAAAAGAAACTGTCATAAAGTCTGAATATTTCAGAAGCATGTCTCATCATAGATGGATCGGCACCAATAATGACCAATATGTGCCATTCTGTATACTTTTGGCCGATTACAACGCGGAGATTCAACGACAATGTGGCAAGCCTCCCACATTTGCTACACAATTTGGTCCAGATGATATACCGGAAAGTGCTCAGCGTGGGTCCATCCATCAACCCACCTGGAGAATCAGGCTTTTGGAAACGTATCCAGAAATGGTCCGAACCTGGAATAATATGCCGTTGTTTATTAAGTATAACCCTTGTTACATTCCAGTTCTTCGACGACGCACCTGGCCTGAATTCACTATTGCCGTCAGAGACATCAAAGCCTGTGCAAAATGGTTGAATTATGTTTATCTAGCACCTCCACGAGGACCCCCCACGGTCAACTACATGATTTCTACAATCGGTCACTGGAGTACTCGGCTACGCAATAATCCTGATGTGATGGCCCAGATGTGTATGAAAATATTTGAATTAATGCTGATCACTTTCAGGACGTTTAAGAACATTAAGGACCCTCACTTCTCAGGTGCAGGCTTTGTGACAGGAAACCAGGATCTAGTGTACGATATGAGTACCACCCCGTCAATTGAAGTAATATATGCTTGGCACGCCAGAATCAAGTACCTCCCAGCCTGCTTTAAACAGACATTTGAGGAGATGTTCATCACAGGATTCTGGGAATATCACTCCGAAATCTTTATACCCAGACCATCACATCTCCTCCAATTATTTGCTGTGGAGAGAACCATTTACTCAGAACAATTGAGGGTGCCTCATCCCGATGTTCCCGGACCTGTGAATTGGGATGATTTGCTCACAGATCTAGCACGCGGCTTGCGCCTCGAAGAACACCACCTAGCCTCCGATGTCGTCCAATACTATGTTCAAAAATCCTCTAGACAAGGGTCTGTCAGGGGCGACAGACGCGAGAGTGGGGGGGGTGTTGGCAGCAGTCAGGGAACCGAAGGAGCCACAAGACGAAGAGAGTCAGAGCGAAGGGACAGCACAAGCAGACATGGCAGTCAAAGAAGATCTGGCAAGTAGGCCAATAATTCTCTTCATGAAGAAGCAAGTATGAGCATTCACGCAGATCTAGCACTAAGGCAACCTTTAATTTTTCAAAACCCTTACACCAATTAAAAGTGATTCTCATCACTAAACACCATTGTAAATACCATTTCATATTTTTGTAGCTCCATTTTGTGCGAGCCAAGGAGTCCTTGAGCTTGAGGAGCTTTAGAAGTATCTACCTACCAATTTTCGTAATTTTTAGATCTCGTTTGAGCCCTCAAATAAGCCCTGGAACCTAATTTTTAACTAGGCCGGACACTAGGTCTGAACAGGGCCAAAGCTAGTCAAAAACTATAAAAGGAGCTAGAGAGCTCATTTTTGAGGTTGGATTGTAATTGAAACAAACTTGTAAGAGCTTCTTGAAAAGTAATCTAAGAACTCCATTGATTCTCACTCTTTGTCTTGCCGTGTGTGCGCGTGTGTGTGTATGTGTGTGCATGCTAGTGTGCTTCTCACTCACGCACTTGTGCCGCTACTTGCTCGAGGTCTTCATACCATCCTCACGTCTTCCCGGATTGACATTAAAGGAGGTGCTACTCATCACTGAGCTACACAAGCAGAACAAGTCCATTATGTGTGTTGCGAGTCAATTTTCTTAGCTAGTCAAAAGGGCAATAGTAAATGGAGCTCATCTACTAGTAAGCAGAAATTTGCTAATACTATACAATCAAAGAAGGAAGACAAAGATTAGAAGAAAAGAAAATAGCAAAAAAAAAATTACAAATATTGTACATAAAATTATCATGTCATAAATACTTGTCCAAAACTGGCTGCAAAAGAGGTTGGAATGGTTGTTGCAGAGGTCTCTACACTTAAAACAGAGTCTGTTAATCTTGTGTAGAATGAAGAATGGGTGTTTACTACTGTTTGAAGCTATGAACCATCTTCTCATGAGTAGTGTATGTCTATAATAGACTTATATGTTTGATACTTTAATAGTGGGACAACCAAACATATTACCTCACAACGCAGTTTCTTCAATTCACTTGAGTCTGCCCCTACATGAAATACTATCACATATGCTAACAACTGCTCTTATCCTCTAATGGGACTTAGTAAGATCATTCTCACTATTACTCACAGTAGTTCTTTCACATTGTCAGATGCTTTGTATGTGCGAAGGATCAAGAAAAATATGTTCTCAGTTTCAGCATTAAACAATATTGGTTTGTTGTCAAATTTGTTGATGACAAATGTACAATTCATTATCTATCAAATGGTGATGTTATTATTGCTTCTCGCATTTTATATCATGCGATGTATAAGCTCATAGACTTTGAAAAATCTGTGAATGATTCAACATATGCAATTCAATATTCTTAGGCTATCTCATATGCAAAGCTTTGGTATGCACGCTTTGGTAATTTGAATGATGCTAATTTTCTACACCTGCAAAAATATGAAATGGTGTCCTCTATGCCCAAACTTGGGGCACCTTGTAAACATGTCTGTGAAGGCTGTATTTTGGACAAAACACAATGTTCTTCCTTCCCTAAAGATGGTTCAATTTGAGATGCCCATAAATTGCACCTTGTTCATAGTGATGTTTGTGGTCCTATGCAAACAACTTCTTTTGGGAACTACCTTTACTTCGTGACTTTTATTGATGATTTTTCTAGGCATGCATGGTGTATCCATTGATAGCAAAGTCAGAAGTGTTTATGTGCTTCAAACAATTTCTAGTTATGATTGAAAATATGTCAGCATATAAATTGGGCATCCTCCATTCTCATCGAGGGGGGAACTACATGTCTTTGGATTTTAATACATTTTGCTAAGCATGGGATAAAACATCAGTGTACAATGCCATACAAACCTCAACAAAATGGAGTTGTAGAAACTTGTTGATGAGGGCGCTGATATAGAGGAGGCAAAAACTATGCCTAAATGGCTGGTGCAAGCTTTGTGAGATATCAAATTAGATGCACCTCTATCATATTGTACTCGTTTAGTATCTCATATCTTTGTGATGAGAATGAGACAATGTCTTTTGATGAAGCATAAAATTCAGAAATTTGGATGGCTGCTATGCAATCAGAATATGATGCTATTATGAGAATGGTACTTGGTCTTTATGTGATTTGCCTCCAAGAAAAGATGCCATTGGCACTAAATGGGTATATAAGCTAAAGCATAAACCTGATGGAACAATTGACATGTATAAAACTAGGCTTGTTGTAAAAGGTTATGCTTAAGAGAGAGGCATTGATTTTGATGAGACCTTTGTAACCACATACCAAATGACCACCATTCATAGCATCTCTACATTTGTGCCTCATCATGGTTGGAATGTACATCAGTTGGACATTAAGATTGCATTTTTGAATGGTGACTTACATGAAAACTGTGTATTTGAACCCCATGGTTTTGTGCAAAAAGGGCATGAAAACAAAGTATGGAGGTTGAAAAAGGCATTATATGGGTTGAAGCAAGCACCATGTGTTTGGTTTAAAAAGATACATGCCTACTTGATTGCACATGGTTTTGAGAACATTGATCCAACTGCGAGCACCTTATATGTTAAGCATGCACATGATGTACTTCTGATAATGGTTGTTTATATTGATGACATCCTGATCAATTGTCCTAATGAGAAGCATATGTTGAATTTAAGGTTGATTTGCATGCGTCTTTTGAGATGTCAGATTTGGGACATTTTCATCATTATTTGGGCATTCAATTAATGCAAGTTGATGGTAGAGTAGCTTTGTGTGAAACAAAATATATTGACATATTATTGCAGCATTTTGGCCTTGAAGATTGGCAACCTATTACCACTCAGATGGAAACATGTTTACAATTGAGTCTTCATGATGCTAAAGGTGCATTTGATGTTGTTTTCTATCAGTAGGCTATTGGATGCTTGGTTTACTTATGCATAACTTGGCCTGATATTCAATTTGTTGCCTCTCAAATGAGTAGGTTTATGCATTGCCCATGTGTCAAGCATTGGTAGGCGGTTAAGCACATCTTTCGCTACTTGAATGGTACCTGGCTACTTGGATTGTTTTATCCCAAGGGGGGATCCCTACCACTAGATTTACATGATTTTTTTAACTCCAACTAGGATGGTTGCTATGACATTGGTGTGTACACCAGTGGTTTTTGTTGCATGCTTGGTAACTCATGCATATCTTGGTTGAGCAAGAAGTAGCCTACTTTGGCCACTTCTAGTTGTGAGGCTAAGTATAGGAGAGCTTTCACAATGATTGTTGAGTGTGTGTGTGGCTCAGTTGCCTTTTGGTTGATTTGGGTGTTGGTGAGTCTTTTGCCACCACCCTCTTCACTAACAGTGAGAGCACATTGGTAATTACGAGTAGCCCTGTGTTCCATGCTTGCACAAAGCACATTGAGGTGCATTATCATTGTGTCAAGGAGAGGTTCTCTGTCAGGGAGATCAGTTTGGCATATGTGCCCACACAGGATCACATTGCATAACTTTTCACAAAGGCTCTTCCTAGGGAAAAGTTTGAAGCTTTCTGCAAAGCTTTGGGCTTACTTCCTTTTGTGGATTGATCTCTTTCCACATAGCTTGACACTTCTTTATGCATGAGTACCAGGTTCTCGTTCATCGCATCACTCCTAAGGAGGATTTGTTGATATATTTCGGTGGTGATGTGTGTGAACACACTTAGGACTATTGGGGCACTTTTTTTCCTCTTTATGAGGTTTTTTTCCTCTGGCTTGTATAAACACCTATAACCCTAATGGGTCACTTATCTTTGTACATTCACTTGGTAATTCATTTAGTGTTGTGTCATGCTCCAAGCTTCTTCTCCTTCCTTGTGCTGTTCACGTGCTTCTGGGGACCTCGACCTCCAACAAGTATCACTCACCATCATGTTGGGTACAGTAGATTCCTTTGGAGAACAAAATAAACCTTTGTTCCTTTTACCAAATACAATCCATTCATTGTTCCTATCCAAATTAATATTTAAGTTTGAGGAATCCTTACTGATTGATACTCATCATCCCTATTTTGTAATTGATCCATATTCTAGAAGAACATCAAAGGAGTTAAATAGTTTAGTACGCTTTTTCTTACCATTCTTAGGAGAAACCTTCATGTGGTTATTGGAAACCATATTCAAATTATTTTCCTTAGCAGAGGAATTACCCACTTGACCATCTTGGTTATGTGAAGAAACATCTAAAACTTTAGTAGAGGGCAATCTTTGATAAGATGACCTTGTTATAAACATTAAAGCAAGCATTAGGTAGGTTCTTGTACATGACTTTCTACTCATGGAGAAATCTACCATGAGAGTCTTCGATCATAACTTGAGGATCGCACATAGGATTAATCCCATGACCTCTTGATTATGATCTAATACCCTCCCAATCACACTTCCCAAACTTTCTATCCAAGGATAATACTCCACACGGAGATCTGGGAATTCAAAACCCAAGTAGGAACTTTTCTAGGTTTGGGTCCTCTAGGGTTAAATCTTAAATGGCACTTGAAAAAGTTCACTTGAATGCTCTTAATGAGCCATTGACCTTTAGAAATTACATGAAAAGCACTATTTGCATCTTCAAAAAAAAAAAAAAAAAAGCTATTTGGAAGGTATTGTATAAGTCTTACAAAGATCCCACTACTTTCCCAACTTATTCGAATCCGATGTTTCAGAGTTTCTTGAGCAGACCGAGGGCCATGACATAATCCAATGACCACCTTCTCACTCAATTGTGATTGCCAATTATCAAATGACTTCCTATCTATACTGAGGGTCTCACCTTCACCATTAATCACAATGAGTCAATGTCGATCGTTGGAGGGTTCTCCTCGACCTTTTGTTTTCCTTTAAGGTCAAAAAGATTATGAGATGGAACGATGTTACCTGGAGCATGTTGAACCTAGAAGACAGAGTTGACCCCAATACCGTTGGAACGAGGAGTCTCAACATATGATCTCGTCAGAGAGCTAGAGGTACTGATTCCATTTGATTGAGCACTATAGGCACTATCCATAGTTGTGCTGAAGACTTTTTTGGGTAACATTGTCGTTAAACGATTCCTCAACACATCTTGAACCATTGTCGTTAAACTATTCCTCAACACATCTTGAAGTGCCATAACCTCCCCTCCCGAGGAGGGAGAGGAGCAACCGATATGGGGAGACTTCTCGACCCCGCGTGGTAAGAAGCAACACTCTTGCATAGGTAGAGACGTTGCAACTTGCATGTAGCGAGAGGTCGAGGTGCAACCAGTGCGGCCAAAAACCCTAGGTCATCTGGATCTTCAGAGTAGCCTTTTTGTGAATCCTTCACTGTTGGGAACTGTAGAGATGTTTCTCCTTGTCAACAAGAGTTTTGATCATGATCAAGGAGTTGATTTTGATCAAATTCATTAAAAAATTCATGAGGCTCGTAGGTTTTCGAAACCTTTATGCTTAGCCTTTTATGAGAGGACCCAAAATTCTAAAATATGTACAGGACCCAGATCCACTGAATCAAGGACATTCAATTTTCTCCTGTACCTTCTGATAGTCTATAAAATTCCAAGTCTGCATAAAGGTGAGAGCATACATTGTGGCAGTCCGCTTTTTATACCCATTACAGATTTTTGTGACGTGGCGGCATACCCCGAGTTCATTGGTCCGCGGCAGACCCCGTGGCCAATTGACATGCAGGCATGTTCGTAATCCTGCGCGAGCTGCACTCTGGAAGCCAATTTGGCCGAAGGAGCCTTCTGCATATTCTGATTCCTTGATTCCTCGATGGGATGTAGCAGCTTGGAAGCTGAAAGATAATGTGGCGTGAACCGCGTCTTCTTCCTCCAGCTGCAGTCGTGCAATGTCTGCTTGAAACTTTGGACCACCTTGAAGACTGCGTAATGCATCATCGTCTTACGTGCCACCAGCCTCCCAAGTGACAGGAATGCTGACTGTTTCCCACATTTGCAAAACGCTTGCCAGCGTCCTCCTTCCGGACCTGCACTTAGGCCGTTGTCTCGAGCTTCCTGCCGTCCTTTAGGTTGATGCTTGACAATGGCGAACTTTACCAAAGCTTCTCGCGGATGTCTCCCCTCGTACTCAAAGCCGGATGCAGCCGGATTCCTAGCTTATTTGCGTTCTTCCCTCGCTTTGTCTTCCTCGCCAATGCCTGTCAGCTCTTTCATAAAGTTTCGATTTTCGTCGTCATACGCGTGAAGGTCTAGTAAACTCATGCGTTAAGCAGGCACTCTTGGGCCTGCCGTTGAAGTTCTGCCCAGCTCTCGAATGAAACCATCAAGCGAGTAACATATGGATTCTCAAAGCAGGAGACTGAATGTTTTGGCTGTCCTTACATAAACTATTGCTAATTTCTAGAGCAGGTAAGTTCGATTTCTGATTTTTCTTTTCCTTTCTATTCTTTGCTCGGCCATCTATGCCGGCTCATTCAGCTAGGGTTCCGTGACATTTCTTTTTCCGAGGAAGGGAGTACTGTCAGGTTACGAATGATGCACATTTCAAGCCACACGATTTCACTGGCCTTTCTCTCCCGTCTAGGGTTGTCCGTCAGCACTACACTCACCCGATTAGTCTGCAGGAGGGTCCTTTTCTCTTTGCTGCGAGATTAGCGCTTTCATATTTCTTCGCGCTTTCATCTTCGTCTCGACTAATCTGTGTTCGAACTTTACAGTGGGCCTATCACATGAAGGAGACTCCGTGTATCTAAGGAGAGAGTGTGTGTGTCTCTTAGGCCTACATTCTTGTATCATTCGTTTTAACGTCGTTGAACTAGCACGAGGTTTCGACATCCGAATTTCCATTGACAGAGAGAGAGAAGCCAAGGCCTACCTTCACCATTTGTTGTGTCGTTCCTTTTGACATGGTGTTCAGCTAGTACGAACTTTCGCCACTGAAGTTTCAGGTATAGAGCGGGAGAGAGATGTCTGAACCTACCTTTAACAGTCCTTTATGCATCCCGTTTACCTTCATTTTAACTTGGAGTTTATATAGCTTGAGTTTTGTCACAGAGAGAGAGAGAGAGAGAGAGAGAGAGAGAGAGAGAGAGAGAGAGAGAGAGAGAGAGAGAGAGAGCGCTCGGATACTTTTTGAGCCTACTTTCGAAGGGCGCTTTCCATTTGGAGGTCGTCAACGTAAGCGTCTTTGATATCTATTTATAGCCTCACATCCAGTTGCGAATGCACACTGGTGCGGAGATCTTATTGCGTCATGAGGTACTGATTGTTCACTTGGTTACAGTGAAGCATGTTTATTATTCTTCATTTCTCGTCGCTGCGTCGAAAAAAAATTCATCTCATGCACATAGAGATAGAATTTCTGAGCTTGAGCATTCGAAATTAGTTGTCTGTTTTCATATCTAGCCTTATTAGGAATTCTATCATAAACGACATGGTGCAAAACCTTTAGGCCTTGACGTGTCCTTGATTTTTGAACCTTCTTTTGACTTGCTTCACAATTGATTAACCAGACTGTTGATTACGTTTCATCGTCACTGACGTGAAAGGAATGGGTGAATCTGCGACAACTGACTTCTACTAACTAAAGTGTTTCTGGCGCCTTGACGTTTGTGGTCATGCCTTGGACTTGCGTGTGAGTTTTTTCTGGGTTTCAATAGAATGATGTGCTTTACTTCGCTTTGCGTTTCTTGGAAGCACTGCATGTTGGGGGACCAAAGAATAAGCAGGATACAAGTGCATGATAAAACTAAGTTATATCGGCACCTTTACTTAGATTATTTAATTCAAACAAATCGAGTCTTCGAAAGAGATATATACTGAACCTTGTTTTTGTTTCAGCATTCGCATCTATGAATCCATACGTAAGAGCAACAGAAGCTCTTATAATAAATTGAAGCAACAGAAGCTCTTATAATAAATTGAAGCAAAGATCATGATTGAACTATTTGTTCAAGCGTTTTAGTTGAAAATCGTACTTTGCGTGAAGAGTACATCATACACTATCATGGCCAGTAAACTGTCTCCTAGTACCCCGAGACCAAAGATTCAGAAAGGGTTGGCTATCGATGGAGAGAAAATATCTCCTGGGGCTAAAACAGGAGTTGCAAAGGTTTTAAGCTGTAACAGCCCCAAGGCTGCACGATCTCCTCGTTCCTACACTGCAGAGGTAGGAACTCTAAAGCTCGAGAACTTTCTGAATCAACGTTTGAAGTCTCTGATACGTGTTATTTATTTGTAAGTTTCATACACGTAGGTGGAAATGGGAAACATAGTAATGTTTGTGATTGTGTATTTTAAACATTGTGCAGAAAAAACCTCCAGTTAGCCGAGGTCATGAACTGCAGCTGGTGCAGGAAGAGCTTGCAAGAACGAGGGAGCAGTTACTTCTAACAGAAAAGTCGAAGGCAAACCTGTTGCAGGATCTGACACGTTCAAAAAAGCAGATAGAACATTTAAATGTCAAATTGCGAAATGCTAGTAAAAATTCAAAGGAGGATAAGTTACGTGCTGAAGAGATGGAACATACTAGTTTTACAGGAGCCGAGGATTGGCAGGCTGAGCTAGAAGCTACGAAAAAGCAGTATGAGGCAGCTCTTTTAGACTTGCAATTGAATAAACAAGCAGTGGAGAACCTTAAACATGAACTCTTTCTGTGCATCGAGGCCAAGGATGAAGCAGTAAGGTTGGCTGGAGAAGCAATGAATGCTGCTGAAAGCACTGCAAAGAGAGTCGAAGAAATGTCAGCAGAGCTCATTGCAGCCAAGGGCTCTACTTTTGAGACAGAGGTGTCGTCGGCCAGTTTTGAGGAGTTGATAGTTGACCTCCCTTCCTTAGGAGGGGTCGTAGAGGCTGATACAATATGCAATAACAAGAAGATGAAAGCTGCCACTTTGCTTGCTGCAAAAGAAACTGAACTCGAAAATTCTTTTCAAGAGGCCAGGACTTTAAGATGTGAGGTTGAGAGCTTGAAAAGGGAGCTCGCTCTGGCAAAGAAATTATCAGAATCGCATTCAATGCCTGATGTAGACTGGATGGAAACAGCAATTTTCCTTGCTGCCAAGGACGCTCAGGTGGTGAACACCCTGCATGAAGATGGTCACCTAAAGCCTGAAGCAAAGATCATGAAGGAGCAGATTAATACTGCAAATCAGCTGGCTGAGCACCTAGTAGGTGCTGATAAGGGTGACTCATTGGTTCTTCTTACTGCCAAAGGGGCAGAAATCAAGAGTACTCTCCAGGAGGCTACTCATTCTGAGGTCGAATTGCAGAGTTCAAGGCAGGAGGATGCGCAAACTGAAGAAATGGTTGAAGCACAAGTGGCTCAGCAAAAATGCAAGGAGGAAGGGGGAAAACTTGTTGCTGACAGGGAATATGAATTACAAGAGGCCCTTCAAGAATTAAACTATTTTAAGGCAGAGACAGAAAGATTACAACGAGAGCTTGCTGTAGCTCAAAACTCAGTTATGCAGCAAGCTCAAGGTAATTGTAACCCTGAGGTAATGTCTAACCCACTGTACAAAACATGTGCAGAAACTAAGGTTGCTCTTGAGGAGATCAGTCACTTAAAGTGTGAAATGAAGAATCTACAAGAGAAGCTGGCTCTATCCCAAGGCTCAATCATGCAACAAAGAGGTGGTTCTTATGATTTAAAGTCACATCAGACAGAGCTTGCAGCAGCCAAGCAAGCTGAGATAGATTCTCAAGCAAGGATTATGGTTATGATGTCTGAAATGAATCAATTGAATTCTGCGCTTAAAGAATCGAAGCTGAATGAAGATAGATCGACTGCACAGCTAGAGTATGCAGTTGCTCAGATTGAATTACTGAAGCATGAGCTTACAGTTGTCAATGAAGCAAAAGAGAAAGCTCTTCACGCAGAGAATGCTGCCAATGCTCACGTGATGGACTTAAGTGAAGAGATCAGAAATGTGAAGGAGTCTGAATCGGCTACCTCAGCATCACTTTCAGAAATTTTAGCTCAACTAAATACAACAGAAGAGAACCTTGCAAAATCGACCCTGGAAGTCGGTCTGCTTACTGGTCTCCTTGAATCCCTGAAAGCAGATTTTGAGAAATTGCAGTTGGACCTTGCCAGTGCAAAGGAAAGAGAAGCCATGGCAGATCATAGAGTAGAGTTGTTAAAGCTGGAGCTGGCTAGGACCGGGGCTGCCAGTCAGGACGAGGCTAAAGTGTTGAATGATCAACTGGCAAGTACTCGTGCAGCTTTAGAGCTCCTCAGAGATGATGCTGAGCGACAAAGGCTGGAGTTGCTTGATCTTGAGAGGAGGGAAGCGTTGGCAAGTGGAAAGGTAGTTGATCTCACTTTGACTGTGCAAAAAGTAGAAAATGAACTTGCTGATCTGAGGCAGCAGCTATCATTTGCAGCTGAGGAAAAAATTGTTTTGTCAAACCAGCTGGAAATGAATGTTAGAGAGATAAAAGAGCTGCAAGAGAGGGAGGTGAGTATTAATGCAAAGTTAACAGAGTTAACAGAGACTCTTGGAGAGAAGGAGCATGTGGTTACAGAATGGAGAAGAAAATTTCTGCTTGCTGAGAACACCTCAACTACCCTAAGATCAGATTTGAAAAATGCAATGGCAGAACTTCTGGTGCTCAAAGAGAGAGAATCTTTCTCGAGTGCAAGGGCCACTGCACTAAGTGTTGTCTTGACATCACTGGTGGAAAAGTCTGAAGCTCGGTCAAATGAACAGAAAGTGAAGGAAGCACTTATGACTGCAAAACTAGCTAATCTGAATGAAGAGCTGAACAAGACAAAACGTGATCTTCATGAATCCCTGGCAATGGCAAAACTTGCCAGAGATGAAGTAGAGAAACTAGAGACATCACTGCAGCAAGCCACTTTAGAAACAGCTAGTGCCAGGGAGGAAAGCCATGTGATAAGCGCAGAAGCTGGAAAGTTTAAGGAAGATGCTGGTGCTGCATTACTTGAATTACACAAAGCTAGAGCTGAGATAGACAAGGCACGTGAGGCTGCTCATGAGGCTGAGGTGGAGGTTCAGAAGCGCTCTCATGAAGTTGACTCACTAACTCTAAGCCTCAAAATAACAAAAGACGAAAGTGCCATCATCAAACAAGAGTTAGATTCACTTACAGATAGATTGCAGCACTCAATGGCAGAGCAAGAAACTTTGAAAGCAGAGATCGAATGGCTAAGACAAGAAGCCCAGCAATGGAGGAAAGATGTTCAAATATTGCAGTCAAGCCTTGCAGTGGAGAAGGAGCAAACTATTTTGGCAAAGAATGAAGCCCAAATAGCATGGGATGAGGTTGAGAAAATCAAAAGGGAGAGAAATGCAAGTAAAATTAATGCAGAAAATTCTGAATCTCTACAGAAGTCCTCAGAATGTACTGTCAAGGATGATGCACTGGAAGATGTCCAGATATCAGCTTTGGATGGTAACAACTTACAGAAAAATACTGTTTTACAAGTGCACATGAAGGGTCTTGATGATAATTGTTCCGCTATATGTAAAGAACTTCAGCAATGCAACCAGAATGGTTTGTGTAAAGAGGATTCCTCAGTCCAAATGCGCACAAACGAAATTGAGAGTAATTTCTCTCTGCCTGACGAAACGCTAGAGCTCAAAAAACAATTGCAACAGACTGAAGAGCAGCTGGCTTTTGCAATGCAACAGATTGAGAACTCTCGAACTGGAACCCAGAATTTGTTAAAAAAAGTGGAGACACTGAAAGTAGAAAAAGAAGCAAATGAGAAAGTATTCCTGGAGCTGCATCAACATCTTGCTGACATGGAAAGTGCAAAATCCAACCTTGAAGCAGAGATACAGAGGCTTCTGGATGAAAGCAAGCAACGGCAGACAACTAAAGATGCTATAGATATAGCAATACACTCTGAAGCACTGGGGTGGAATTATTCTCTCGATCATAAGAATTTGTCTCTGGATCGTAGAGATGTGAAACCACAGCCAGATCTGCTAGATGAAGCAACAGAGTTAATGGATTCGCCATTGTCCAAGGCTACAAAAACTGAAGAGGAACTAGTGGAGATAGAACGGAGGGTGCGGAATGAGAATTCGATAACTCAAAGAGAGTTTGGAAGTCTTTCAATGCGAAAAGATGATCTGTGTGAGAAGGAAGAGACATCCTCTCCAACAAAAAAGAAAAAGAAAACTTTGTTTGTCAGGCTTGGCACTTTACTGGAGAAAAAGAAGCATGCTTCTCCACATATTCTGTGATATAGACCAGGGCCTAAATCATGTAATCATACTATCAACAAAGTCGTTGTAACATTTCTCATTCATTTTCCACGACCTTGTCGATATGAGATGACCTTAGCATAATCCATTTTCTTCGAGACTTGTAGCATGAAAAGGCCTTGCATTGCCCTATTTATACATGGGCTATCTGGACGATTAATTCTCCAGTTTTCATCATCTATCTAGAGCGAAAACATGGCCACGGGAATGCCTCTTTTTTCTTTAGCACGATGTTGTTTTCCACGAGTTCATCTGCATTTACATTGCATTTGTTTTCAGTAAATAATTTCATGGAGTGTCCATAGCTAGTTTGGATGAGAAATATTACATCCGAGAATGGGCTGTACGTGCACTGGAACGTTTAATCCTTCTGTGTTCTTAGTAAGAACACCATAAACTTCAATTGGAAAAATTGTTGTTGGCTCATCGAGAACGGAGGTAAGTATTACAAGAGCTGCATGTGTCTTTTCTTTTCTTTTCTTTTCTTTTTTCTTTAGCTAACTCAGGGTCATTTCACACTGTCCCCGTGATACGTAGTGCTACTTTTATTTAACGTGATTTCCTCCATCCTTTCAATTGATACAAGGTGGAACTGAATCGAAATGAAAAACCACTGTACCCGCTCGATTTTGAAGAACAATGACCGTGGCGATTGAACTCATAAATTCCACTCTGCTTGATTTTGTTCCAAGGGGGGGAGGTCGTCACAGAATTCTCTAGATCCGGAACATGTTTCTGTTTGCAGGTATCAATGAATTAATGCCACATGGAAAGTTATTCTAAGGTTGCTGGCACCAACGTCTAGTGTGAATCCACACACTTGTATTTATGTACAAGTGTTCCAGTGCAATTCTAGAGTTAGTTATCTAGCTCATGGTGTCTTCTCTCCTTTTTTAAATGGAAGTCCTACCTTGTGCTCTACATCGCCAGAGGCTTGAACTCTGAAATTAGAACTGTATTTCAGAAGGGTAGAGTACCTGGACCACCTAGTGCACAGCTTGAGAAAAGTAGTACTGGATACCTTTGACGTTTACGATTCTGTCAGCACCATCTCTGCATTCCTTCTAACCAATAAAGAGTGAAAAGTAGTACTGGATACCTTTTTAATAGGTCAGCAAGGAGCTTACTGGTTCCGAATTCTAGATCAGGAAAAAGACGAGGGCTCTAATTATATTCCTGATACCTATGTAAAGATTGCGACACTTTCCCTACATGATCTACTTCAATATAAAAAGCTAAGGATGGATATGGATCTACACACAATGCAAGTAAATCTGGTATTGTGGAGCATGATCATGATACATAAAAACATGAAGAACAGTTAGATCAACACGAAGGCACATCACTCATCACCTAATGGGAGTTTTCCTTGTTCAAACCTTTTTAAGAGTTCATGTACGGAATAGTATATTCCTTAAAAAAGTCTGATTAACTCCAATTACTTAGAGCTTTTAGTTTTCCTCCGTATCACGAGTCTTTGACATTTCACTTCAGTTTCCACTTTTGAGTTCAGCCAGTTTTAACCACTTAGCACATGCACGATCCTCTTACGTTTCAAAGGTCTACTTCGATACTCTTTGAGGCTCCCCAAGGAGATAGCACTATTCGAAATCCCCCACCTTATGTACACAGATTAACCAGCTCCAATACAACAACTAGATTTATAGACACGTGGAACAAAAGTGGGTTCGTGCATGTGTGTGCAGACACATAGATAAACACGAAGCAGAGAGCATATGTAAATATTGATGGAGTGCAGAGACACAGCAGAGGCAGTAATCACTCTTCATGCATTTTGTCCGACAAGTCCCAAAATCCGTGGGGAGATTGCAATTTATAATGTACTCTCTCTGCTCTCTGTTTGTTATTGGCACATTATTGAGGTGAATGATGTGATTGTTTGATTCTTCTCGGGGTTACATGCCGGGTGTAAACAAAAAATTAATAATTTTGAGCTGATCCTCTATTTGCTTCCCCCCCCCCCCCCTTCATGCCCCTTTGCCTGCCTCCCTGTATTTCTATCCAGCCCCCTATGGTGCTCGGGTGGTATACCATGCTGCGCCTAATTGTGCACAACTATAAGGGGAGTGGTAACCGTGCATGCCTCTGGACGGCGGACCGGCTAGGAATGCCCCCAACGTCCGGGCCATCCTGCATCTCAAGTCCCACTTCGGCTTCCGGGTTATTCAAGGGCTTGCACCTTAACTCGTGGCCGTCCTTCTCCTTGTGGGGACAAGCTAAAACCCCCCCTTGGACTTGGACCGTCACAATTGGTATCAGAGCTTCGGCTCTCGGTCGATCGGTGAATCCGCCATCGACGGTGTCAGTCGTTGATCTGTCGGCAAAAAGGGCAATTTTTTTTTTTTTTTTTTTTTTACATGGATACGTTCGCCGTTGGTCACCGCTTGGGCCTCGGCTCGTCTTCGGCATAATTGTTCATGGACGTTGCAACATCGCCGTCGGCCTCCGCATTGGCCCTCGGCAAACGGCAGTGGATCTGCGCTTCAGGCTCGGGTGGCAACGGGTCTCGGGGTCGGTGTGGCAGACCACCCTCACGCTTTGTGATCCTTTGGAAAGGCACGATGATTCGCCCGTTCAATGTGTCTATGGGTCCGACCCGCTTGTCGGCCCACTCCCGCTCTCTTTTTCCCTCTCGGGTCTGGCCCCGTGTCGAATTGCATCCGCGGCATTCCCGTCGGGAGGAGGGAGGTGCCGTCCTCCATACGCCGGCAAGGCCGCCTTGTGCTCCGGGCTGGGGTAGCGCTGTAAGATGCATCCGTGCCGCCGTAAGTCACGTCCCTTGGGGGAGGGGCCCCGTCCGTGAGTTTCATAATCGGGGAGAGACACAGGGCGGTCCTGCCGGGCCCCGCCGTCGGGTGGGCCAGTCGGGTAGAGTGCTACATCAAACGGTGTTGCTGCCGGTGTCGAAACGAAATGTGCTTAACCCACTTGACCACCTTCAAAGAGCATGTCCCTTTCGCAAATATGGTTATATCTTTTGTCATGTGCCCAAAGCTAAGTCGGTTATGGAAGCAAAAGGCCAACTAACCGTGTTCTCCCGCGAGGGTATCGCATCTGCCGGGGTAATGAGCGCCTTGAGGCCCAAATCTAAATCAGATGGAAAATTATCCCAATCTTTTACTCTTTGGCCGGCATGCCTAGAGTTCATCAAAACGAGGTGTGTGCCTCCCGTCGGGCCGTACGGGGCCGGGGAGCGCACTATGGAACCAAACGGCTGGCGTGACAGTAAGTCGCTACATGCGCCGCACGTCCGTGCCTATGTGCGAAACGCAAGAGGGCCGCCGATAGGCTCATTTTCGTGCGGCCGGCGGGTGTGGGTTTGCCCTCCCGTCCGTGCCTTGAAGAAGTGCCGCCCACGGGTCCCTTCGAGGCCGGGGCAAATTTGGGAACAAACGGCCGGCGGGGTGCGGCCGTGTCCTCCCGTTCGTGCCTTAAGTGTTGGGGCTGCCCGCGGGTCCCCTCGAGGCCGGGGCAAAGTTACAAGTGAAGTGGCCGGCGGGTGTGTGGCCTTGCCCCCTTGTTCGTGCCTTAACGGACGTCGCCTGCGGGTCCCCTTGAGGCCGAGGCAAAGTATGGAAAGGAACGACCGGCATGACTGTAAGACGCTCTATGCGCCGCACGTCCGTGCCTTTGAACATAACGACAGAGGGCCGCTGATAGGCCCATATTTAACTCAAGATGGCCGACGTGACGGTAAGCCGCTCTATGCGCAGCATGCTCGTGCCTATGAGCGAAACGCCGAAGGGCCGCCGATAGGCCCATCTTTCAAGCAAAACGGCCGACGTGAATGTAAGACGCTCCATGCGCCGCACGCTCGTGCCTATGAACCGCATCGTCAAAGGGCCGCCGATAGGCCCGCTTTCAAGTATCACTACAACATATCACGCGTATACCGAGGCTTCTACCGAGGAAAATGAACGGGCGCGATTTTGCCCCGACGTCGGTGTAAGGGTCGGTGTAGGCATCGGAACCAAAGCGTCGGTATAAGCGTCGGTATATGCGTTGGTATAAGCGTCGGTATATGCGTCGATATAAGCGACGGTATAAGCGACGGTATAAGCCATGGTATGCCCCTGGGCAAAATAGTCGATATAAGCATCGGGATGTGCCTGGGGATACCGACGCTTATACCGTTGCCTATATCGACGACCATATCTGCAAAATTTTTTTGGGCAGAGTGTGTTGTCTCTTGCTACAGCAACATTCCCATGCTGTTGTGTAGCAAAAGACAATCCACTCTGCCCAAGAAAAACCCAACTACATGTGACATGTATGACAAGCAACAAAAAAATGATTTGATAAAGTAAAACATACTGTCAAATACAAAAGACATGAGCAAAATGAATCATGAATCGTGTACAAAGAAATGGGACACATAGACATGATATTTATAAACAACAACTAGAACACATGTATATGTGTGTCTGCCTATGTATATACATGTGTATGTGTACATGTATTATGTGTGTATATTTCTATATGTGTAAATATTTATCTGCATGTGTAAAAACCATAAAACCCTAATCCTAAAGACCTAAACCTAAAACAGGTGTATGTGTGTATGCTTGTATATGTATATGTGTAGGTGAATATATATATGTGTATGTGTGTGTATGCATATGTGTATCTATGTAAAAATCCTAAAACCTTAATTTTGAAGACCTAGACCTAAAACATGTATGTGTGTGTGTATGCACGTGTATATATATGTGTATGTGCATATGTATTATGTGTTCATATGTGTATATGTGTGTATGCATGTGTGTATATATGTAAAAGCCAAAAACCCTAACCCTAACCCTAAAACATGCATATGTATGTATATGTCACCTGTGTGTATGTATGCATGTGTGTGCGCGTGACTCTCTCTCTCTCTATGTGTATGTGTGTATGTATGTATGTATGTATGTATGTATGTATGTATGTATGTATGTATGTGTGTATGTGTGTATGTATGTATGTATGTATGTATGTATGTATGTATGCATGTGTGTGTATGTATGTGTATGTGTATGTGTATGTGTGTATGCATGTGTATATGTGTGCATGTGTGTATGTATTATGTGTGTATATGTGTAAAAGTAAAAAACCCTAATCCTAAACTTAGAATCGGCTCGGGGCCTAAGTGTTCCACTTTGGCTCCGACTTGTGCGAAATGGCCCACTCAGCCGTTTTTGACGGCAAAGGGCAAACCGGATGACCAATCGTGAATTGACTTAGAGGGACCGGCCATCCTTTTGACGATAGCATCTTCTTGGAAGTCCTAGACCCGAACCGGCACATTCAACCTAACAAGAGGCAAAGGTGCCATGACCCAAACTGCGAGGTCCCAGTTATATGCAAGATCTGGCTCATGTGGAGCATTGGCTTGTCCCGATGCAATCGGAGTGGGGCAAGCCGTCCCTTCTCTTAGTCCCGCGGGCTTCATTCCAAGCACCCGTAGGTGGACTTCTCGAGGATGCGAAGTCTGTCGGAGAGGGGGTGGATGTCATGCCCCTTTGCCTGCCTCCCTGTATTTCTATCCAGCCCCCTGTGGTGCTCGGGTGGTATACCGTGCTGCGCCTAATTGTGTGCAACTATAAGGGGAGTGGTAACCATGCATGCCTCTGGACGGCGGACCGGCTAGGAATGCCCCCAACGTCCGGGCCATCCCGCATCTGAAGTCCCACTTCGGCTTCCGGGTTACTCAAGGGCTTGCACCTTAACTCGTGGCCGTCCTTCTCCTTGTGGGGACAAGCTAAAACCCCCCCTTGGACTTGGACCGTCACACCCCCTCCCCTTGCGCCCTTCTTTCATTGGTGTATTTCATGTGTCTCACTATCGTGGTTTAATTGGTATGTTTCTCGAACGCCTGTGCGTTCCAAAAATGAAGTACTATTAATTTCAGATTTGTTTTGTAGTTCATAATCCTGGATGTACAATTTATTTGCACAATTACTTTCTCATATAGTCACCCACTCATAACCACATACATTTATGCGTTTACAACATGCATATCACAGACGTGATACATACACAGATCGCACATACATGGCTCGCAAACACCCACTTAATACACAACACGATCACGGTGCATACATCTCATAGACATGGTACATTACACATACTATATTCCCTTTTATTCACTAATACACATTATAGACACTCAATTACACATACCATAAGAACATGTTTAATCACGGGTGCACAGAATTGCACTTTTATTCACTAATATACGTATTTTACACATGCATGAATACATCGAAACACAAGTACGTGCATTCAATTACACTTGCATAAACAAGTTATGCACACATGCATAGGCTCCAACACTCATGCTCATAGATATGTTCAAACTTAAAACATATACAGGTATACACGCGTACAAAAAGCACATACACACATCTACTTCACATGAAACAACAACACTTATTCATAGCACAATCATACGCTCATTCATACTCTTATACAGTCATTAAGTTATGCATACAACGAGAACATGTAGCTATTGACAATCTTTTGTTCATTTTTTTGACCATAATGTATACAATATCATATCGTTTCATTTTCCTCTCTTAGCATATCATTCGTAGAATAATATTTTATGCCATTTCACTCTTGATATGTTATCATTCCATTTGATTTCTTCCATGTGTGTTTAACATACAAAAGATATCATTTCTTCTCATTTTTCTTTTGATATTTAATGACCACATAATAACTTTTCATTTCATTCCATCATTTTGTCTACTTGACACTTTCATTTTATTCATCATTTTTTGTTAAAGTAACATTTTCATCTCTTTATTACGGAAGTCAACAACACACAACAATAACCTATCTCTTCTCTCGTTCCATTTCTCTTTGTCAAAAATAAAAAAAGACCAACATAAACATTTCATCTCTCTCTCTCTCTCGATCCATTTCTTTTTGTCAAAAAGGGACCAACGTGCAAATTCAATCTCTCATAGTACTGATGCAGTCCACAACTATGATTTTTATTAGTGCTAACTATATACTCATAACATCAATCTGTTTAAACGAAGCTTGAATGAGATGAAAACATGAGAATATATACTCATTCAAAGCTTGAATGAGATGAAAACATGATCATATTTTATCAATTTTCATGTTTTGATTGCAAATGTTGATTTGTTTGTTTAAGAGTAACAGTTTGAGCAAACAACCTTCAGGGCAACCCTATTTTTTAAGGTTGAAGAGGGTAAGAAAATAGGTGAAAAGAAGTTTGGTAGTGGTTTAATCAAGTAACATTCAAGAAACAAGTCTAAGCAAATAGGCAAGTTATTCTATGTTAAAACTCTTGAACCAATATTAGATCATACTAATTAGGGTCATCATCATGGATTGAGGAGAACAAAAGCATTTGGAGTAGGATCTACTGTGAGTAAAAGAATTAATGTCAGGAAGCAAGAGTAAGAAAAAGATCATAAGGCAAAAGAAGGAATCATAGGGAGAACATTTGACTATTGCATCGATGTGAGTTTGACGAGATTAAGTACTATGGGACTCCAACAAGCATGTGAGTTTGATGAGATTAAGTACTCTTGGAAATCCAACAAGCATGCAACTTGATACTAAGGCATGGTGATTAAAATATTTCAAATTAAAACATGATAATGAATGGTGTTGCTTGGTGACATGATGGTAGTGAGGCAAATCCAAGGGAAAAAAAACCTTTGTGCACATTTGGCTCTATATCTATGAAAGAAGAAGCACTCTTTGAGCACTTAGGTGGCAAAATAAACAAGAAAAAGCACTAAAGATTGGTGATGTTGAAATTATGATAAAGGTGATTGACTAGAGATGCTATTGTGGTTGATAAGCATTGCTAGGGTTGGATGGGGCACTGCAAGGAGATGGATGTTGTTGTCAAAGGTGTTAATGAAGTTGTAGGTCTGCTGAAGTTCAAAGGGTGTGAGCAAAGTTGGAGGAGAGAAAAGAAGTGACACTAGACAAAAGGAGTTGTTGGTGGATTTTGTGCATATGGAATAGGAGTTTGGTGCCAAAATTTTTCACATGCTATTTCTTTGGGTATTTGTGGATAATTCACATGATGCAACTCAGACTGCTTGATAAGTTCAGATAACATATTCTTGCAACTCCTTTATTCTTTTGTGATTTAACTCGGAAGTAACAAGAAGTGGGCTATCAGTAGTTGTGAAGAACATAGCAACTAGAGACATGGGTATGAATGTAGTTGAAATGGTGTCACATTATCTACATGTTAGGCATATGTTTAATTGATTGAAATGTATATTGAGAGAGGGGATTCAACAAAAAGTGGATTACCATGTGGGATTCAAAGTGAAGATAAAAACCTTTTACTAGGGGGATCAAAGTGATTTACTCGTGTGAATTTTGCACACATGTATACTCAAGAAAGGGCCCAACGAGGTTCATACATAGGTCCATGTAATCCTATTATATAATTTTTTTAATTTGTATGCATGAGTGCAAGTAGTATTGTAATGACTTTTCATTGAGCTTAAGCATGCAAACAAAAGTAGTGTTGAAGATCGAGGGCAAGGGAGAGCACACAAACATCAAGGAGAAAGAAGAAGCTTGGAGCAAAACATTCCAAGCTCTAGGAGCTTGCTTCAATCCATACAAGGCTTTCATCAACCTGCACACATATTCTGAATATGACTGATCTTTAAAACCAAGAGGTTGAACCATGTATACCTCTTCTGATATCGATCCATCCACAAGCTAACGGCCAGGCGAAGAGCACTAATAAGATCTTATGCAATGTGCTGACTAAACTAGTGAACAATAAACGCTCTGATTGGGACAAACAGCTACACCATGCTGTTTGGGCATACCGAGTAGCCTATAAAACGATACTCCAAGCCACGCCCTTTCAAATGGTGTTCGGCCAAAATGCAGTGCTACCACTAGACTTTTTGATACCTACGTTGAAAGTAGCACAAGAGCATGACTGGACAGGCCACGAGTTGTCCTCTAGAGTCTTTGATCTTGAACGATTAGGTGAAACACGATTGAGGGCTGCAGCAGGAATTTATGCAACCAAGAAGAGGCAAAAGGCATAATTCGATGCACACGTCAAGGATAAGGGCTTGAAAGTAGGAGACCTAGTCCTAGTCTACACCTTGAAGCAACATGCACGGAAGTTAGAGAAGAGAGGTTACGGGCCAATGATTATCAATAGAATCTCCACAAGCGGCGCAGTTCAACTAGCCACTCTAGAGGGTGATATTCTACCAAGTTACATCAGTGGATGCAGAGTAAAGTTATATCAAGAACCCCTCACTGAAGAGATGCTAAATCGACTCAACACTGCCAAGAAACGTAAAGAAGAAGAGAAACGAATTAGAGAAGAAGCACAGGTAGAAGCTTTAGAACGCATCCGACGAATGAAATTGAGGAGACAAGGCAGAGACCCGCCTATGCCTGACACTCAAGAATCTGTAGGCTATCCTATGGCCATGTGCGAGGCTTTAGGTGGATGTTCCCATAGAATAATCGATCGATGACCTTTTGTAATCCTAGAAGTAGGACAAGGAAAGGGTGCAAAGACTGTAAGAGCTTTGATTGACTCAGGTGCATCCACTAGTGCTGTCAAATTGTCTTACTGTCAAGAATTGAAATTAACTGTCAATCCTATAGAAGCATATCTCATAGGATTGGGAGGTGTGGAAACCCCTTGCATGGGCGAGGTGGATCTTCCCATCTCCATTCAAAACGAAGTGATGACAGTCAAAGTACTAGTGTGTCAAGATGAGGACCTCACTGAGCCTCTTGTCTTGGGTCAGGACTGGATCTATGATCATGCAGTCAACCTCAACCTAAGAAGTGGACTTCTTCAGGTATGGGTAGATCATAGCCGAATTACAATTGAATTGGAAAATGAGGCACTCAAGGAACTAGGCAAGGCACAAACTCCTGGTCCTTCCAGGGGTGCACATGAAGTTGACAATGCTATTTTTGTCCAAAACTGTATGATGCAGAAAGAAGCTTGTCTCAACAACGGAGCCAGGGAGAGGACGGAACTCCCTTCTTTTCCAAAGACCAGAAGGTTGCAACAACCAACGACAGATCAAATACAGAAGAAGCAGAGCACTATCTATGCTGGATGCCAAAAAAAGGCGCAAAGCAGATTGTTTCAGCCATGGAAACAAGTATGAAGACGAAAAGGCAAATACCCTGTTCAGACCAGGCCGACCCCACGGCCAAAACCTCTTATTAGTAGTCAACAACACGACACTAATAAAAAGTCCTTCATTAATTCTTCTCCGAAAGTGAAGTCTATTTGGGTACCCAAGAAGTCAATGAAGGCCAGCCCACAATCACAACAAATCTGGGTGCCTAAGGCTTGCTTGCGGGCTCAAATAGCTACACCAAGGCCACAACCGGTACAACATGTTTCTCTCACTCAAACATCTGAGGCCTAGTCTTACACATCACGCACAGACACATATTCTTCCATGAGCACAAGTAGAATCACTTGTAAATGGGTCCCTAAAAAGCCTCATCTTTAAGCAGATACCCCTATCAAACTCTTCAGAGTCTCTATACTCCATGAGTAATAGAAACCAACGTATTAGTCGTCCGGTGTTACATGGTTTGTTGACTAAGTATAATAGTGCTTGATGATCTGTAAAGAACTTGAATTTGTTGGCCAACAAGTAGTGCCTAAACTTTTTTACTGCGTAGATCATCCCTAATCCTTCTCGTTCCGTCGTGGTGTAATTTCTTTCTGCTGCGTTCAATTGTCTGCTCGCGTAAGCTATGGGGAGATCTATGTTACCTTCATTTGTGGGTTGTGCTAACACACATCCTATGGCATAATTGGATGCATCCACATGTACATGGAATGGCTTACTCCAATCTGGGGTTGTCAATATAGGTGCTGAGCACAAACGTCGTTTAAGTTCATTGAATGAATTTTCACATTCATCTGTCCATTCAAAGTTGGTTAAAAGAGAGTACAAAGGCTTGGCTATGATTGCATACATGTGTATGAATCTCCTATAATATCCGCAATGGCCCATAAATGCTTGTACCTCTTTCACATTCGTTGGTCTAGGTAAATCTGCAATTACCTTCACCTTTTCTTCATCCGTAGAGATTCCATTTTTTGACACAATGTGTCCTAGAATTTTGCCTTGTCTGACCATGAAAACGCATTTTTCTGGGTTCAAACAAACCTGATATTCTCGACATTTGTCAAATATTTGCCTTAACTCTGGGATATGTGTCTGTCTTACATTTGAATGTGCACATAAGTCATCAACATAAACTTCCAAGCTCTTGCGTAAGAATTCCTTAAAAACATGACACATGAGTCGCTGGAAAGTGGCGGGTGCATTTGTTAAGCCAAATGGCATCACACGAAATGCAAATATGCCCCATTCAGTGGCAAATGCCGTCTTGTGTTGGTCCTCTGGAGCAATGGCTACTTGATTATAGCCTGAAAAACCATCAAGAAAGCTGTAAACTTCCTTGCCCGCAACTCTTTCCAATAGATGTTCCGTGATAGGAAGAGGATAACTATCTCTAATCGTGGCGGCATTAACTTTTTTAAGGTTAATACACACACGCAATTTTCCATTTTTCTTGGGCACAACCACAATGGGGGATACCCATTCGGTATGCTCAATTTCGTAAATGAATCCTGCTTCTATCAAGCGATCTATCTCCTCTTTAATCTTCGCAGCGTAGTTATCATTGTACGTGTACGGTTTCTGTTTCGTAGGTTTTGCATCTGGAGTCATAGGGATTCTATGAGAACATATATCTGGATCTACTCCTTTCAAATCTTTGTAACTCCACGCAAAAACGTCTCTATATTCACGCAATAGGGCAACTAGCTCTTCTTCTTCTTCCTTCGTCAAATCATGCCCTATGTATGTACATTTTTCTTCTTCTCCTTCTATGGCAACTATTATTTTCTTGGTTTTCTCTCGGTTATCATATACTTGTCCGTCATTCGCTTTTCTATTAGGCATTTTTACCATGATTCTTCTATCTTCGATTTCATACTTCTTGAAGTTCTCGGGTACTTCAAACAAAGATTCTTCTTTTTCTGACATGGTTTCTTTCTTCTTTCTTTTCTTGCATTCACTCTTGGTAGTCACTTGAGTGGCTAACCTTACCTCATTCGTAATTTCCTCGTGTCTCTGAGTGTGAGTCTCTACCTCGAAAAAATATTCTTCCTCTGATGCAAAGGGAGAGTCCATGATAATTGATTCTAAATCAAAATTGCTTGCATCCTCAAATGCATCAGTGTTAGGTTCACACTCTTCTAAAATTGCATCGCCCATGATTGGCTCTATCGTGAAAACTGAAATGTCATAGCCATCCTCGTCACAGTGGGGTGTCCATTGTTCTTCATTGATGGCTACATCCATGGTTGCTAGGATTTCTGCCCAACCATGGGGTTCAAACTCTTCGTCTGGAAATACTACAGGTGCGTAAGCTGGATCTTGAAGGGTTTGTGGATGTTGTTCTGCACCTAAGGTCCTTGCTTCTAACCTTTCTTCCTCTTGTTTGGCTACTTTACACATCCATAAATGAGTATCCTCATGCAACCAAGAAGGATCTGAGTCTAATGAGTGCACGGATTCCGTCTCTACTGGTGTCTTATGGATGGTATTCCATTGTATTGGGGGTACATCTTGATGTGAATAGTCTTTAAGATTGACTTTGGTAGTCACTCCTAAATGTTGCAAGTACAAAGAATTGGTTCCCCAATCTTGTACAATTTGCAACTGACGCATGAATGGTCGTCCCAATATCATCTCATAAGCATGGTTTTTTGCAAAATCACAAATGGCAAAGGTATGCTCAAACTCCACACCACAAGTGGTGAGCGATATTCCTTCTAGTAAGCCTAATGGTTTTTCTATGTGTCCATCAGCCATTTGTAGCTTCATCCTGGTGGGTCTCAATGCGGGCTTACCCCAACGTTTCCATAAAGCGGTGGTAGCTATGGCTACTCCGGCTCCTGAATCTAAGATGGCTTTCGTGGTGTAGCCCTGATGGGTTATCGGAAGATAAGTGTTACCTTCCTCTCCTTCGCTTACATCTCCAATCTTTTCTACGGGTATCTCTGGTACCTTATTTTGTGATCCTATTTGTGAGGGAGTAGTAGCAAGCTCAGGGAATTGATTTGCTACATGTTTCCACAATTCTGGTTTTATCCTCAATAACTCCTCCAGAGTAAGGTTACATTGTACTTTGGTATTCTTGATCACTTTCGTGTTTCTAGGGATTATTGATTCTTCATTCCTCACTATTATCGTGGGTGCTCTCATACTAATAGACTTTGCTTCCCAAGGTCCTGTGAACTGAGGTAATTCTTGTAAAGAATTAGATTCAAATCCTGTGTGTTCACTCAGTTGTTCTTCCTCTACACCATCGTAAATAGAGGGAATGTCTTGGGGAAATTGTTCCTGCCAGTCATCTATTTCTTGAATAGGAGGATGGGTTCCTTGTTCTTTTCTCCATTTCTCTTCCTGGATTTCTCTCAAAAATTCATGTGAATATTTATGTATGGAAGACAAATTGTCTTGACTTTCTGAGTTGGGTACTTGAGACAGGGATGGTGCATTCCTTTCCTGTGTCTCTGGGACAATAGGGTTCCTAGGCTGATCCTTTTTCTCTTTGCTCTCTATCAAGTATTCTAGCCTCTCCATTAGTCCTTGAAAGTGTAGTTCCGGTTTTGCCATGTTATTCCAATTAAGATATCTAGAGGCTTCAAACAAAGCTTGTGCTAATTCTACCATCTTCATGCAAAGTTTAGTTCTCTCGATTTCTAGATCAGCTCGAGGGTAGTTTTTGCTCATTTCAGCTACCTGAGGTCCCTCTTTTAATCTAGCCTGATATGCACGAAACATCATGTCTAGATTTTCTGGTATGGGTTCCGCTAAAACTGATCCTGATTTTTGAGCTGGATTCTCTTGACTCAATTCCTGTGAAGTCAATTCTAGGATTTTGGCTCTAGATTCCTTCAAACTTCCTTCCAACTCAGTTATCTTTTTACTCCATTTTCTCTTAATTCTTTCTCTAGAATCTTTCCAAGATTTTGTCTTTTTACTACTAGATTCTGCAACTTCACTGGTTCCGGCTACTTTCTCTTGATTAAGCTGTTGGTTCTGTAAGAGCGCCTGGGCTCTTGTGATAGCTTGGATAGGCACGTATGTAGGGTTGGATCCATCTGCGTTATTTACAATACCTATCACGTTGATCGGTGTCACATTCGAAGCATTAACTGGATTTTTAGGACAATCTTTGATTATGTGCTCTTTGCCACAATCAGCACAAAAGCCTTGGATATTATAGTACTGTGATTGTCCTGCTATCGGGGGATGTGGACAATCCTTTATGAACTGATCTCCTTGGCACCTAAAGCATGGTCCTCTAGGGCCCTGTGGTCTTGGTTGTCTCAATTGGGGCCGTGGATTTGGGTTTGTGTACATCACATTAGCATAGTCGGGCTCCCAACTAGGTTCCACTGGTGGACTATCATAATGATATGTTTCTATGTGTTCTGGTGACTCTGTGTAATATGCGGGTGGACTATCTACATGCGTAGAGTCAAAACTGCTCGAATTCGGGTCATTCTCTGTGATCAAAGGTGAAGAAGGCACTAAGGCCCTACTTAGGTTCTCTTCTGTAGCAGCGTATTTGACTGAGATGACATTCGCTGGTGGGGGTGGCTGCTGAGCTAAGACAGGTTGAGGTCTCTGTTGAGCCTGGTATGGGTAGTTCTGAGGAGGCCTATAGTAAGAAGGCTGAGCATTGTATTGGCCTTGATACCTACCTGGCTGCGGGTATGCTTGCGGGTAGTTCTGTCTCACGGTTTGTTTGTTGTACGGGCAGTCCTGAGCCGTATGATTCGTGTATCTTCTCTCAATTGTACAATATTGGCCACTAGGGTTGGCTTGAGGTTGTGGTGCATTGGGACACACATTTGCCATATGGTCACCACCACAGGTGTAACAACGCTTGTTCATTAGTACCCTAGGTTTACTAGAAACTCCTAGTTTCTGGGCCACTTTTCTGCTAGGTCTTCTATTGAGCTAGACAATTTTGTCGATGCTAGAGATGAACAGTCTGAGTCCTTATAGACCTTTGAGAGTTCCAACTCATCTCCTAAGTTGTCCTCAATGTCTATGCATATTCTCACACATTGCTCTAGCGTTCTGGGTTCTTTTAGGTACACGTAGGAGCGTAGTTTAGAGCTCAACAAGCCATCTAGAAACAATGACACTTGCTTGGCTTGTGAGGGTAGCTCTTGCATTGGACATCGTTCAACATATTGTCTAAACCTACGTCCTGCCAGTCTGACTGTTTCCTGAGGGGTCTGTTTAAAGCTATGAATCAACGAAGACGTGTCATGTCTAATCCCACTTTTAGAGAATTCAGTGATGAATGACTCTAAAAAGTGATGGATGTCTCTAAATTGCCTTTGTTGCAATGGTTGGAACCAAGTTAAAGCTGTATTCTTTAACGTTAGTCCAAATGCGTTGTATTGCGTGAACATGTCTTCAACTTGTTCGGCTCTTAGTACTTGCTTGAATTCTGCGACGTGGTCATAGGGATCTCCTGTCCCATCAAAGTAATTTTTCATGGATTTCACTAATTGAGTGGGTCTCAATATTCTTGCGTGTTCGCGTGGTCTAATTAGAGGAAAATCATCTCTACCACCGGGTATTCCATGATCTCTTTGTCTATCCGCTCTATTAGTGTCCGTGGTTGTTCTATCTCTCCCTATGGGGTGATTAAAGCTTACTCCGGGTCTCTCTTTATTTCCCTCTCTTTGATTTCCATGGGCTGAGGATGTTCCTGCCCCTTGTTGACTTGTATTCATGTTTGTTCTAGATAAAGGGAATACCAATTCACCTCTCCATGTGTATGTGTTTTTAGCGCGGTCAGGCACCACAAAGACTCTTTCTGAAGTCTCATCCAGGTATACAACCTTTCCAGGTGTATCCGGGTCCTTGAACTCGTATATAGTGATGATACCTACCTCGCTAAGTAGTTCTGTCTTGTATCTCCAAAAGGCTTCATCAGTTTCTTTATTTACAAACAACTCTATGCTTCTGTTGTCCTTAGGGATCCATTCCGGGATTAGTACTCGTGTCAGTACAGATTTCCCTCTAGGAGTTCTAGGCTCTTTTAATGGTTCTTTTCCTTGAGATTTTGTTTCCGTATCTGGTTGAATCACGCCAAACTCGTTGGTATTGTTTGGCTGCGTACTTAAGATGTACATCGTTCCTTCTTTGTCTATGTATGCGTCTCTCTCGAATTTCACCACTGGATGTTCCAATCCAATAGGTTGATCGGGGTTGTGCATTTGCACCACTTGCCTTCGCAAACCATCCTCATAGATGCGAGCACCTAATCGGTTGGTTCGGAGAAACTCTAGTTGCGTTCTATAGGGTCCTTCTGGTTTTTCTAAATAGGCTACATTCGACCCTCCTTCTGGTCTGTCTGTGCTAAATGCCATTTCTGATTCGCTGGTATCTGAGCTCTCGTAGGGATAACTAGTGTTCAATTGTTGAGCCCACGATCTTGCAGTAGTTCTTACACTTGCCTCTGATGATCTAAGGCTTCGTCGGTCTGACTTACCTATATGTTTGCCCGATCTAAGGTTCATTAATTTTGTTCCTTGCACACTTAGTACACACTCAGATCGTCAATGATTCTTTGTTATTACTGTCTTGATTCTTTTTAGATTTCTTTAGATTCTTGTCTTAATGTATGCGTCAGGAATTCAACTTTCCGTTATAATTTTGAGTTCTCGTTCCGTCAGACTTAGGTTCTTTCCTTTAGGTTTTCGTCACACACACCTTTACTTGTAGTCTTAGACTTGAAAGAATTAAATATCTTGAACTTGAGGCGTTCCTATCATCTTAATTCCACAATGCTAACGTTTATCCTAAGCTAAGAATTGACTGAGGGGGTTGAGTAATCTTCCAACCTCGAGTCAGCTTTTCTGGTTGCTCTGATGCCCAAGAAGCCGCGCTTCCCAAGCTTTATGCCCTTCACTGCCTTGCCTTGGTTGCCCTTGATTGCCCTTGCTAGACCTGGAAAAATCCAATATTAGACCAATTCTCAGTTGGATGATCAAGCACTTGAGTATATACACCTTTTAAGTCCCTTCCCTTTTGCCCAACTTTTCAATGTTTGCCCCCTGGCTTTCTAGTCCCAAACTAGGTCAACCTCAAAATAGCTTGTCTAAAAATAGACGTATCCTTTAAGAAAAAAACAGTTGAGGTCATGTAGTACTCGTAGAGAGCTTTCTAACGAGCTATTAAGCTCAAAAAACGAACTTCGGATGAAAAAGTTATGACCGTTCAGGCCCTGGGGGGTAAAAACTGACAAACAGGTTTTTCTCCAAATATGAGCTAAGGGGTCTCCTATGAGTATAATCACCCAAAAATTTCCCAAAAATAGCTTCAAAATTGGCCAGAAAATGAAACCCTAAATTTTGCGATGGGGGTACACAATCGCGATGGTCTGAGATGATCGCGATGGTCTGGGACCGTCGCGATGGCGTGATGCGCGAACCGTCGCGATGGTCTGAAGTGCACGGTCGCGATGGTCCAAAAGTCAGCAATCGTGATGGCGTGAGTGTGAACCGTCGCGATGGCGTGAAATTGGACAATCGCGATGGCGTGAGTGTGAACCATCGCGATGGCTCGATCAGGCGGACAATCGCGATGGCGTCAGTCAACGGTCAACGTGAACAATCGCGATGGTCCAAAGTGAACCGTCGCGATGGCTTGAGCCAATCGCGATGGTCCGGGCGCGATGGCGTGAGCCAATCGCGATGGTCCGAATTTTTGAAGTGTCGCGATGGTGTGAGGGTGTCGTCGCGATGGTCCGAAAAATGAATCGTCGCGATGGTCTAGCTTGCCACGTGGCACCGTCGGCGCGATGGCGTGAGCCAATCGCGATGGTGTGGGGTCAACCGAGCAATCGCGATGGTCCGCAAACCGTCGCGATGGTCCAAATGAACCGTCGCGATGGCGTGAAACCGTCGCGATGGTCCGGCCAAGCCGTCGCGATGGTGTGAGCCAATCGCGATGGTGTGACACAATCGCGATGGTCTGAGACCGTCGCGATGGTCCACCAAAATGTGAATTTTGCAGATGCAGCTATGGATTCCTGTAGGCGCAGGTGTGCTCTTCACGCTGGTGTGTTCGCCTTCTCCAAATTCCGAACTTTGCAGACCATCGCGATGGTCTGACATAGTCGGAAATTTCTGACAGAATCTTCATACCTTGGTGGTTGGACCATATACACCTTCTAAAATCCATCCATTTAGGAATGCATTCTTAACATCTAACTTATTTTGAAGCAGCAACACTTACCAAGACTCTAATGGTTGGCATCTTAGCCATAGGTGAAAAAGTTTCTTCATAGTCCACTCCATGGGTTTGAGCAAACCCCTTTGCCACTAACCTTGCCTTGTACTTGTTTATAGAACCATCTGAATTTTTCTTGATTTTATATATCCACCTAGATCCTATTACCTTCGTGCTTGGATTTTTGGGAACCAAATCCCAAGTATTGTTTTCCTGAAGTGATTCAACTTCTTCCTACATAGCTTCTCTCCATTCTTTCTTTGCATTGGCTTCTTCAAATGAAGTAGGTTCTTCTATGGTAGAGTCTTTAGTGATGTACACAAAAAGCTTGGTGACTAGTGATGTGTCATAGCCATACCTTATTGGTTTTTTAGTCTCCCTTTGAGATCTTCTGAGTGCTTGGTTGGAGGACTTTGGAATGTCTTCCAAATTGTTGAACTTGTTCTTGCCCCTTGACTTCCAAGCCTTGAAGTCAATCTGCTCTTCATCCTCTGAATTGACACCTTTTGGTACTTGTTGATCTTCTTGAGTGAGAGTTGGAAAGTCACTTTCCAAATCATAAGGTAACTTGATCTTCCTACAATCATCTTCAAACCACGAATTATTTTCAATCAAATACATCCCTACTGACTATAAATCCTTTTTTAGTGGGGTTTTATAGCCTATATCCCTTTTGATTTTGGTCATATCCAATGAATATACACTTTTCAGCTTTAGGATCAAGTTTCCCTCTAATTTGTGAGGGTATATGTGCATAAGCAATGCGTCCAAAGATTTTGCAATGGTCCGATGAGGGTTCTCCTACCATTCCATGCCTCATACGGTATCATTCCATCCAAGGCTTTGGATGGGAGCCTGTTAACCAAGTTTTATACCTCTATCGTGTAAGAATGAATCAAATTCATGTGAAAAATGCTCACCACCTCCATCAGATCTGATCCTCTTTGAGCTTCTACATGTTCGGTTCTCAACCAATGCCAATACTTTTTGAAACATGCAAATCCTTCATCCTTATGCTTCATGAACTAAAGAATTGTCCATCTACTGTAACCATCTATAAATTAAACATAGTACCTTGAACCTGAGATTGATGGCTCTTTGCTAGGACCCAACACATCAGTGTGTACAAGCTCCAAGTTGTCTTCATACATGTACCCCTTTTTGTTGAATGGTTGCCTGTGAGCTTTGGCAAATTGGCATGCTCCACATTTGTATATCATCTGTTGCTTAAACACATTTGGGATACCTGTCATGGACAAGAAAACCATCTTAAACCTTAGATTCCATGTGATTTTCGTATATCTTATGTTGGGTTAAGATTTTGGAGAAACTAATGTTACCATTGCGTTTGGAATGTGTCAAAACCCCAAGATTGACTACCTATTTACTGAATTCTGACACCTGGAGGTCTTGTTTCCAATTGATGATGTCATCAATGACATCATTAAATCATAACCGCCCTTGAAAACCTATAAAAGGAGGGGTTGTCCACATTCATAATCAATCTTGCCAATACCAGTCTTGGGAGATCAAGGAGTCATGACCGCCAAGTAAGTTCTCTCCAAGTTCCAGTTCCAGTTCTTGTCTTGTTTCTTGTTCTAGTCCTGTTTAGTCTAGTTTTTGGACATCTTGTCTTGTCCTCTTGTAATCTCGTAGTAGGAGATCTTATTAAGTTCTTTGTTGTATTCAGTTCATCTCCCAGAAGGGAGTTCTTGTAATCCAGACATCTTGTCTCATACTTACGATCCCGGGTGGTGGGATCTCTTGTATCATCTCTAGTCCAATTTTCCATACCTATTGGTCCCGAGTTGTGGGATGTCTTGTATCAGCCACGTCTTCTTGTATTATTTTCCCTACGTGAGTGTTCTTGTAATCATAAGTGTATTTCTAAAATCTTGTCTACTGTAGTCTGAGAGCACAATCTAGTGCTCCCCTGACATTTTGGCAAGACTAGCTACTATCTTCATCAAGACCAGGCACCATGGATTCCCTATGCAAGGAGATCCAATCTACCATAAAGGAGATGATCGAACATGTCCAAGAGATGAAAAGATTGCTACGACAAGATGATCGATTGGTTTCAAGCTATGCCTTGAATATCAAGATGTTGTTTCGTGGAACTACATATCAAGAAGACTACATGGTTAATCAGTTTCGAAGTGGCCTCAATCCTAAAATCAAATATCTCTTACTATCCATGCCTCAAGCAAGTACCTTGGAGAATGTTATCAATCAAGCAGTTCAATGTGAGAATCATTTGTTCAAAGAAAGCCAAGTCCAAGAGTTAGAAGTCTTGAATAATGAAGACACTATTCCTCAAGAATCAGAATCAAGAATCTTTGAAGCCACAGAAGTCATTTCAAATGATATGGAGTATACATATTATGAAGATATCAAGAAGGTAAAGGATAAGCATGAGTTCATATTCAATCAAGGAGGTGTGCTTACTCAACACTCTTCATCAAAGATCTTGGAAACACCACAACATTCCACTATAAGCTCAAAGGATCTATTGCATAAAGAACCCAAGGAAGCTCAAGAGACACCCTTTCCTTCTCCATCTATCAAGATTCATGATCATGAAGAATGTTCATCCTCAACAAGTTGGATACTAAACTTCAATATTGGAAAGGTATGCAATTGAATTTTGCAAGCATGTCAATGATGATGAACACCTTCTTAATTTCCACCGTCATCTATTTCCTCACTTCGAGGTCGATAGATGCTAATCTAAGGAAGATGAAAAACATTTGTAGAATATGGATGGTGACCCCAACCGGAGGGGAAGCCCAAAGTAAAATGGGAAATCTATGATTGCCCTAAGGATGAAGGCATCCTAGGCATTTCGGATGTGGAAGCTATGGTGAAGAAGCTCCATTCCAAATGGACGGTCATTTGTTAAAGCTTGGACTAACAACTAGGAATCTTGGTCAAAGTTGAATCTCACAAACTTTCCTAGCCTCACACTCTCAAGAATGTTTAGGTGGCACGGTCTTAACCTCCTCGTTCTTCCTTTTCTCAATCCCCACTTTCCCAAGGGGATCGAGTTTGGTGATATCTCTTTGTTTTGGTTAAAACAAGATGAAATAGTATTGCACTCCCATTAATGATTGAAAGTGGGCGGCTGACATTAGATAAAATGACTCCATTTGGTTCTCTATTTTAGGCATCAAAAGAAATGAGAAGGAGATTATCTAGATAGCTAAAATATTGTGGCCCCATCTCTGCCTCATCGAGACCTCAATGCCCAACAAAATCCTAAGGATTCTAACTATATCACCCAAAACAAGTTTTAGAGACCCTTGATCAATGAGAAGATAAGGGGAAGTTGAGTAAAAGACTTGAAAATAGTCTTAGAGTGGTTAATTTTGGTTGTGGAGGCAAAGAAAAAAAATACCAACATAACTAAAGCTTGGAAACACATCCAACCTCGTTAAGAATGAAAGCATTAGTTTCATCAACAAACATGATGAGCACCATTTGGTCCTAACTCTAAGGGAGCCAAAGGCCATCGATGTTCTTGGAATTCACTTGATTCTCGACAAGGCCGGTTAGGCCATTAACGACAATAGTAAATAATAGAGGATCAAGAGGGCATCCCTACCTGATCCATCTCTTGAGCTTAATGGGGTGAAAACATTACCATTTTTATTAATATGAGCCAAGGTGTTTCCTTAAAGAGAGCCAATAATTCTCATGAACATAGGATTGAATCCAAATTCTTTGAGGAATTAAAGGACAAAATCTCACTCTAACCTTTTGTATGCCTTGTAAAAGAACATCTTGAAAAACAAAAGGTCTTGATCAGAATCCTTGAAAAACTCGAGACCTTCCTAGATATCCATGGTGACTTCTAAAATGGTCCTACCTATGACAAAACCTTATGATCATCGACCAACCGAAATAGATGGTTTGTAATTTGATTAGCTAGAAACTTGGCAATGAGCTTGTATCCCATTTGAAGCATAGTTATAGGTATCCAATTTTCATTTTTGTTTTTGTTTCTATCTTGTGTATGAATGTGATAACTCCTTCATTCAAAAAGATTGGAAAGGCCTGCAATGGATTCTTTCCACACAAGGCCTAAGGGCCAGCGAGGGATTCTTAAAATGCTTTAAAATTTTCATTGTGAGGTTGTCAAGTTGAGGGCTTGTACTTGAAAGTGGGGAGTCAATCACTCCCTTGATCTCTCCAATTGAGAGTGGTTCATCCCATCTATGACCAATGGCTCATAGGACCTTTTGAATCTAACTCTGGGGATGTTGGCCATATAATTCTTTCTCCACTCAGATAGAGGAAATGCCATGCCCAATTCAAAAGAGTGTTGCACTATGTGACCATGGCTCTCCTTCTCTATGGCACAATCCATGATGAACTTATTAATCATGCTTAAAAGGCTTCTCTTAATCTACCTTTTCTTTAAAATTATGCACATTTCTTTAGTTGGTTTGTCCATTTTGTCTACCCATCACTCTTTGAAGATGATGAAGAGCTTCTTTTGTTGAATTTCTTCTTCCTATCTCAGCTTACTCTTGATTTTGAGAAGGCCTCTTTGAAGGTGCAGATTTCCTTTCTTAAATTATTATTCAAGCCATATGAGCCTTTTATAGAGTCCTTCTCTTCTTTCCTTCCTCATTCTTTGGATCTCCATTTTGACCTTATGCATGCTACTCTAAGTAGCCTTAATCACATTGATCTAGCACCTCGAGAGGGGAGGCACCATCTTGGAAAGTTTGGTGACACACTTGATTAATATTTGTGTGGACTAAGGGAAGCATTAAAACACAAGGCTTTGCATGGAACCATGGAGCAATTCATTCTAGACAAGGAGGATGTAAAGGAAACGATGATTGAAAAGTGGATCTAAATTCACAATGTCCATATTGAGAGACATCGTCAAAGCCAAGGTACTTGATCATATCCTAAGAAGCATAACATCTTTTGAGTCTCAATTTAGGACGTTTTGTACCCCCTCTAGGTTGCACCACGAGTAACCTTGGTAGTCTTTGAATTCTCCCAATTATTTTTGAAGCTTGAACTACTCCCAAATGGTTTTTCCGTTACCATCAATTAGAATAGCCTTCTAGTTCCCATTGATCCACAATTGATTCCACCATGTTGAAATCACCCGAGAGGATCATGTTATTTTGGAGGTGTTGCCACAAGTCCATGGCAAGTCCAAGTGATGGCTTGAGTCATCAAAAGACCTAGATACTTGAAGGAAACGTCTAGTCTTTGTAAAGTTCACTTATGAACTACCTCTTGTAATTTTTGAAGTCTTTACTTGATGTAAAAGTAAAAGGAATTTAAAGTGGTTGATTCCACTTGATAAAAAAGGAACGAGAAGCCATGAATTCATGATTGAAGGTAGTTGGAGAGTCAAACCAATTACAAAAAGATTGGAGAGTGATATTAGGTGAGATTCAAATTCAAATTTGGGCTCCAAATATCACTATAAATACATGATATTCTAGTCGCATTTTTGAGACCTCCATGAGCTGAGCTTTATGCCATATCAAACTGTGGGTTCAAGTCACATACATCTATCAGTAATTCAGTTGTACTTTACAATCAATATACTTTCATTTTTATGATCATTTGAGTTCATATCTTCATGCTTTTGTGAGTATACTGTTCACTGCCATATCTCTCAATTTTCTCAGTCAGATTTTAGAGATTATTTCTCTAAGCTTGGTGTATGATTTTTAGTGATTTAAGTTGTTAACATTTTCTCCTTCAATCTACTACATACACATGAAATTTCATTGCAATTGGGTTTCTTAAGCTTTAGATATGTTCATTTGAAGTCACCTATATCTCTTCATACTTTACTTCTCTCTCAGTACTCCATCAGAACAGTCATTTTCTTAGAGTTGGTTCTCAGTGTGTACTTCATCATTTTCTGTGATTAAAATCTTGATAGAATCCAAATACTATCTAGTATATGGCTACAATATTTCATAAGCATTGCACCTTTGGATCTTGAGATATTAACATTTCTCTGATCACGGGTTTGAGTACTCCTATAGCCCGTGAAAATCGGGGTGATGCTACAACTCTAAACTATTTTCTCTTTATGTAGTCCATAATTTTTTATGAAATAACTCTTTACTTTTATCTTACTAAGTTAAGAAGAGCTCCCCAAAAGGAATCAATTCAATTGTTGTTGTGGCCAGAGAATGGTTCAAAACACTAGACAGGTGTATGAACATAAATAGCAAGTTTTTTGTTCTTCAATCTACTCCAACTTATCTATTTTGATTCATCTTTTTGAGAGTGATATTCCAAGGTACATAGGGTGTCTAATCTAATACATCCTTTGGCAAGATAAAAGGGCAAACGACATATTCATAGAGTTCATTTGGTTGGTGTAGTGCAAAGTTTTTGCAGCACCACTTCATCTTCTCCAAGTTCAAATCCATCTCTTCACATGGGTATTAGAGCAAGGTTGGACAACATGGCAGATGGATTTCCTTCATCAATTCACAAATTGGATAGAGTTAACTACTCAGCCTAGTCATTAAGGATGGAAGCTTATCTTCAAGGCAGGAATTTATATGGTTATATAGCTGGAGATGAAGTTAGCCAAGTTTCAGGAACAAAGGTCAACCAACACAAGAAGAGCAAGAAAGATTTAGCACATGCTGCTCCAAGGATGCACTTGCAAGGTCTTATCTCCTCAACTCTATCTCATATTTTTTGTTGCCTCACATTAGAAGTTGTAAGACATCTAAGGAAGTGTGGAATGCACTTGAAGCCTTCTTCTCTTCAAGTACAAAGGCTAGGAAGCATCAACTATGGCTAGTCCTGACAACTCTGAAGAAAGCTCCCAAACAAAATGTGACTAATTTTGTCACAAAGCTCAAGGACATAGCAGATCAGTTGGGAAGCATTGGAGAGGTAATAGAGGAAGAGCAAATTGAAAGGTAGGTCATCAATGGCTTGAAGACAGATGACAAGTGGGAAGCATTCACCACAGCTATGGATCTATACATGGATATGCATGTACCAGATTTCAATACACTCATAGGAAAACTACTTACTCAAGAGGCCAAGCTTATCAAGAATGGAGAAAGCTCCAAAGGTAACCAATCTTCTACCTTGTATACTAATAAAAGCAAGGCCAAAGAAAACAAAGGAAGAGGAAAGAAAGTGGATGAAGCAAGTACACATCAAGCTAACTATGCAGGTAGAGGACAACATGGTAGAGGTAGAGGCAAAGGAGGAAGACAAGGCAAGGGGAGATCCCAAGACTCTAATTCATGCTCTATTTGTGGATTAACTAATCATACAATTGAAAATTGCTTTAGGAACTCCAAGAATCAAAGAGTCAGAGGCTACAATAGAGGAAGCTATGGCTACTCAAGAGGAAGGTTCAACAATTACCATGGAAACACAACAACTACAACCATTCAAACTATCAAGGAGGTAATAGGGGAAGAAGAGACTTCAATAACTACACAAAAGACTCAAATCAAGAGGACTTATTGCTAATCATGAATATGGCCATGCCACAAGGTAAATCTGATGAGCATGTTTTCTATATAGATTCAGGTTGCTCCAATCATGTGGCAAGAAATGTGGCACTCCTATCAGATTTAGAAGATCCAAGGAACAAGCATGAGGTACAAACAAGAGATGATATAAGACACCTTGTGGAGAAAATAGGAAATGTCAAAGCACCTAATGGAAACATCAACCTACTCATTAAGTTACTCTATGTCCCTGCCCTTACAAAGAATTTGATAAGTCTTGGGCAGATAATAGAGAAAGGGTTCCAAGTCAGGTTCACAAGAGGAGGAGCATTTGTTGAGGATCCAAGCCAAGGATTTAGGAGAATTTCAAAAGGTGAAAAGACAGGTAGATTGTTCACATTTGAATTACAAGACACTAGAAACATTGCTCTCTTTAATTATGGTAGTCAGACACTCATAGAATTGGAAGTATGGCACAAAAGGTTAGCACATATTGGTGAAAGATCATTAAAGCAAATTTGCAGGGACCAAAATGTACTTGGACTCCCTAATTTTTCAAAACAACACATGATTTATAAGTGTAGTGCATGTCAATTTGGAAATTCTCACAGGTTACCATTCATGAACAAAGGATATATGCATGGAGATCTCTTGGATTTTGTTTGTACTCATGTATGGGGACCTACCAAGGATGATTCAATATCTGGATCAAGGTATTATGTCTCCTTCATTGATGATTGTAGTAGGTGGACTATATTATATTTTTTGAAACACAAAGATGAAGTCTTTTCATTCTTCAAAAGATATTTGGCTCTTATGGAGAATCAAACACATTAAAAAAGCTAAGGTCAGATGGAGGGGGAGAGTACGTCTCCATGAATTTGACTCCTTTCTTCAAGAGAGGGGAATCAAAAGAGAGATCACTACAAGGTACACTCCTGAGCAAAATGGAGTGGAAGAAAGAAGGAATAGAACAATTGTTGAAGTTGCAAGGTCTATGCTAAATGAGAAGCACTTACCTAATTACTTATGGGCTAAGGTTATATCCATAGCCACTTATTTGATTAACAGGTTACCTTTCAAAATCACTTGATGGCATGACACCATATGAGGCTTGGAATGGAAGAAGACCAAGCTTGGATCATTGCAAGATTTTTTGATGTATTGCTTATGCTCATGTTCCTTCACAGGTTAGAGGCAACATGGATCCCAAAGCAGAAAGGTGTGTATTCATTGGATATGACAACAATCAAAAGGGTTACAGGTTATACAACCCAACAAACAAAGGATTCTTGGTGAGTAGAGATGTAGTATTTGATGAGAATAGTTCTTGGTATGAGGATTCATGTAGAAAGGTCAACTTACCTTATGATCTTGAAGAAGATTTTCCAAAACTTGTTAAGGATAATTCTTGTAAATTTGAAGAGCAGGATACCTCAGAAGATGATGAAGCAACTCAATATGAAAAACTCAAAATGTGGAAGTCTAAAGGTAAAACAAAAATGTAGGAACTTGTACAAGAGGTAGAATCCTCACATCATGGCCTAAGAAGGTCCATGAGGGAGAAAAGAAAACCAAAAAGGTATGGGTTTGATACTTCTCTAGTAACTAAACATTCAATCTATCTAGCACAAGACATAAATCAAGAGGAACCCTCAACATTTGAAGAAGCAAAGAAGAAATCAAAATGGAGGCATGCAATAGAAGAAGAAATTGAAGCTCTTGATGAGAATAACACTTGGGAATTGGTTCCCAAGTCTCAATCAATGAAAGTGATAGGCTCAAGATGGATATACAAATTGAAGAAGAACTCATATGTATCCATTAACAGGTATAAGGCAAGGCTTGTGAAAAAGGCTTTGCACAAACTCAGGGAATTGATTATGAGGAGACCTTCTCTCCTGTGGCAAAGATGCCTACAATTAGGGCCCTCCTTAGTATTGCCTCTTCCAAGAATCGAAAGATACTTCAATTAGATGTAAAAAATTCATTTCTTAATGGATGGATAACGGAAGAGGTATATATGGCCCAACCACTTGGTTTTGAGAATCACATATATCCTGATTATGTGTGTAATTTTAATAAAGCTTTATATGGACTCAAACAAGCCCCAGGGGCTTGGGATCACAGGCTTGTCTCATAGATCATGGTTTGTTTCTCACTCAAAGAAAGTACATTAAAGACATGTTGGCAGAATTCAAGATGCAAGATTCCAGGATTGCAAGTTAACCATGAATTGAGCTCACATGAAAGTGAAATCATAGAAGATGTGACAAGCTCTCAAAGCCTTGTGGGTAGCTTGAACTATGCCATATTGACAAGGGTTGATATATGTTATAGTGTGAGTGTGCTAAGCACACACCTAGGAAAGCTCACATGGAGGCTACCAAGAGGATACTCAGATATCTCAAAGGGACCATGGATGAAGGGTTATACTACCCTTATGCATCTTATTTAAGGTTGAAATTGTTATGTGATGCAGATTGGGCTGGCTCCAAGGAATACAGAAGGAGCACCTCAGGATATCTTACCTTTGCAAGTTTAAAAATTGTCTCATGGTCATCCAAGAAGCAACCCATAGTTGCACTCTCTTCCACTAAAGCTGAATACAGAGGTCTTGCCATAGCTACTCAAGAAGCAATGTGGATGGAGACACTATTCACAGATCTTGGATTGGAGATTGGAACTCCAAATATCTTTAGTGACAGCATGAGCTCCATTCACTTGGCTTCCAATCCATTTTTCCATGCAAGGACTAAATGTATTGAAGTACATTATCACTATGTAAGAGAGAAGATTGTGAGCAAGGAAATTCAGTTAACTTATGTGTCCACTCATCAACAATGTGTAGATATTCTAACTAAATCATTGGATGGTACAAAGCTCTGCAAATTCAAGGCTATGATTGGTTCACAGGTAATCTTGGAAGATTGAAGACCTCAAGATCACTTGACTTGAGGGGGAGCTATTGGAACAAGTCCATGTCAAGTCCAAGTGATGGCTTGAGTCATCAAAAGACCTAGAGACTTGAAGGAAATGTCTAGTCTTTGTAAAGTTCACTTGTGAACTACCTCTTGTAATTTTTGAAGTCTTTAATTGATGTAAAAGTAAAAGGAATCTAAAGTGGTTGAGTCCACTTGATGAAAAAAGGAACGAGAAGCCACAAATTTGTGATTGAAGGTAGTTGGAGAATCAAATCAATTAGAAAGAGATTGGAGAGTGAATTTTGGTGAGATTCAAATTCAAATTTGGGCTCCAAATATCACTATAAATACATGCCCTTCTAGTCGCATTTTTGAGACCTCCATGAGCTAAGCTTTATGCCATATCAAAGTGTGGGCTCAAGGCACACATATGTATCAAAAAGTCCATTGTACTTTACAATCAATGTACTTTCATTTTTATGATCACTTGAGTTCATATCTTCATGATTTTGTGAGTATATTGTTCACTGCCATATCTCCGGTTTTCTGAGTCAGATTACAAAGATGATTTCTTTGAACTTGGTGTATCATTTTTAGTGATTTAAGTTGGTAAATTTTTCTCCTTAAGTAAAATACATACGCATAAAATTTCATTGCAATTAGGTTTTTTAATCTTGAGATATGTTCATTTGAACTTGACTATATCTCTTCATACTTTACTTCTCTGTCAGCACTCCATCAAAATATTCCTTTTCTCATAGTTGTTTCTCAATGTGTACTTCATCATTTTCCATGATTCAAAGCTTGATAGAATCAACATATTGTTTAGCTTATGCTTACAAAATTTCATAAGCATCGCATCTTGGGATTGTGAGACATTAACATGTCTTTGCTCATGGTATGAACATAAATAACAAGTTCTTTGTTCTTAAATCTACTCCAACTTATCTGTTTTGATTCATCTTTTTAAGAGTGATCTTCCAAGGTATATAGGGTGTTTAATACATCCTTTGGCAAGCTAAAATGGCCCACTACATATTCTTGGAGTTTATTTGGCTGGTGTAGTGCAAAGTTTTTGCAACACCATTTTATCTTCTCCAAGTTCAAATCCATCTCTTCACACGAGGGAGTCTAGAGAATCCCGAGTTTCAAATCTTTCTTGTGATGAATTCTGACCATGTCGGTGCATTTAGCAAGCCTAAGAGTTTTGGCTAAATCCTTGAGGACTACACACATATATTTGTCTACATATAGAGACTTACATGTGACTCATGCTTGTTGATATTCATTTTATTTACCTTGGATATATGTAAAAGCTAAAGTGAGACAAAGGAATCTCGTGATATTAGGGAGCCCATTCCATGATCTAGCAGTTGGAATCTAATTCAAATCATTCCCCAAATGTAGGATAACTTTTAGGTGAGCTATCTACCACGTTCTAATTCAAATACGAGTATAAATACTCATATCTCTTAGTTGTAGGTAGAGCAATGTATCTGAGCAAGATTGAGCTACAACTCCAAGTCTACATTGAGCTCACATCCTCTAAGTGTAGCCCATTACATTCCCTCTATATCATATGTGCCATAGCATTCATATTTGGATACATTTCATTGAGTAAGTTCTTCTCTACATTTTGCTTCAGTACCTCCATGTATATGATGAACTTGTTCGGCCAATTTTTTTGCATATAAGCATCCATTTGCTCTATTTTAACTTGGGATAATTATAGTAAAGATTCTAGTATCTATGTATCAAATTTCATCAACGTTTATTTAGCGAATCTTGAGATATGAATCTCAGAATTTGATGATGTTTGCACATCTTCTAGATCCTGAAAAAGTCAGGGTGACCCCCCAAAACTTGCTAGATTTATTTCTTTGATTATGATATAGATAAAACCATCAGATAAATTGATTTAATTAGATATATACTTCAATTAGATGAATGCTTAATATCTCTGGTCAACTCATAATAGGTTGTGAGCATTGAACATAATATTGAGACCCTCTCATCCAAAAATAGGAGGTTCTTCACAGCAAGGCTAGTTGCCAAAAGATATGCACAAACTCAAGGTATTGATTATGAAGATACATTTTCACATGTTGCAAATATGTCTTCCATTGGAGTACTAATGAGTGTTGCATCTTCCAAGAATTGGAAGATTTATCAAATGGATGTTAAAAATACTTTTCTCGGGGGCCGATTTCTTATGTATCACCAAGAATTCTTGGAGAAGGTTTTCAATGACTTCATTCAAGAAGTGTGTGCCTCTATCACTCACCAACTCTATTGGCAATCCGTACCTCGTGAATACATTTTCAAATAAGAACTTTGCTGTTGTTTGAGCATCATTTTTTGTAGTAGCTTTCACTTCTACCCACTTGGTTAGATAGTCTGTGGCCACAATGATATACTCAGCATGTGAACCCTTAGCTGGGGGATTAATAGGACCAACAAAGTCTATTCCCCATCTAGAGAATGCACGTCCGCTCATCATAGGCTTCAGTGGCATCTCATCTTTGCGTATAGGGTACTGAGTTCTCTGATAAACATCACACTGTTTCACATAGGTATGTGCATCCATGTGAAGGGTTGGCCACCAGAAGCCCGCAAATAGTATTGCCTTGATTACCCGATCTGGTCCAAAGTGTCCCCCTGCTACACCTTGGTGAGCAGTATCCAAGATTTTGAGATATTCACTCTCATGGACACATAGTCTCAGGTAACCATCTTTACCACGCTTGTATAGATTATCACCAATGAGTGAATAATCGTGGGCTTCTTGTTCTAAACTCCTTTTCCTAGGCAGAGTCATGTCTGGAGGGAATGTCTTCGTCCTTAAGAAGGATACTAGTGGTTCACTCCAATCTCGCACTATGGACACTTGATAAAGAGTGGCATGTTCCACAGGTGGTTTAGTGCAACAGATTGGGCATTCCTTGCACAACTTTTGGACATCAGCCTCCATAGTCGGCCAATGCACCCCGAGTCTCCTTAGTGTCTGTAAGGTTCACTGCTTTGAGTAGTGTTGCTTTAATGCACCTACATGTGCTAATTGCAACCATTTAGTGTACTCGTCCTCTTCTACACAACAAGCCAAGATCCCTTGATCTGTGTGCTTGTACATGCTTCCAGCCATGATGTGGTACTTCTGAGCTTTTACTACCTCTCTATCCTGTGTGGCTATTACTGGGTGGTTAGGCCCGTATGTCAATATTGGCACTAATGGCTTAGCCCACTGAGGTATTACTTCCAAATTAAACAAGTAAGCATCAGGAAGATCATCCGATACTCCTTGTGGGGCCTCTCTTGATGTGAGCCTAGAGAGATGATCTGCTCTCAAGTGAGTCTTCCCTTTCCTTACCACAACCTCAAAATCGTATTCCATTAGTAAGAGAAACCATCTTACTAATCTACCTGTGTTGCAAGGTTTGTTTACCAAGTACAACAATGCTTGATGATCAGTAAAAAATTTAAACTTGTTTGCAAGCAAGTAATGTCTAAACTTTTTAACCGCATATACCATGCCTAAGCCTTCTCTCTCAGTAGTGGTGTAATTTCGTTCAGCTGCATTCAACTGTCTACTGGCATAGGCAATTGGAAGATCCATATTACCTTCACTGGTAGGCTGTGCTAGTACACACCCAATAGCATAATTGGATGCATCAACATGAACGTGGAAAGGCTTATTCCAATCTAGTGTGGTCAAGATTGGTGCTGAACATAATCACCGTTTAAGCTCATTGAAGGAATGCTCACATTCATCAGTCCACTCGAAGTTAGTCAACAGTCCATACAGAGGCTTTGCTATGATGGCATACATGTGTATAAATCATCGGTAATAACCACAATGCCCCATGAAAGCTTGTACTTCCTTGACATTCTTGGGCCTAGGTAATTCGGCTATAGCTCTTACTTTCTCTTCATCCGTAGATATGCCATTCTTTGACACTATGTGTCCTAGAATTTTGCCTTGCCTGACCATGAAAACACACTTTTCTGGGTTCACGCAGACTTGATACTCTCTACACTTGTCAAAGATTTGCCTGAGTTCAGGTATATGTGTTTGTCTAATGTTGGAATGAGCACATAGATCATCAACATAGACTTCCAAATTCTTTCTTAGGAACTCTTTAAACACATGGCACATCAATCTCTGGAAGGTTGCGGGAGCATTGGTAAGCCCAAATGGCATTACTCTAAAGGCGAATATGCCCCACTCTGTGGCAAAGGCCGTTTTATGTTGATCTTCTGGTGCAATGGCCACTTGATTGTAGCCAGAGAACCCATCTAAGAAGCTGTACACTTCCTTACCGGCTACCCTTTCTAATAAATGCTCGGTGATAGGAAGCGGATAACTATCCCTGATAGTGGCTGCGTTAACCTTCTTCAAGTTAATGCATACACGTAATTTACCATTCTTTTTGGGCACCACTACAATGGGGGATACCCATTCAGTGTGCTCAATTTCATAAATAAATCCAGCTTCAACCAAGCGGTCTATCTCTTCTTTGATCTTGGCAGCATAGTTGTCATTGTATGTGTATGGCTTTTGTTTTGAGGGTCTGGCCTCTGTGGTCATGGGAATCGTATGTAAGCATATGTCCCGGTCCACTCCTTTCAAATCCTTGTAGCTCCAAGCGAATACATCTCTATATTCTCTTAGCAAGGCTATCAGCTCATGCTCTTCTTCCTCAGTGAGGTCATGTCCTATGTAAGTGCACCTCTCTTCTCCTTCTTCTATGGCTACCACTATTTTCTTGGTGGTTTCTTTGTTATCATAGGCCTCTCCCGATTGCGCCTCTCGTTTAGGCATTCTAATCATGAATCTCCTGTCATCTATCTCATACTTCTTAAAATTTTTCGGGACCTCAAACAAAGATTCTTCCTCTTCTGGTGTAACTTCTCTCTTCTTTCTTTTCTTTCCTTCTTCCTTAGGGGTTACATGTGTGGCTAGCCTTACATCCTTTGTAAGCTCTCCGTGCTTCTGGGGTTGAAATTCCACTTCATAGAAGTATTCCTCATCTGATGCAAAAGGTGGGTCCATAATGATTGACTCTAGATCGGAGTCACTCCCATCCTCAAATGCATCAAGGCTAGGTTCACACTCTTCTAAAACTGCCTCTCCCATGATCGGCTCTATGGAGAAGACTGAAATGTCATAGCCATCCTCATCACAGTGAGGTGTCCATTGTTCTTCATTGATGGCTACATCGATTGTTGCTAGAATTTCTGCCCAGCCGTGAGGTTCAAATTCTTCGTCTGGAAAAACTATAGGTGCATAGGCTGGGTCTTGGATTGATCTATGGGTTTCTTTTGCACCTACCTCCCTGGCTTTTTCTCTCTTCTCTTCTTCTACTGCTACCTTACACATCCATAAGTGAGTGTCTTCATGCATCCATGAGGATCCTGATCCTAGGGAATGCATCGATTCCGTATCATCTTTGGCTCTATGGATGGGGTTTCATTGGATAGGAGGGACATCTCTATGAGAGTAATCCTTGAGATTGACTTTGGTTGTAACACCTAAGTGCTGCAAATACAAGGAATTGGTTCCCCAATCCTGTACCACTTGCAACTGCCGCATAAATGGTCTTCCCAAAATCATCTCATAGGCTCGATTTTTGCTAAAGTCACAGATAGCAAATGTGTGCTCAAACTCTACACCACAAGTAGTGAGAGTTATCCCCTCTAGTAGTCCTAAGGGTCTTTCTATGTGCCCGTAAGCCATCTACAATTTCATTCTCGTTGGCCTGAGAGCTGGCTTGCCCCATCGTTTCCATAAGGAAGTGGTAACAATTGCAACTCCTGCACCTGAGTCCAAAATGGCCTTGGTTGTGTAGCCCTGATGAGTGATGGGGAGATAGGTGTTTCCTTCTTCTCCCTCGCTCATGTCTCCTATCTTGTCCAAGGGTATTTCTGGCACTGTTCTTTGAGATCCTACCTGGGAATGTGGTTTTGCTACTTCGGGTACTTGATTGGCTACATGTTTCCACACTTCTGGTCTAACCTTGAGAAGCTCTTCCAAAGTGAGATTGCACTACACTTTGGTGTTCTTCACTACCTCCGTGTTCCTAGGTATGACTGAATCTTCGTTTCTTACCATGACTGTAGGTGCTCTCATACAAGTGGACTTTGCTTCCCATGGGCCTGTGAAATGGGGTAGTTCCTGTAAAGAATTAGACTCAAAGTCTAATCTTTCTTGAGATTGGGCACTCTCCTGCTCTCCATAAATGGAAGGAAGGTCTTGTGGGAATTGATCGTGTGTGTCATCCACAAGTTCAATGGGAGGAGGAACTTCACTCTCTTTAGCCCATTTCTCTTCTTGAATCTCTCGCAAGAATTCTGGTGTGTATTGATTCATAGAAGAAGAGGTGTCTGGTTCAATGGAGTTCGACACATAAGCTTCCTTGGGAGGAATGCTTATTCTATCACTTGCCCTCTCCTTAGCCTAGGAGGTGGCTCCTTTTCCAGACTTTGCAAGTAACCCCTCCAATCTATCCAATAGATCATCAAAGTGCAATGGTGTTCTGATGGGGTTAGAGCCATTGAACAAACGACTGGCTTCAAACATGGCTTGCACCAATTCGACCATTTTAGCACAAAGCTTTGTTCGCTCTATCTCTAGATCGGCTCTCGGGTAACATTTCTCAAGGTCTGTTACATTGGGCCCTTCTTGAATTCTGTCCTGATATGCTTTAAGCATCTTCAGGAGTGGGATCGGCTAGAACTGATCCTACTCGGGGTGGTGGTTGGGTTACGTGTGGTGGATTGGTGGGTGGAGGAATGGAGGGTGAAGGGGATGGTAGTGGCAGGGATGTGTGAGAGTGCGTTTGAGATGTGATTTCTATGATTTTGGCTTTGGTTTCTCGTAGGCTTTCCTCAAGTTCGCTCATCTTTCTTGCCCATTGCCTTTTCATACGTTCACGGCTATCTCTCCAAGCTCTTGTCCTCTTCTTATTCTGGCTCTCAGTCTCACTAACCTCCACATTCTTTTGCTGGCCTAAGTCTTGGTTTTGCTTAAGTGTCTGGGCTCTCGTGATGACTTGTACTGGGGCTGTGGAAGTCACACTTCCTGTGGAGTCTACCACTAAGCCAATCACATTGATAGGAGTGATTTTTGGCATATTATTAGGATTCTTTGGGCAGTCTCGTAAGAGATGCTCCTTTCCACACTCCTGGCAATAGCCCTGGATTGTCACTGACTGGGGTTGTGTCGGTGGAGGCAAGGGACAATCACGAATGAGATGATCTCCCTGACATCTATAGCATGGCCCTCTAGGAAATGGAGGTCTTACCTGCCTAGGTTGAGGTCTAGGGTTGGGGTTCGCGTACATGACATTCGCATACTCTGTCTCCCAAATAGGTTCACTCAGTTCCTCAGTGTAGTAAGACTCACCATGTTCAGGAGACTGCATGTAGTAAGCCTGGGGATATCAACATGTGTAGAATCAAAGCTATGGTCACTGGGATCACTTTATGAGATTAATGGTGTTACTGGGACTATAGCTCTATTCAGGTTTTCTTCTGCAGCAACATACTTTACCGGAATCACATTAGTAGGAGCAGGTGGTTGCTGTGCTAACACTGGCTGGGGTCTCAGTTGGGCCTGATATTGCGGTTGGTAATTTTGCTGAGGCCTAGTATACTGTTGTGGTGAGTGTTGACTCTGGTATCTGCCTTGTTGAGGGTATGGCTGAGGGTAGGTTTGCCTAACCGTTTGCTTATTGTATGGGCAGTCCTGTGCTGAGTGATTTGTGTACCTTCGCTCTATGGTGCAATATTGGCTGCTAGGATTCACTTGGGGTTGAGCCGTGATGGGACATGCGTTTGCCATATGGTCACCATCGCAAGTATAACACCTCTTTACTGGGGCAAATCTAGGAATTTGTTTACTAGAGACACCTAGTTTTTGAGCTACTTTTTCCGCAAGTTCCTCAATTGATGTGGATTGTGAGGAGGAGAGGCTAGAGGCACTATCTGAATCTTTGTAGATTTTGGAAAGCTCTAACTCCTCCCCTAGGTTATCCTCAATATCGATGCACATGCGTACACATTCTTCTATAGTCCGGGGGTCCTTCAAGTACACATATGATCTCAATTTGGTACTTAGCAATCCATCCAAGAATAAAGCCACTTGCTTAGCGGGCATGGGTAACTCAGGACCAGGACATCGCTCAAGATATTGCCTAAATCTTCTTCCTGCAAGTCTCACAGTCTCTTGCCAGGTCTGCTTGAAGCTGTATATCAATGAGGAAGTATTATGCCTTATGCCACTTTTAGAGAATTTAATAATGAATGCCTCTAGAAGTTGATCTATGCTCCTAAACTCCCTCTCGTTTAATGGCTGAAACCATGTCAGGGCGGTGTTCCTAATGGTTAAACCAAAGGCATTGTATTGCGTGAACAGGTCTTCAACTTGTTCAGCTCTCAAGACTTGCTTAAACTCAGCTACATGATCGTAGGGGTCTTCAGTGCCATCGAAGTAGTTCTTCATGGACTTAACTAGCTGGGTCGGTCTCAAGGTCCTCGTGTGCTCTCTCGGTCTTGGCAAAGGGAAATCATCGGCATTTCTTTGGTTCCTTGGGGCTCTATGTCCCTCAGTTTCCCCTCTATTTGTTTCTGTTCTCGTTCTTTCTCTTCCCCAAGAGTTGGCAAAGCTTACCTCAGGTCTCTCTACACTCCTTTCTCTTTGAGTCCCATGAGCTTGAGATGTTCCAGCTCCTTGGTGACCAAAGGACACATTCGATCTTGGTTGGGGAAAAATAAATTCGCCTTTCCAAGTGGAAGCATGCCTATCATTTTCTGTAACCCCAAAGATCCTCTCTGAAGAGTGATCTAAGTAGGTCACTCTTCCTGGGATATCAAGATCTTTGAACTCATATATCATGATTGTTCCTACCTCACTCGTCTGACTAGGTCTGTACCTCCAAAAGGCTTCATCCGTCTCCCGGTTCAGGAGGAGATCTATGCTCTTATTATCTTGGGGAATCCACTCTGGTGTGATAAACCTCGTGAGAACAGATTTTCCTCGGGGGGTTCTAGGTTCTTCGCCCATGTTTCCTTGCTCTAGGTCACCTAAGTCCGTTTCTGGGACCACATTCCCAAATTCGTCTGTCTATCTGGATGACTGGTGACAACATATATTGTCCCTTCCTTGTCCAAGTATGCTCCATTTTCAAACTTGACAGCTGGGCGCTCTAGTCCAATGGATTGGTCAGGGTTTTTAATCTGGACCACAGATCTTCCTAGGCCGTCCTCATAGATGCTAGCACCTAATCGGTTGGTCCTAAGGTACTCGAGTTGCATCTTGTAAGGGCCTTCCACCCTATGTAAATATGGCATCCCAGAACTTCCTGTAGGTCTCTCCATACCGTGGGACATCTCAGACTCGCTAGTCTCAGAACTAGGGTAATACGAATGATGGCTCAACTGCTGGGCCCAAGACCTAGCAGTATGATTGACACTAGCCTCTGAAGATCTAAGACTTTGTCTGTCTCTCCCTAGGTGTCTACCTGACCTAAGGTTCATATGCCCTTTGTACGTTGCTGATTCTTTGGTATCAGTCACTTGTTCCTTTTAAGTTCCTTTGGATGTGTTTTCTTGTTTTTAATTAAGCGTCGTCAGGAGCACTTTAGTGTGTCGTACTTGATGTTCTACGTCCGCTTAAGTTCTTTTCCTTTAAGTTATCCTTTGACTGCAATTTAGCCTATCCTTGCACTTGAGAAGTTAAAGACTCTTCAAACTTGAGTGTTCCTATCGTACCCCTAGTCAATCAGAACAACTACTCGCACTTAGCCTATGCTAAGAATAGACTGAGGGGGTTAAGTGATGTTCCAACCTCAAGTCGCTCCTCCTAGCGATGCTTGTCTACCTAGGAAGCATGTTCCCAAGCTTGTTCACCCTGGCACTTACTTTGCTCGCTCCAAAAGCTCTCGACGATCCTGTAAGAACCACAAGTTTAGCTCCAATTTGATCCTTCAATTGATAGACAATTCATTTCAGACACTTTTTAATGACCCTTGTTCCCCCTTTTGTATTGCTAAAAAATTTCCTCTAGAGCTCCCTTGGTGTACCTACCCCTTGGTATGTCAACTTCAAAATATCATATCTGAAAATCAACACATTATTCTTATAAAAAACAGTTGAGGGCATGTAGTATATGCCACGAGCTTTCCGACAAGCCCTAGAGCTCAAAAAATGGATTTCGTATGAAAAAGTTATGACCGTTCAGGGTTTAGGGGGTTAAACAGACAAACAAAACCTTTCAGGAGTTTTAATGCATTTTTCTAAGGCCTTTGCAAGTGTGTGAGTGTTTGAGAGTGCAAATATGCCCAAAATTTAGCCTAAATTTCCAAAAAATTTACCCCTTAATTTTTTTTTTGCCAAAAATGTCTGTCTATCGCGATAGACGGTGTCTGTCGTGATAGACACAAGCTGTTGTGGGGGGCTGTCTGTCGCGATAGACTGTGTCTGTCGCGATAGACGGTGTCTGTCGCGATAGATGGGTCTGTCGCGATAGACAGCGTCTGTCGCGATAGACGGTGTCTGTCGCGATAGATGGGTCTGTCGCGATAGACGGTGTCTGTCGCGATAGATGGTGTCTGTCGCGATAGACGGTGTCTGTCGCGATAGATGGGTCTGTCGCGATAGACGGTGTCTGTCGCGATAGATGGGTCTATCGCGATAGACAGTGTCTGTCGCGATAGACTGGATTTGTCGTGGAATTTGGTCTGTCGCGATAGACAGGTGTCTGTCGCGATAGACGGGGTCTATCGTGGGTCTCTGTCTGTCGCGATAGACGGGTGTCTGTCGCGATAGACGGGTGTCTGTCGCGATAGACGGTGTCTATCGTCTGTCGTGATTTGGTCTGTCGCGATGGACGGTGTCTGTCGCGATAGACGGTGTCTGTCGCGATAGACTGAAAAAACGCAAATTTTTGAGAAACTTCTAGTGATTTGGAGTGCTCTAATGGTGTAGGTTACCGTGCCAAACACGCATTCACAAAATATTAAGTTTTTTTGTCTGTCGCGACAGACAGAGGTCGTCGTCCCGGGACCTGTGCAGAGTCTGTCGTACCTGCGCACACTATTGGAGAAGGTGGTACAGCTAGTTCCTGCAACAAAAGCTCAAAAAACACACAAAAGCAGATTGCATGCAAGCTCTCTCTCACAATGAAATGAGGGAAATGAGGTGGGAAGTGGAATATGACCAAAAAACAAAAATTTTCGTGGAGATGGAGGTGGAGGTGGGAGATGGTGGGGATGATGATGGTGATGATGGTGATGCAAAAATAAGAAAAAATGAATAAAAATAAGGAAAAGAAAGGATATTACCTATAACTCCAATGTCTCAACTCGACGTCTTACCATCACACGCTCGTCCTCGAAGCTCTCTCCCCGGCAATGGCGCCAAATTTGGTGTCACTCTAGCACAATGGTGAGTACCAACGTGAGAAGATTCACCTCATAATTGTCAATCCGTGGAGACGTGAGGACTAGTATGAAGACTATGAGCAAGTGAAGGCACAAGTGTGTGAGTGAGAAGCACACAAGCATGCACACACATACACACACACGCGCACACAAGGCAAGAACAAGGAGAGGAACAATGGAGTTCTTTGCATTGGTCAAAAAGTCTCTTACATAAGCTCAATTCACAGATAATCTAACCTCAAAAATGAGCTCTCTAGCTCTTTTTATAGTTTTCTTACTAGCTTTGGTCTTGTCCAGACCTAGTATCTGGCCTAGTTAAAAATTAGGTTCTAGAGCCTATTTGAGGGCTCAAACGGAGTCTAAAAATTATGAAAATTGATATGTAGCTAGTTCTAATACTCCTCAAGCTCGAGGACTCCTCGGCTTGCACAAAATGGAGTCTATTCTACCAAAAACGGAATTTACAATGTTTGTGTAGTGATTAAAATCACTTGAGTTGTAATTGGTCCATGGAAAAAATGATTGGGCCTTGTTGCCGTATTGTGCATGACTGCTCCGTTGTGCTAGTATGCTCTTCATCTGACTTGTATGCCAACACCTTGGTAAGTAGAAATTAGGATTGTTTAATACCTTCTTCCAACAACTAGCTAATGAACCATTGGTATAAAAAGACTCCATCATGTAAAAGCGATAATTTGCGGGACAGAATGAAGGGAGAGTTTTGAAACCAAGGAGATTTTATGTGTCTCCCTAGAATGTTAAATGCTAGAACCATAGGATAATGATAATAGATAACAAGGCCTTTGAATTGGGTGCAGGAAGGGGAACCAAGAGAATCAATGATATTTTGAGATAGACAGAATTTTTCAAGTTTAGGTTTCTACAATTCCATCCTCAATTGAAGGCTTGACCAAAATAAATCATAATCATCTTTGATTTCCACCAAATCGTGGTGGAGTTTGACCTAGTTCCACACATCTTTCTCTTGGCCATCAATGATTTGACCTCTTTGGTTCCATCTATCCGAATGGGCTTCCACCATGTTGAAGCCCCTGTAAATGATAATCTCAAAGTGAAGGGAGTCCAAGTCTAACCACATATCCAATCTCTGCATGTCTTGATTTGGAGTGTACACCCAAACAATAGTGAACTAGAGAGGGCTTCTAAAAGAAGCCACTATCCATTGATGGTTGCGATACATCACTCTGTTCACCAAGGAGTCCTACCAAAGAACAAAAAAGCTATGGGACAAAGGATTTAGTAAATGGAAACATCTTGGGAACCATGAGAGCGGTCATTGGATAAGATTTGAGGGCATAGACCCTTGTAAGAGAGTTGACAATGATAATTGGATCCTTCTCAAACTCAGAATCAATGCTTGGGATAACTCAAAGACTCATCTAGTTCTCGTGAATGACCTCCCCAAAATTGAAGGGTTAGGATGGGCCAATGGTAATAAATTGGATAAAACTCTCAGGATTTGTAAGCACCTTGACTCACATATCTCCCTTAACAGGAGATGGTGCATGAACTGGTCTAGCTTCAGATGGCAACTTAAGTGGGGGAACTGTGGCATCCTCTCATTGATAACAAAAATTGTATTTTATGTGGAAAATCCTTCAATATGGAATGTGGACCAATGCCAAAGTTAATAAAATTTTTGGGGCTCCTTGGTGGTGCAAGCATTGCCTATAGAGTAGAGAGATCCTTGGCACCTTTTCTTGTGCCCAAGAAGCTACACGGTTTGGTAATCTCTTACCACAATTTTGAGTTCACAAAGCCAAATCAGCTCGAACAAGCGTTACTTGGTGAAACTATTGGCTTCTCTTCTGCCTTGCGGTACGCCATGAGAGGGAAAGCTCTCTAAAAGATATGAAAAGAAAGATGTGCGATCAACTTTGATGCCCATCCAAAACAATGGTTGATAGGAAAAGAGCTAGGCTTGTTAGGTAAAATAATTTTTAATTGTAAAAAATCACTACCTTTCAGAAACCATAGGATGTTTGTCTTAGAAAACAACAAGATTAAAATGCAAGTGGGTCGCTCATGAAGGCAACGAAGAATTCATTAACCTTCTGAGTAACACACTTTAAATTGTTAGTCACCGCCAAATCCTAGGTGTCCTACCCATTTTGGTTTGTCATTGATATTATGCCTCCGTGCTGTCCTACCCCTCCTTTGTCCGATGTAGGGGATCCCAAGGTCACTATAACCATTCACCAATGCTAAGGTTCCCTCTCCTCTGTAGGCAATGCCCTCACCAATGAGGGGCACCACAAATTTTATTAACTTTAGCATTGGTCCACATTCCACGACGGAGGATTTTCGACATAAGAAGCAATTTTGTTATCAATGAGAGGATGCCAAAGTCCCCGCAATTAAGTTGCCATTTGAAGCTAGACCAATTCATGCACCATCTCCTCTTAAGGGAGATATGTTAGTCAAGGTGCTTACAAATCCTCAGATTTTTGTCCGATTTAGTACCGTTGGTCCATCCTAACCCCTCAATTTGGGCGAGTCATTCCCAAGAACTAGACTAGTCTTTTGGCTATCCCAAGCATTGATTCTGAGTCCGAGAAGGCACGAATTATCATAGCCAACTCTCCTACAAGGGTCTATGTCCTCAAATCTTATCCAATTACCTCTCTCATGGTTCCCAAGATGTTTCCATTTACTAGATCCTTTGTTCCACGACTTGTTTGCTCCTTGATAGGACTCCATGGTGCACACAGTGATGGATCACAACCATCAATGGATAGTGGCTTCTTTAAGAAGCCCTCTCCAATTCACTATTCTTTGGGTGTACATACCAAATAAGGACACGTGGAGATTGAATATGTGGTTAGACTTGGACTCCCTTCCTTTTGAGATTATCCTTTGTAGGGACTTCAACATGGTGGAAGTCCATTCGAATAGATGAAACCAAAGAGTTTAGATCATTGATGGCCAAGAGAAATTTGTCAAGGATGAGGTCAAAGTCCACCATGATTTGGTGGAAGGCAAAGATCCTCATGGTTTCTCTTGGTCAAACCTTCAATTGGGGATGGAATTGCACAAATCTAAACTTAAAAAATTCTATCTATCTCACAATAGCACTAATTCTCTTGGTTCCCCCTCTTGCACCCAATGCAAACGCCTTGTTATCTCTGATCATTATCCTATGGTTCTAGCATTCAACATTCTAGGGAGGCACACAAAAGATCCTTGTTTTCATATAGACTCTTCAAACATCTCCCTTCCTTCTATCCAACAAATGATTGCTTTGACATAGATGGAGTCTTTTGATACCAATGGTTCATCCGCTAGGTGTTGGAAGAAGCTATTAACCAATCCCAATTTCTATTACCAAGGATCAAAGAAAAATTTCAAATTATTCATCACACAAGAAGAGAAAAGTTGTATTGTAGGCTTTGATGTCTTGAAGAGGAAGTGAATACAGGTAAGGTTCACCCATAAGTTGGACTCCTAAAAATTAGAAGTGAACTCAGATTTGAAGAAGACATATAGAGAAAAAGTATATGCGAAGTTACTTTAAAAAAAGGTGGGCACGTAAAGAGGATAAACTTATAAAAGAAATGTGTAAACTCTAGAAGAAGAAGCAACTTAAGGAAGAGGTTATGTAAATGTTTGACAACCTGCGAGTGCAATGCGATTCAGTGGAATGATGGGCACGTAAAGTGGATAAACCTAGAAAAGCAATGTGTAAACTCCAGAAGAAGAAACAATTTGAGGAAGAGATTATGTAAATGATGAAACCATGACTAGTGCTTATACTTGGGGGTTGATAATTGACGTCAAATTTTGAAAGCACCCTACCAGCACAATAAGTGAGTTGAAGAGACTCTTAAATTTCATTTTTCTTTTTAAATATGAAACACTTTTCCTTTTCGTATAAAAGGCATCCCCATTAACATGAAATGAAACTAGTTGATTCATTGGATCCATTATCAAAAATGTTTTGAGCTAATCAAAAGCTTTATGCATTGTTGGTTAATCCTTGTGAGATGGGAACATATATTAAAAAAATACTATACATATATTAACATGAAATGAAACTAGTTGATTGACTGGATCCATTATCAAAAGTGTTTTGAGCTAATCAAAAGCTTTATGCATTGTTGGTTAATCCTTGTGAGATGGGAACATATATTAGAAAAATACTTTACATATCTTACAATCGATGTGATTTCATAAGAAATCTACCATGCTTAGGGGTTCATGGTGCAATGGTCACTTCTGCTTTTCTATGATTGATAGGCATACCACTCAAAAAATCTATTTTTGATTATAATCATGATTTTACGTTGATTCTTCATCCAAATTAAAAAAAAATCATTATCTATATTTAATGTCATAAAAATAGTGGCATAAGTCATATGCTTGCTTCTAGAGGGTAGAAAGAAATTACACATAGAAAGAAATTAAACACATATTCACATGCTATGATATAAGCATAATGTAAAACATGTGCAGTATAACATAGTTATAATTCAGGATGGCCACAGAATGTCGTCTTTCGGGGAAACCCTCCCTAGATGGTGAACAACCATCTCAGAACAAGGGGAATCTGACTGCTTAATTAAAACAAAACATTGCGATGGCTCCCACAGATGTTGATAGAATGTGACTTCTGCCTAGTGCTCTGAATGTCAAAGTCAAGAAATTCAACCAAGTGTGGGTCAGTCCATGGATTATCATTTGAATATTTTGGTACTTTTAACTATTTCTACATCTTTTTCATTTTGGTTCCTACAATTCTACCCAAATGTAATTGTATTGCAAAAGTCTATTTAGAAAGCTATATCAATTGTGTGCTCTACTCCTCACGGATTCAATATTGAAGATTTCATGACAATATGGTTGACCCGAGCTTTGGAAAAGACCTTGTATTCTATCTAAAGAATGGTGGTAGGCTGCCGTGTGCCCAAGAAGCTACACGGTTTGGTAATTTCTTACCATGATTTTGAGTTTACAAAGCCAAATCAGCTGGAACAATCGTTACTTGTTGAAACTATTGGCTTCTCTTCTGCCATCAGAGGGCACAGGAGCATGATCAGTCCATGGATTATCATTTGAATATTCTAGTACTTCTAACTATTTCTACATCTTTTTCATTTTGGTTCCTAGAATTCTACCCGAATGTAATTGTATTGTAAAAGTCTATTTAGAAAGCTATATCAATTTTGTGTTCTAGTCGTCACGGATTCAATATTGAAGATTGCATGCAATGTGGTTGACCAGATTTACCAATGTCTTTTTGGTTCCTTCATATATTCCATTTGACCTTGGGCATACATCTTCTATTGGGATCCCCCATCCAAAAGAAGTTTCTATAGGACCTTTCTAACTTTGCTGGCTCTTTGCCTTTGGGCCTCCACACGAGAAAGTAAATCATAGAGAAAGGCAAAAATCTGTTAATCACCATAGCCTTCTTGCCAAGTTGAGCTGCATCCCTTTCTAGTAGGAAAATTTATGTCCAAGTTCAACAAGCACCCAATTCCATCTCTACCCTAGAGAAACTTCAAAAACCATCGATATTCCCAACAATATGAAGATTTCCCACTAGGGAGCATCAACCAACCATAATTGATCAAGAATTGAAGGATGGGCCCTGTGATGTCCTTAAATCGGTCTTAGAGTGTTAATTCTAGAACCGGAGGTAATGTAGAAGATGTTAAGTCATTTCTAGAAGGCCTCAATGCTAGTGTTATTATTTCAACCAAAAGCATTTGTGGCATCTATGAAGAGTCTCAATAACATCGGGTTTTGGTTGTGGGGAAGAAACAGACCCTAGATCTTCCCAACTTGAGCATGATGTTTAACCAGGAAGCTGAGGCCATCAGTGGTAATAGCGAACAAAAGTGGCGCCAAGGGGGATCCCTCTCTAATCGATATTTTTAATCTGATTGCACACGAGAGTTTTCCATTTATGTTAATATGTGTCAAAGCGTTACCTAACAACATTGAGATAAGCTTGATGAATCCCTCAAGGATGGTAGAATGAAGTCCCACTCCAATAGATCATAGGCATTGTCAAAATCAATCTTGATGAAAAGAACATCTTGGGATAACTCCTTAGCAAATTCCATGCCTTCCCACACATCGATAATGGCCTCCAAGATTGATCAACCATTAATGAAGCCTTTTTGATATTCATTGATCCAATATCAAAGATGACGTGTAATTTGATTAGCGAGGACCTTCGCAAAGGATCTTATAAGCAACATTGTGATAACATTGTGATTAGTCTCCAAGTTTCAAGTTTGTTTTTAATATATTTTTTGTGAATTATTTTTATAACATCTTCATTGAGACAATTAGGTAAAGCACCAAACTGAAGGGTTCCTATCATATCAAATGTAGTGGTCTCACCAACACATTCTTAAACTTCTTGAAGAACTCATTAGTGAGACCATCTAGACGTGGGTTTTTTCCATTGGGAAGGGAATCAATAACCTACCCAATCTCAACATCTAAGATAGGGGAGTCCGAGGGTAACACAAATTAAGTGGATTTTTCTTGGACATGATGTTCGAGATGGCTGCCATGCTATCACATCTTGGAGAGGACATCAGAGTTTCCATTCCAAAAGCTAAGTGAAGTGGTTAGCAATCAATTCCATATTCTCCTCTAGTGAATTTCATTGCACTCCCATGTTGTTAATCATGTACATAATTTCTTCCTTAAGTTGTTTTTTCTTGAGGAGTTTACACATTTCTTTTGCAGTTTTATCCACTTTCCCTACCCACTATTCTTTGAAGTAAACTTGCAGATACTTTCTCTATATTTCTTCTTCATATCTAAGTTTGCTTCTGATTTTTCAGAAGTCCAACCTATGGGTGAACCTTACCTTTATTCACTTCCTCTTCAAGATGTTGAATCCTACAATATAGATTTTCTCTTCTTGTGCAGCAAATATGTTGAATCTACCTTTTAGGATTGGTAAGTAGAAATCGGGATTATTTGATAGCCTTCTTCCAACAGCTAGCCAACAAATCATTGGTATCAAAAGACTCCATCCATGTCGAAGCGATCATTTTTTGGATAGAAAGAAGGGAGAGGATTGAAGGATGTGTATGAAACCAGGGAGCTTTCATATGTCTCCCTAGAACATTAAATGCTAGAATCACAAGATAATGATAAGAGATAACAATGTCTTTGCATTGGGTTTAGGAAGGGGAACCAAGGAAATCAATGATATTTTAAGACAGACAGAATTTGTCAAGTTTAGCTTTCCATAATTCCATCCCCAACTGAAGGTTCGACCAAGAGAAACCATGAGCAAATTGGACTTCCACCAAATCATGGTGAAGTTTGACATGGGCCTAGACAATGTTCTCTTGGCCATCAATGATCCGAACTCTTTGGTTTCATCTATCGGAATGGGCTTCCACCATGTTGAAAATCCTCGAAAAGGAGAATCTCGAAGGAAAGGGAGTCCAAGTCTAGCCACATATCCAATCTCTCTCTATGTTGATTCGGGATACACCCAAACAATAGTGAAATGGAGAGGGCTTCTAAAAGAAGCCACTATCCACTGATGGTTATGGTCTATCACAGTCTGCACTGAGTCATGCCCGATTGCTCTAAACCCTAGGGAAGCACCACAACTCCCCCTCTGGTGCTACATGAAGATTCAACAATGGGACAAAGAAATACTCTTGAGTCTTTTATGAAGCTCCTCACCATCAAGTTTGATCTCTTGTAGGCAAATGGAGTCTAGGTTAACATTTTTATCTCCAAGCCATATGTAATTATTGCTTCTCTTGAAGGTCTATTAGACCCCTAGTATTAAATAAGACAATAATCATTTGAGTAGGCTAGTGTCTTTGTGAGTCTCGGACTTATCCCTCTTTTTTATGTTTTCAAATAATTTTTTTGAAGAAGATGGGTCTTGGCCCACGAGTCGTCCTTTGAGGGGAATCTTCCTTGATCAACAACAAGCTTAAACCCATGTGGGCCCGCATGAGGGTGATGAGAGGGTGATTAACCTTCTTTGTAATGCCATCTAAACTCTATAAAAGCTACCCTTCCTCTGTGGGATTCGGGGGATCCCGTGGGCACTAGTCCCCTTCTCTTGTACTTTTATTTTAATTAATTCAAGTCTGGGAGTAGGCTAAGGCTGAACTTCCTTTATTAAAAAAAAAACTTGATCTAAATTTGTAGAAGGTTCTTCATATAACTTACTTCATCCTTTTTGGTCTCCATAACATTGTTAGTCTGCTCAACTATCAGGTCTTGCTTTGATCTCTAAGCTTCTTTTGTCTAAGAGGGCATTCTTTGATTCTCTGGCCAAGGGTATCACACTGTAGATTTATGAAAATTAATTCTTGTTCATCAAAACCATCATACTTATTAATTATTGATAGAAAATCTTGTTTACACATTCAACCTAATTTAATCTTAGACGGAAGACAAAGTCTGATCCTTCGCTAAGTAGCAAGACATATAATCTCATTGATTCCTTAAAGTGTTTGATGATTGGAACATCTATCTATGCTTCAATTCGAATTGAAGCGTTGTTAATGATAAGTTAGTTAGAGTTCAAAGATCCACACATTGTTTCTGGTTTGCTTAAATGGCACTTCTTTAGGAATCCAGTTCATAAAACTTACCCAAAAGAAATCCACTTCATAAGTGTTACCTAACTACTTGGCGGTGGAAAAATGAAATCTCACATTTTTGCAACACCGTGATTCCTTATTGGATCCTTATTGGCCTATCAAATGTTAGGGGTTTGACCCTTATTGACGTGATATGCAGAATGGAGCTACATTGCATCTGAGTATATCTTGATGTCCAAATTTGGAGTATAAGGAAAGTATAAACCCTGATTTTGAGTGCCCTTAAGGTACTTCAAAATTCTCTTGGCAGCTTCAAGATGAGGTGCTCTAGGTTTGTGCATAAATTAGCTTAAGACACTTACTCCATAAGCAATATCAATCCTTGTCAATGTAGCATAGTTTAGGCTTCCCACTATGCTTTGGTATCCTGCAATATTTTCAAGCACATCACCTTCATGAGCACTTAATTTTTGGTTTACCTCCATAAGAGTGCTTGCTACCTTGGCATCCTGCAAATGAAACTTCTTTAACATGTCCTGTACATACTTTCTTTGAGTAATGTAAATTCGAGAGTTAGTATAGACTAACTGAAGTCCAAGAAAATACTTTAATGACCCTTGATCACTGATTTTGAACTCCTGCATCATTTCATTCTTGATCTGCTTGATGCCATTAGCATCATTACCTGTAAGTATGATATCATCAACGTACACACATAGATATATCACCTCTGAATTACTTCTTTTGACAAACAAAGAAGTATCTGCTCTACTCATGATGAATCCTTGATCTTGAAGGTATGTAGTCAACCTATGGTTCCATGCCCTAGGTGCCTGCTTCAATCCATAAAGAGCTTTGTTTAGTTTAGACACATGTTTTACCTTGCTTGGGTCCTCATATCCAAGAGGTTGAGACATGTACACTTCTTCTAAAATCTAGCCATTTAGAAATGCATTTTTTACATCCAATTGGTACATGTTCCAATTCTTTGATGCAACCACACTTACCAATACCCTCATGGTTGGCATTTTTGCCACAGGTGAGAAGGTTTTTTCATAATCAACTCCTTCGGTTGTGCAAAACCCTTAGCCACAAGTCTAGCTTTGTAGAGCTTATTGATCCATCAGAATTTCTCTTGATCTTGTAGATCCATCTAGAACCAATTACCTTCATATAATCCTTCTTTGGCACTAGCTCCCAAGTATCATTCTCATTGAGTGCTTCAATTTCTTCATCCATAGCTTCTTTCCATTCTGTCTTGGTCTTTGCCTCTTCATATGATGATGGCTCTTCAAGTCATAAGTCTTTAGCAAGATAAATAGAATGCTTAGTGACTAAAGAAGTGTCATACCCATATCTGATTGGCTTCTTGCTCTCCCTTTGTGATCTTCTGATTGCTTGGTTGGATGATTCAGGTATATCCTCCAACTTCTTCATCTTGACTTTGCCTTTGGATTTCCATGCCTTGAATTCCTCTAGGTTGATGATGTCCTCATCATCTGATTTGATGTCTTCAATCTGGTTTGGCTCCTCCTTGGTGAAGCTTGGAAATTCCTCTTCCAAGTCATAAGGCAAATTTACTTTCCTGCATTCACTTTCAAACCAAGAATCATTCTCATCAAAGGCAACATTTCTACTGACCATAAATCCTTTGTTGGAAGGATTGTAAAACCTGTATCCTTTCTGATTCAAGTCATACCCTATGAAGATGCACTTCTCTACCTTAGGGTCTAGCTTACCTCTGATTTGAGAAGGGATATGCACATAAGCAACACATCCAAAGATCCTGCAATGATCAAGTGAAGGTCTTCTACCATGGCATGCTTCATATGGGGTCATCCCTTTACTTCATCTTCATGCTTCATAAAATATAGGATAGTCCACCTACTGAAATCATCAATGAAAGATACATAAAACCTTGACCTAGAAATTGAGGGATCCTTACTTGGTCCCCATACATCTATATGGACAAGCTCCGAGTAGTCTTCATGCATGTAGCCTTTCTTTGAGAAGGGTAACCTCTGAGATTTTCCAAACTGACAAGCACCACATTTATAGATCATGTGTTGCTTGGATACATTAGGTATCCCAAGCACACATTGATCTCTACATATTTGCTTTAAGGTTCTCTCACTAATATGTCCTAATCTCTTATGCCAAATTTCAAGCTCTGACAATGTTGGATCTTTGTAGCTATAAAGTGCAATATTCCTTGTATCTTCAAGTGCAATATTCCTTGTATCTTCAACTGCCGACAGAATCTCTTGCCACTTGAGAGCGTGGCTAAGCGAGGACCAAAAAGGTTTCATCAAAGGCAGGTCAATTTTGGAGCCCATTTTAGATATTTGGGAAGGTCTTGAATTTGCAAATGAGTCTAAGCAAGATGTGGTCTTCCTCAAGATTGACTTTGATAAAGCCTACGATAGGCTAGAATGGGACTATATTCTGCAGTCGCTCCAAGATCTTGGATGTAGTCAGAAATTCACGAAGATGATCACGACCCTTCTCGAAAACGCATCAACCCAAATTAACATTAACGGAAAACTTTCGAAGGTGATCAAACTCAGAAGATCTATCATACAATGGGCACCCCTTCTCTTTGCCATCACCACAGAGGGGCTTAGCAGGCTTGTGGCACACCAGGTGGAAGCTGGTAATATCAAAGGCCTCCGTTTGCCTCACGACCATAGTCAGATCACCATGAGACTTTTTGTCGATGATATGAACGCGTTTGTTCACAATGATAGTACCAGCCTGGAGATGTTCTGGAGGTGTCTTGCTACCTTCTGTGAAGCCTCTGGATCCATAATCAACCACTCTAAGACCGCCTTTAGAGCTATTGTGGGGTCACAGCCCGACCTTCTCATTGATCATGGCTGTCAAATCATTCCGCAGGGCCAAATTTTTCGGCTTCTTGGGATCCACTTGGGGTTTGGCATCTCTATGGAACAGCGGTGGAACTGGGTGCTGGCCAAACTCGAAAACAAGCTTAACTATTGGAGAGGTATGCAAATCAATCTCGCTGGTCGTGCGATGGTTATCAACACATTCCTCCTTTCTTCTACCATTTATTTCCTCTCATGTTGGAGACCGAAGGAGCAAGATCTGTCCAAACTAGATAGTATTTCTAGAAACTTCCTTTGGACGGGCGATCACAATAGAAGGGGGTGCCTAAAATCAAATGGTCCATCTGCACTAGCCCTAGAGATAGTGGGGGACTTGGTATTCTGGACATTGGGTGCATGGCTAACAAACTGGCAGGCAAATGGATGATTAAGGCTTGGTGCAATGGGGAGGCCTCGTGGGCCAAGTTGATCTTCAGAAACAAGAACGAATTGGCTCTCATGGGTTTCCCAAACTGGAAGAATCTCGACATCTTAACCTTGCTATTTTCCCCGATCCCCGTCTTCCCATAAGGCTCTAATCTCTTGTGCTCCCTATGGAAGAGTTCGAATAAAGTCAAAAGCTACAAAAGAATTAGTGAAGACTGGAAGTGGGCAGCCGGTATCAGAAAAAACGACTCTATTTGGTTTCCGATCCATGGCATCCGGAGTGTGGAATCTTGGAACATTCAAAATGCCAAGAAGTTATGGAACAAAGGCTTCAAAAAATGGAAACATCTCTGGAAACATGACACCAACCGTTGGATCAACTTCGAGGATATTGATCCTTGCGTCAACATTTCGTACGAAGAATGGAACACTTTGCAAAGCAGATGTCTCGCCTAGGATCGACACAAAACTCGCCTTCTCATGGGACACGACACATCGAGCTCGCTTGGTCTCAAATGGCACAATGGAAATAGCCTATCAAAAATCCCGAACATCAAAGAAACGATTGACTATCAGGTTAACCTCAACAAGAAGTGTTGCTTGTCATGGACGCGGTTTTGGTGGGACATGAAGTTCATCGCTATCTGGCACCCCCTCATAGAAATCAAAAAGTCTGTCCTCTTATGGAAAATTCTTCATCATGGAATCTGGACCAACCTTAAGGCTAGCAAACTTTATGGGATTTCTCCCTGGTGCAAACACTGTTACCGGTCTATCGAAGATGTCCCACACATCTTCTTTACCTGCCCCAACTCTAGCAGACTCTGGCAGATGGTTGGAAAGAAAATTACACTTCAGAAACATCTCAGTTGGCAGCAAGCCCTACTGGGAGAAGCGATCGGCTGCTCTGCGACCCTCTCGAACGCCATCAGAGGGGAGGTCCTATGGAAAATATGGCGGGAAAGATGTGCCCTCAACTTCGGTGACTCCCCCAAGGAGTGGTCAATTGAGAAATCATTATTCCTCCTTGGAAAAAGGATTGTTAACTGTAAGAAATCCCCCCCCCCCTTCAGGCATCATCAAGTTCTCCTTTTGATCAATAACAAGCTTAAACCCAAGTGGGCCCCGCATGAGGGTGATTAACCTTCTTTGTAATGCCATCTAAGCTCTGTAAAAGCTTCCCCTGCTTTGTGGGATTTGGGGGGGTCCCGTGGGCACTAGTCCCCTTCTTTTGTACTTTTCTTTCTTTATTTTATTCAAGTCCGGGAGAGTAGGCTAATGCCGAACTTCCTTATATTAAAAAAAAAAAGTTCAAAAGTAAATAATCTACTTGTCTCTTCTCCTTTGGAAATTCTCTTGAATCCATGTTGGGGATCCTCCAAAAATGCTCCATATTTGTTGAACCTGACCTGCAAACCCTTTTCCACAATCTGTCCAACAATCATCAAATTTTTGGTAATTGTAGGTACATATAGAACCCTGCTCAACAGATTTCTATTTCCATCAATTAACATTTCCTACCTTGACCACTGAGTGCTTGGTGTCATCACTTGTTTGTAACTGATGTTTTCCCTTAGGTTCCTCAAGGTCAGAGAGAAGAGCTACATTGCCTACCACATGGTTTGAACATCCTGAGTCAATGTAGAAGAGATGGTCATCATTCATACCTTGCTTTGAGGTTATATTCATAATCAGAAGGGAATTCTCTTGTTCCTCTATATAATTGTTGTAGTCTTTCCTTGATTTGTAGCCTCCTTGTTAGTTGTTATTGTAATTGTTGTTGTAATTGTTATTGTAGCCTTGATGATGGTTGAATCTTCATCTTGATTGTGTATATCCACCTCTTTGGAAACCTCTACCTCTCTGATTCTTGAAGTTCATGTAACACTCATCTGTAGTGTGATTTGACAAACCACAAATATTACATGGGGAAGAGTTGAAAGGTCTCCCCCTACCTTGCTTACCTCCTCTGTCCCTACCTCTTGTGTTTCTACCTCTCCCTACATAGTTGGCTTGAGAGGTTGTACCTTCATCCTCAATTTTCTTGCTTTTCCCTTTCTCTTTAGACTTGCCTTTATTTGTGTATAGGGCAGAAGAGCTATTACCTCTTGATGAATCTCCATTCTTGTTGATCTTGGCTTCATGGGTAAAGAGTTGCCTCATGAGTGTGGTAAGGTCTGGAATCTACATGTCCATGTACAAGTCCATAGTAGTTGTGAAGCTCTCCCATTTGTCATCTGCCTTAATACCATTGATCACTTGTCTCACAATTTGCTCTTCTTTAATTTCTTCTCCTATGCTTGCCAATTGGTCAACCACATCCTTGACTTTGGTCACATACTCTAAGATGCCTTGCTTGGGTTGCTTTCTTTGAGTGGTGAACTCAATCCACAATTGGTTCTTCCTAGCTCTTGTGTTGGAAGAAAAATATGAAGACAATGTTTGCCAAGTCTCTTGGGATGTCTTACAGCTCCTAATGTGTGGAAGAAGAAAATCAGAGATTAAGTTAAGTAAGTATGACCTTGCTAATGCATCTTTGGCACACCATGAATTGAGTCTTTCATGCTCCTCTCTTGTAGGTTGTCCTTTCCTTCTGAAAATGGGCATCTCCTCATCTCCTGAGATGTATCCATAGAGACTCCTTCCTTGCAAGTATGTCTTCATCCTCAAGGACCATGCTTGGTAGTTGTTCCTGTCCAATTTATCAATGAAAGAAGAAAAACCATCTCCCATTTTACCTTAGCTTTGCTCTCTGTTGGGAACGATGGATGGGCACTCTAGAAAATGAGCTGGTACTGCTAATCCTTGCTTTGTACCAGCCCTCTTTCACTTCAGAGTTGTGTTTTAGGCCCTCTTATCTTTCCAATGACACTAAATAAGTGCCTATGTACTTTGGAAATGATGTAAGTAATGATTCATTTACAACATACTACTTCCAAATTCACAATCCATGAAAAAACTTCGATTTTGGTTCACACACCTGCTGCTTGCTAAGCTCAGTGCTCCCAACAAAATAGAAATTAGAAAAATTCCTTCGGGATATATTAAATTAACTTGAAGAGCTAATTATTCCAAGTAAAATCACTTAAAATGATTGACTATACATAGATCAATCAATTTAGCAAGTGTAGCATTACCCCCGATTTTTTAGGACCTCTGTAGAGATTGACTAGTGACCACTTCGATGCGTTTTTCTCCCAATCCCCTGAATTTAACGTCTTCAAAATTTGTGAGCACGTAGAGTAAACTTAGATCTGATTCCAATGAGCTATAGAACATTGAAAATGGTGTAGTAATGATTGAGATATGAGCAATACAAAATGACTATTTTGAGTGACTATGATAGAGAGGCCAACAGACATAAGAATTGATCTATTGTATTGTAAAACAATGTTATACATGATCATTGGCATGATAATCAATGCCAATGGTAGTGAGTAGTGTAGGCTATGAAGTGCGCCACACTCTCTCTACAAAGGGATCAACTAAAGGCTCAAAAAATGGAGTGATCTAACTGCGAGATTTTACATTCATCTTTTATAGATGCTTCATTCAAAATTTGAATTTGAATTTAACTTTTGGCTCTCACTAGAAGTGATCCCCTAATATAGGAGATACTCTCTAATGGATTTGTAGCTTTTCAATTCATCTAACTCCACGAGTTTTGTGGCTCTTACAAATATTCCTTTAAGTCAATTTGACTTTTTACAAATGGTAAAAGATAAAGAATCCATAGCAATGGTTCTCATGGGTCTTCAATCAATTTCACATGAAGTCTTCTCATGCTTAGCCAAGTGTGTAGGCTTGGCTTTAGAACCAAGAGTATGCAATCATAGATATGGAGCTAGAATTCGATTCAAAGGAACGATATTTAGAAGAGATTAGTGTGAACAATGAAAAATAGACACCAAAAGTGTTCACGGTAGAAGTGGTCCCAATGAGATAGAACAACAAGTAAATGTTAGATAAAGTAGTGCGACCACCAGATCTCTTCAAAGTTCATGAAGAGCTCAAAAGATACAAAGTAGAGGAATGAAAGATAGTTATTCAAATGCCCAAGAGAGAAGCCAAAGAAGGAGAGGCTTACAATAATAAGGAAAAAACCAAGAAAGTGCTAGTAACCATGGAAGAAGAAGAGGAGAGATGTACATACATTGGAAAAGACGTATCTCGTAAAGAAGAACAAGATTTGATAGAACTAGTCAGGGAATATAGGGATGTATTTGAATGGACCTACAAAGACCTCAAGGGAGTAGATCCATCCACTTGTTCCCATAGAATCCCAATGACTTTCGAAGCAAAACGCTTGAAGCAACAACCACACACATATAATGATGTCTATTTGGCTAAGATTAAAGAAGAGATTGACAAGATCTTAGCGGTAGTGTTTATTTATGAGATAGAGCATAAAGAGTGGGTATCACCTTTGGTAGTAGTTCCCAAGAAGAATGGTAAACTTAGAGTCTGCATCAATTTGAAAAACGTGAATGTAGCTACTATACGTGGTAGCTATCCTTTACCTATTACCCATATTAGAGATGGCACATGCAAGAGGAGCAGGAGAATACTTACCCATATTAGAGATGGCACATGCAAGAGAAGCAGGAGGACATTTTTCAGCCAAAAGAACTATAAAAATGATTCTCTTTGTAGGCTTGTAGTGGCCAACTCTACACATGGATGCCAACGCATACGTACGAAGTTGTGAGGTGTGCCAAAGAACCAAGTATCCTATAAGAAGAGATGACATGCCTCTAAGGCCCATGATCTATGCAAGAGCCTTCTCAAAATGGGGCATTGACTTCATAGGACCTATAAATCCTCCAACAAAAGGATCACATGCTGAGTACATTATTGTAGCCATGGACTATCTAACAAAATGGGTAGAAGTAAAAGCAATGAAGAAAAATGATGCACAAACCACAACTAAATTTCTCTTCCAAAATATCTTTACTCGCTTTGGATTGCCAATAGAGATATTGAGTGATAGAGGAACACACTTCATCAATGAAGTAATAGAATCACTGATGAATGAATTCCTTGTGATTCACAAAAAATTAGCCCCCTACCATCCCCACACCAATGGCCAAGTTGAAAGTTCCAATAAAGTATTGTGCACAATGTTGACCAAAATAGTCAACAACGAAAGGTTAGATTGGGACAAACAATTGCATCATGCAATTTGCACCTTTCGAGTGGCTTACAAGACTGCCATCAAAACAACTCCATTCAATTTAGTATACAGACAGAATGCAATTTTACCAATTGATTTTTTAGTCCTTACCCTACGTGTGGCACAATAGAATGATTGGACACGCCATGAACTATCCCAACAATTAGACCAAATTGAAAAATTGCATGAAATGTGATTACAAGCTATAGTAGGAATTTATGCAGCTAAAAGGAGACAAAAAACCTATTACGATGCACATATTAAAGATAAGGGCTTAAAGGAAGGCAATTTGGTATTAGTGTACATATTGAAACAACATGCAAAGAAACTACAGCAGCGAGGATATGTACCACTTTTAATAAATCGAATCTCAACCAGCGGAGCAGTAAACTTAGCCACACTAAACGGAGATGTACTTCCCAATCACATTAGTGACTGTAGAGTTAAAAGATATATGGAACCATTAATAGAGAGAATGTTAGCACGACTGGTGGGAGCGCAAAATTGAAAAAAGGAAGAAGAAAGGATTAGAGAAGAAGCTCGAATGGAAGCTTTGGGGCGAATCAAGAAGCAAAAAGAGTGGATGAGACAAAGAGATGAATGATATGTGCAAGGAGAAGAACCTATACCCGTGGCAAACTACCAAGTATGTAATGCGGAGAATGCAAATAATAGTATGTCCCGACCACACTTAAACCTAGGAATTGGAACTATGGAGTATCAATTAGTGGATGCATTGATTGTCATAGGAGCAATACTAAGTTGCATGTGAGTTTTGTTAGCCACTCACCTCAAAACAACCATAAGTCCCACTAAAGCATATATGATAGGAATCGATGGACAAATCATCAAGTGTCTAGGAGCTCCCCATGTTCCTACACCGAGGAAACTCCACTATGGAGCAAAGATTCTTGGTATGCAAGGATATTGGCAGCAGTCAGGGAACCGAAGGAGCCACAAGACGAAGAGAGTCAGAGCGAAGGGACAGCACAAGCAGACATGGCAGTCAAAGAAGATCTGGCAAGTAGGCCAATAATTTTCTTCATGAAGAAGCAAGTACGAGCATTCACGCAGATCTAGCACTAAGGCAACCTTTAATTTTTCAAAACCCTTACACCAATTAAAAGTGATTCTCATCACTAACAACCCCTGTAAATACCATGTTCACCTTTTTGTGGCTCCATTTTGTGCAAGCCGAGGAGTCCTCGAGCTTGAGGAGCCTTAGAAGTAGTTGCTTACCAATTTTCGTATTTTTTAGATCTCGTTTGAGCCCTCAAATAAGCCCTGGAACCTAATTTTTAACTATGCCGGACACTAGGTCTGGATAGGGCCAAAGCTAGTCAAAAACTATAAAAGGAGCTAGAGAGCTCATTTTTGAGGTTAGCTTGTAATTGAAATGAACTTGTAAGAGCTTTTTGAAAGTAATCTAAGAACTCCATTGCTTCTCACTCTTTGTCTTGCCGTGTGTGCGCGTGTGTGTGTATGTGTGTGCATGTTTGTGTGCTTCTCACTCACGCACTTGTGCCGCCACTTGCTCGAGGTCTTCATACCATCCTCACGTCTTCCCGGATTGACATTAAAGGAGGTGCCACTCATCACTGAGCTACACCAAATTTTGGCGCCGTTGCCGGGGATCGAGCTTTGAGGACGAGCGTGTGATGGTAAGATGTAGATTGGAGACGTTGGCGTTGTAGGTAATTTCTCCACTTTTCCTATTTTTCTCTTTCTTACCTTACCACCATCATCACCATCATCATCACCACCATCTCCCACCTCCATTTCCATCATCGCGAAAATTTCAGTTTTTTGATCATATCACCTTCTCCACCTCATTTCCCTCATTTCACTTGTGAGAGAGAGCGAGAGAGCGAAATTGTGTGTGCTGTTTTTGCATGTTTCTTGAGTTGTCTTGCAGGTACAAGTCACATCATCGTCCCCAACACTTTGCGCAGGTACGGAATTCGAAGTAACTGTCTGTGTGTCGCCGACCTCTGTCAATCGCGACTGACAGAAAAAATGCTTAAATTGCTGTTAAACTAATTATGGTTTAGTCGTTACTTTACTTCCTATTCAAATGCTTCACGTTCAATTGGTTCCAAATCTTCTAACCGCGATCGTTCTCTTAGCCACGTGGGTTCTTGGGAGTGGTAGGGGTCTCTTAGACAGAGACCCTGTACTATTTTCCCAACTTCTCACACAATCATAAATACTCTATCGCTTCTTAGCTCAGTATTTGACTCTGACTACTGATAACTATTCGGCGTGCGGGGACTTAGAACTTCTGGACTGGACCTGCTATAGTAACAGAGCAGTAGTCCTGTTCCGACTTATAACTAGTAGAATACTCAACTTCATTAACCGAATACTACTCAATATGCTACTTCCTCGTGACAGATAGGTATACCGAACAATAACACAACAGACAGCTATACTCGAGGTTACGCAAACTTATCGTATACCAAACTCAAGCAACAAGTTCCTACCAACAGTCGATTCGTCACAAACTTATCAATGCTTCCGTTCGCGTACAGACCCTTACCGATACGAGTCCTTCCTGGGATCGGAATCCACAGTGAACGTAGACTATTGTATCGAACCTGGTCATTTAACAGAAAAATGCTAACACGCAATTAGTTCGCTTCGGCCTTACACAGTCCCTTGTTCAATAGAAGACTGATAAACAACACTTATTCCGTGAAAAAAAAAGATCCAGAACCGCGTATAACTTATCACCAAACAGATTCACAACACAAGACTACCGAATAGAACTCGGCACGACAGGGAGGATAGTAGAATAGATAGATGCGAACAGAACAGAACAGAGCTCAATCTTCTCATCAACACCTCACACAGTTTCCCAAACGGACTCAGTGGAACAGACGGAACAAAACACATACACATACAATGCTACACTTGCAATTCCCAGAACTGCGGCTCGAAACTTAACCAAACAACACACTACAATTCCCAACAAAAGCAGGGGCTCTTCCCAAAAACTACGGCTCTCTACCGCTTTCCTTTCATTGCTTTAAATAGAAGTCTGTTACAAGGTTTTCGCGAATCTTTCTTTACCGCGCATTAAAGCCCTCTGTCTAAGTACAATTGTCCTTGTCCGGCGGCCGTCTAACACTTGGCACGCACAGTGGACTCGAACCCGCAAGTTCCTACGGTTCGGATACTAAGCCTTCTAAGTACATATTTCGGGCGAGCCTAAATGTTCGGGTAATTTTCTTTTTGAGAGTTTCTAACATCTGTACTAAGGTGGTGGGTTCTAGTAATTGGGCGTCGGTTCTTACTGCACTAAGGGCTATGGCTTGATTTAACAAAATTTCGGCTTGGGTTTGAAGGAAAGCCTCTTGTAAGTAAAATTCGCTAGCTAATGCCGCATCACGGGCTGTCTGCATTTCGGTCAGTTTGGTTTTCAGCTCTACAATGTACTCCTTCTGGTTGCGCACGTGGTTGTCTAGGCGTTCAAACTACTGAGTTTGGAAATCGAGAGTTTTCTTGAACGCATCTCGGTCTCTGCGCGTCTTGTCGATATCCTTGAAGTATTGTCCTTCCCGTATCAGTTGGCGTTTTAGGATACTGTTAACCTCATTTGCGCATTCTTCGGCTCGTCGTAACTGTTCTTGGACTTGTTCGGTTTCTTTCTGTTGGTCCTGATTCTTCTGGATGGACTCCTGCAATTGAGTCTTTGTCTCTGCGATCAACTCTTCGAGAGAGGCGTTGATATCTTCGTTTTCGTGGAGGGTGGTCTTCAGGGTTCGGATTTCTTCATGCGCGGCGTGTAGGAGTCATTCTTTGGCTGCAAGTTGCTCGAGGGCTGCATCTCTTTGCTCTACTAGAGTCTGTTCTGCCGAGAATTTGGCTTGGAGTTCTGCTAACTGTGTCTGTAGCTGATGATTCTCAGTCTTTATGGCCTCGATTTCTTCCTGGAGGGGGGTGATGTCAGCTTCCAGGACGTCGACCTTATATTGGTATTCTGCCTTTAGATTGTCCGTGGCTTCCTTAAACTGTATGGGCAGCTGGTGTGATAAATGCATGAGGAACTGCCCCATGGAGGCTAGTTCCGAAAATACGTTGGGTGGTGGTGGTGGTTGACGAGGCTGAGAGGATGTATCGGTGAGTAGGTTCTGGGAGTTTGGCGGAGAGTAGTTAGGGGAGGAAGAGGAGGATGGTGTAGGTTCAGAACCGGGTTGGCGGGATGGTTCCGGTGGGAGGTCGGGGTTGACAAGTGGGGTGGGCAGAACAGAGTCAGTCGTGGTTACCTTGGCAACTGTCTGTTGTTCGGCTTCTGTATGATTGATGGCTGCGATGAGTTCATCCAGTGCTTTTGTGGCGGATTCCGGTTCGTCCTGTTGATGCTCAGATTCCTTTTCGATGGACACTATCTCTGTGTCTGCTTGGGTTTGCTGGTCTTGTTGCTCTGTCGAAGTGTCGTTGTGTATTGAAGTGGCGGTGTCGTGGTATGTTTCTTCTTGTTTGTCCTCTTCGGCGTCTTGTTTCTTTCCGGCGGATCCTTGGACTTCACTTTCTGAAGAGCTGATTCGGATTCGCTTAGTGCGGAAGAGTTGATTAATCTCTTCGTCGTCTTCTTCAGTTTCATCGAGCGGTTGTGCTGATTCTTCGTGCCTAAGTGCTGGGCCTGTGGGTGGGGGTTGTGCGGCGAGAATGGTTGGGAAGAGGAAGGAGATGATGTGGGGAAGGCGAGAGCGCGGAGAGGTGCCCTTCTGGAGTTGCTTTACTATAGCTACGCATTCCTTATGAATTCGTTGGAAGAAGTAAGAGGCAAAGTTGACAGGTTCGCGGGTGGCTAACTCCAGGGCGGAATAGAAGGGGCGAGAGATGCCGTAGGTTCGTTTTTGCAGGTTGAGGATTGCTACGAGGAAGTGGAGGGCGGATCGTTCGGGTTCTGGGCGGCAGAGAATGGCATATTCATTTGATGAGGAGCGGGGTAAGAGTTCGGTCATGCGAGGGACAGGGATGCTAGGGCCATTTTCGCGGCCTTGCGGGGGGAGGCGGTAGGCTGCAGAGAAGGCTTGGAAGGTGATGACGGTTCTAGATGGGAGGGAAGGGAAGACCCACTGTCCTTCGGTGATGGGGAATTGGGCGATGGCGTGGATGATCTGCGCGGAGAAGGGATGGGCTTCCACTGAGCGCCAGGGCAACTCAGCGAAGTTAGCCAACCCTCTGCAACGCAGGTATTCGCCGACGTCTGTCGGGATACCATCACGGAAAGCAGCGTAGTTGGCTAGCGCTTCCATGGTGTTCACGAGCACACTTACAGGCAACACAGAGGACAAGGATAATACGTATAATCTTGAGAACACAATAGCGTTTTTGGCGCAACCGAGGGGGTTAAATAAGGAGGACACGGTGGGGGTGGGAAGGGGGGGTGTGGGTATTATTGTGCGGTGCGAGAATGATACTGTTTCATGCTGGCGTGCGTACTGGTAGGGATGGGCGGCTGGTAACATAAAAATTTGTACAGAACACGACTAAAAAGGGAGAAAAAGAAGAACGCAAAAATTTATACAAAACGCGGTTCGTCGCCGAATAATTTAATGCGTACTAGTAGTGGGATAATACGGCCGTAGCTTTGACCCATTAATTACCTTGGGGAGTGGAGTTCCAGTCAACGTAGTCAACCGAAAAGTTGCCGGACCGACTTGTTCTGAAATCTTGAAAGGGCCGAACCATCGGAGTTTGAATTTTCCTGCTGCTCTATCCGATTTTGCATTATAGAAGAGTACAAGCTGGCCTACCGAAAAGATTGGAGTCTTCAAATATCGATCGTGTGTCTTGGCTTGCCTTAGTTGTACTTCGCGCATAGTTAAAAAACTGAGCCATCGGTGCTCATCAAGTTCTCTGAGTGCGTCCATTCGTGCTGTCAGCGAATATTCCGGTAGCATCTTCTGAGTGATTGCTACACGCAGACTTGGGATGACTATTTCCATGGGTGCTATTGCTTCTAAGCCATAAGCTAGTTTGAAAGGTGTCAAGCCTGTTGTTACCTTATATGTAGTCCGGTATGCCCATAATACTGCAGGTAGTAGTTGATCCCATCTTTCCGGTGCTTCCATGATCAATTTCCGGAGGATATTCAACAGTGATTTGTTTGTACTTTCGGCCAATCCATTGGCACGTGGATAATAAGGAGAGCTAAATTTATGTGTGACCTGGAATGATTGTGTAAGGGCCTTCATTAGATTGTTTACAAAGTGAGTGCCTTGATCTGAGACAATTTCCAGGGGTAAGCCAAATCGTGGGAAGACATCCGTGAGTAGGCATTTTGCTACCGTAACCGCTGTAGCAGACCGTAAAGCCCAGGCTTCTGCCCACCTAGTTACGTAATCTGTGCAAGTTAGTATGTACCGATTGTTACTGGATACGGCTGGAGGTGTAATTGGCCCGATAAAATCTAGAGCCCATTTCTGGAAAGGTTCTAATGGTAAGATGGGCTGCAGCGGAAAAAGATGCCGTTGTAAAGGCTGACCAGTTCTTTGACAAGTATCACATTGTTTAACAAACTGTGCGACATCTCTGTACATCGTTGGCCACCAGAGACCTCCTTGCAGAATTTTCCGGTGAGTTAAATCTGTGGCAAAATGACCACCGGAAGGAATTGAGTGAGCCAAGGTGATAACTGAATTAACCTCATGAGGTGGAATACAGCGAAGTAAGATTCCGGTATGATCTGCATAATATAGTTCTCCAGCAACTATCCGGAATCGGCGACTAAAGACTGCAATTTTTTTTCGAACTGCCTGGGCAGTCTCGGCTGGAAAGCGTCCTTCGGTGAGAAAAGTTAGAATCTGATCATAGTATGTAGATGGTGCTTGTAGGTTGGCCGTCTCATCGGATAGTGGTTCAACATTATAAATCGCAGGAGTCGTGTCATCTATGCCTACCGGAGCTTCACCGGAATCCAGGCAAGATAAGAAATCTGCTAGGGCATGTGATTTTCCGGGTCGGTGAATGACGTCATAGTCGAATTCTTGTAAAAGTAGCACCCATCGTGCTAATCGTCCACCTAAATGCTGCTGTCTTACTAGATAAACAAGGGCAGCATGGTCCACATGAAAGGTAAACTTCCGGCCTAGTAGATAATGTCTGAACTTTTTGATTGAGTAAATCAATCCTAGACATTCTCTTTCAGTAGTGGAATAGTTCTTTTCTGCCGGTGCAAGCCTTCTACTGGTGTAATAAACAGGGTGAAACCACTTATCTGTTTGCTGCATCAGAATGCTGCCAATTGCAATATCTGAAGCGTCGACAAAAACATGGAACGGATTGTCCCAGTCCGGTGGTTGTAAAATTGGGGCTTGCGTCAGGAGATACTTGAGCCGATCAAATGTAGTTTGGCATTCTTCAGTCCATTCAAACTGTCGGGGAGTTTTTGTGATTAGCCTGTTTAGTGGTACTGCTAGGTGAGCAAGCCACCGTAAGTGTCTGCCATGCCACCGTATTTGACCCATAAAACGCATTACTTCTTTTGGAGTTGCAGGTACCAGGGCTTCTAAAATTGCCGAAATCTTATCTGGGTCTACTCGGATACCTTGAGCAGATACAATATGCCCAAGTAGTTTGCCACACGAAACCGCAAACACGGATTTGTTTGGGTTAAGACAGAGTCTATATTCTCTACACTTCTGAAAACAACATCGTAAATGACTTAAATGTGCTATCATCTTCCCAAAGATTGAGAAGTCGTCAAGATATACTTGCATGAATGAAGTGAGGTAAGGAGAAAATATCTCCTGCATATATCTTTGAAATGTGCTTGGTGCATTTCTTAATCCGAACCACATTACGGTGCAGGAAGACACCCCAATTGGTAATGAAAGCAGTTTTTGGTATATCTTCTTCAGCCATTCTAACCTGATTGTAACCACTATATCCATCTAAGATTGAATATATTTCATGACCTGCGACTCTATCAAGCATGGTATCCAAAAAAGGGATCGGGAACGGGTCTGGTACTGTGGCTGTGTTTAATCTCCGGTAATCCACACAGATTCGTAATTGCTTGTTTTTCTTTGGTACAATCACAATTGGTGAGATCCATTTAGCATGCTCTACTAGTACGATGAACCCTACTTTTAATAATCTGTCAAGTTCGGCTTTTACCTGTGATGCATAATTGGGATTCATCCGGTAGCTGGGTTGTTTGTTTGGTTTAACTTCAGGTTTCAACATAACTCTGTGTTGATAAATGCGCGGATCTAATCCTTTCATGTCCTTGTAATCCCATGCAAAGACGTCTGAGAATTTGCGAAGAAGCTGAATCAAATTAGCCTGAAAGATTTCCGATAAGTTTTGCCTTATTTTTACAGGTCGAGGATGGTCCTTGTCTCCTACATTGTACGTGATCAGCTGGTCTTCAGGGACATAAAATTGTTGCGGGTTCTCTGTATCCTCTGTTGGCTTGAATAGTGGTTGTAATTCAATATCTGCTTGGTCAGACTTTTCGGTGATAGCTACTACTGCACAAACTGAAGTGTTCCAGTTATCGATGACGGGCTGTAGATCAACAGTTCCTAGAGACATTAAATCGGCGTTACTCTTCAGAAATTGCTCTTCTTCATCATCTGATAGTCCATCTAACATATGAACTAGTTCCGCCAAATATGGTCTGGCGTGCAGTTCGCAAGGTTGTATATCATCTAATTTTACTACATATCTACGATTGGCATCCTTGAATGTGAGCTCTTGCGCAGACCAGTCCTGTATTACCTTTGCATGCTTCAGCCAAGGTCGGCCAAAAAGAAGGTTGTAATCCAAAGTGGATTCGGGTAGATCTAGTATGACAAAATTCATTTTGAAGGTCGTACCTTGTAAAGTAATGGGTATATTTCGCACAAGTCCTACAGGGTGGACTCTAGATTGGTCTGCCATTCTGACAAAAAATTGAACAGGTTCGATTTCGGTCCATCCTAACCTATTGCATAAGGCTGTAGTTGCAATGTTGACACCAGAGCCTCCATCAATCAATACCTATGTAATTTTATGATTCTTATACCATACTGTAATCAAGGGGACTGAATGATCAACCGTAGAATCAGGTTCTGGTTGAACTGCTGCTGTCGCCGGAATACAAGAAGGTACCGGACTGAGCTGTTGCTCGAACTATTGTCGAACGCCAGGCACTAGTGCTAGTAGTTGGCCGAGAGGCAGAGTGATAGATGCCTTGGATAAAATTTCCCAGGCCTGCTGAGATTGGTTATCCTGCTCCTTTGAACTTGAGGTCTCTGCTGTTGCCGAAGTATCTGCTGTTATGTCTACTGCTGATGGTTGTTCTGTTGCTGCCTCCTCTTGTTGTGTTCCTTCCTTTGTCGACGAGGTCTGAGTCACCGGAATGGGTTCTGGGAACACTGGTGGTTCTGAGGCGGTCCAGTGACTAGCCTTGTTATACATCCTATGTTGTTCTCGTATCCCTGGTTCAAATACTTCTGTTGCTGGCTGCAGCTGTTTACCTGATCGGGTCTGGACTTTAGCAGTTTGCGTTTCCACCGGTGTAATTTGTACCATGTTGGCCATTGGGTTTTGCCGCTCCTTCTTCCTTTGATCATACTCAGCTGCGTCTTTGCAATATCTTCTAATGTGTCCGAATTCACCACAAAAATGACAGCGTGGCGGTGGTAAATTGGGATTTTCCGGTGGTGGTTCGTTCTGCCAGCGGTTTGCATTATAGTTATTGTTCCTCTGTCCTCGGTAGTTTCGATATCCCTGTGGCTGGTTGTTTCTTAGTTGCGGAGGTACATAGTGATTCGCTGTCTGTCCATGTTCTTGAATAACAGCATTGACTGTTGCTGTTCCCTGTATTCTGGCATTGTAGACACAATTTCCGGTGGAGTGTCCGGCAGTGTTGCAGATAGCGCAGAATGTTTGATTTAGCGCACAGTTAGCACTTGTATGCCCTGAATTTTTGCACGTGGTGCAGTATACTTGCCTGGTTATATCTTCAGTCATATTTTTGTTTGTCCTTAACCATTCCAAGTCTTCTGAAAATCCACCAACCTTGGATTCCAACTGTAGAGCCATTGCAATGACTGCATCCAGTGTCATTGCTCCAACACATCTGATAATCATGATCTGCTTCAATTGTGGGGTTAGTCCATTGATAAACCATTGAGAGATGACATTGTCAGGTAGATTAGCATGTGCCTGTGGTATCTGCCGTAAATGTGTTCTGAAGAGAGTAGCGTATTCCTGGACAGTATGATTTGCCTTCTGTCGGTTGTTCTGTAGATACTCAAAGATTTCAACAGGATTCTTCTTTAGCCTGAATCGTTGTAGAAAGGCATCTCGTACTGCATCATAGGTACCGAAATGATTAATGTCGTATTCCGTAAGCCATCTAGCTGCTTCATTGACCAGAGTAGATTGAAAAACAATGGCCTTATACGCCTGATCTGGTGGATGGTTAAGAACTGCATAACTTATCTCAAAAGTTCGTACATGAGCGTCTGGGTCATCTCCTGGGAATCCACCGAATTTCGTGTAGGTTACTCCTGTTGGAGGCGGCCTTGGTTGACCTAACTGTTGTTGTTGTTGTTGTCCGTTCATCGTGGGTGTCTTCGGTCCTTCTTCTGTATCTTGAGGTTGATTAGTTGAACTATCAGAATCTGGATCGCCGGATGGCGTGCTTTCCGGTGTGTTGTTTTTGCGTAGGATACTTCGGACCTCAGCTTCGAATAGGTCTCCTTCTTTCTGGATGTCTAATATCCAAAATCTTTCTTCCAGACACGCGGGTCTGGCTGAGGATTCTGCAAAAAATGCTAATCCTTGACCGCCAGATGGTGTTTCTATCACCGGAATATCACCGGAATGAGCTGACAGTCTACCAGACTGTAGCGTTTTTCCGCTTTTACTGATTTCTTTTCCTAGAGTTTTTCTAATCTCCGGCGGCGTCTTGATAGATTCTGGAATTACTGTACTCTGGTTAGGCTGGGTCGAGATGACACCAGACTGTACCAAAGGCGTTGATCGTTCCACCGGAATATGACCGGAATTAATTCTAACGTCCTTAACTTGCTTCACCATTGGGTCAAGCTGCGTTATACCTTCTTCTCCTAGGGTTGTTTTTAATACTTTTCTTGTTCCAGTCGTATGGTTCCTAGGACACGTTTCGCCAGACCGAGTAACCGGCATGTATCATTGCCCAGTGATACTATCTGAGCAGTTTGCAACAATCTGGGTCTGTTGCTACTGTCAGTAAATCAAATGTTACTGGATGTTTGCTTCTTACAAACCGCTAGCACTCTAATGCCACTTTCTCACAAGTAACTCGTAATCAAATGCTACTTTACCGCAGAGACTGGTAAACAGTTGCCACTTTCCCACAGACGGCGCCAAATGTTAAACTAATTATGGTTTAGTCGTTACTTTACTTCCTATTCAAATGCTTCACGTTCAATTGGTTCCAAATCTTCTAACCGCGATCGTTCTCTTAGCCACGTGGGTTCTTGGGAGTGGTAGGGGTCTGTTAGACAGAGGCCCTGTACTATTTTCCCAACTTCTCACACAATCATAAATACTCTATCGCTTCTTAGCTCAGTATTTGACTCTGACTACTGATAACTATTCGGCGTGCGGGGACTTAGAACTTCTGGACTGGACCTGCTATAGTAACAGAGCAGTAGTCCTGTTCCGACTTATAACTAGTAGAATACTCAACTTCATTAACCGAATACTACTCAATATGCTACTTCCTCGTGACAGATAGGTATACCGAACAATAACACAACAGACAGCTATACTCGAGGTTACGCAAACTTATCGTATACAAAACTCAAGCAACAAGTTCCTACCAACAGTCGATTCGTCACAAACTTATCAATGCTTCCGTTCGCGTATAGACCCTTACCGATACGAGTCCTTCCTGGGATCGGAATCCACAGTGAACGCAGACTATTGTATCGAACCTGGCCATTTAACAGAAAAATGCTAACACGCAATTAGTTCGCTTCGGCCTTACACAGTCCCTTGTTCAATAGAAGACTGATAAACAACACTTATTCCATGAAAAAAAAAGATCCAGAACCGCGTATAACTTATCACCAAACAGATTCACAACACAAGACTACCGAATAGAACTCGGCATGACAGTGAGGATAGTAGAATAGATAGATGCGAACAGAACAGAACAGAGCTCAATCTTCTCATCAACACCTCACACACAGTCTCAAACAGGATGCTCACAGTTTCCCAAACGGACTCAGTGGAACAGACGGAACAAAACACATACACATACAATGCTACACTTGCAATTCCCAGAACTACGGCTCGAAACTTAACCAAACAACACACTACAATTCCCAACAAAAGCAGGGGCTCTTCCCAAAAACTGCGGCTCTCTACCGCTTTCCTTTCATTGCTTTAAATAGAAGTCTGTTACAAGGTTTTCGTGAATCTTTCTTTACCGCGCATTAAAGCCCTCTGTCTAAGTACAATTGTCCTTGTCCGGCGGCCGTCTAACATTGCCAAACAAAGTGCAAAACCATGATCTACAGGCCTAGAGCTTCCCAAAAATGTGTTTAGTTTTTTGAAATTCATTAGATTTCTGTCAATCGCGATCGCTCTGTCAATCGCGACTGACAAACCACGACGGACAGACCTGTCAATCGCGATCGACAGCCCACGACGGCTCTCTCAATCGCGACCGACAGAGTCAGCGACCGATTGACCACGACCGACGGACCATACGCGTGACACGTGTCAATCGCGATCGAGCCATCAATCGCGATCGACTCATCAATCGCGACTGACAGCCCACGACGGCTCTGTCAATCGCGACCGACACAGTCAACGACTGTTTGACCACGACAGACAGACCTCACGACCGACCTGTCAATCGCGATTGACCCATGAATCGCGACTGACAGAGTCAACGATCCTTTGACCACGACTGATTGACTTTTCGAGACCCATGTCAATCGCGACTGACCTGTCAATCGCGATCGACACGTCGATCGACGGACCTGTCAATCGCGATCGACACGTCGATCGCGACTGACCTGTCAATCGCGACCGACAGACTTTGCGAACACGTTAGAAGGGCAAATTGGGTCAAATTTTTAAGGCAAAAATAATGGTCTAAATTTTAGCCAAGTGTGGGACAAACACTAGGGTGTAGCATTGCATTACGAGGGCATGACCCAAGTAACCCGAGAATTCCTGTTTGCTTGTTGACCTAGTTTAATCCTGTTTTAGCCCCAAAACCCTGAACTGGCATAACTTTCTCATACGAAATCCGTTTGCCGTGATTTTTGTTTTGTTGGAAAGCTCGCAGGGAGTACAACAAAAACATCGATTGGTTACGGTTAAATTAAGCTCAGGAATAGTAGATAGGGTATTTTGAAGTTGACCATACCCACGGGGAACAAAATTCAGGGATCTCTAGAGTTGTATCCAAAAAGTCATAGTGCAAATTGGTGAAGTGTTACATGAATGAAAGTGATTGGTTCTGTCTTTTGAATTTAAGTCTTGAGCTAACGGTGGGCCTTTTACAGGTCCTTTGAGAGCTGCGAAGGGTACGCAAGGCAAGAGTAAGTGCAGGCTTGGGAACACGCGTCCTGGGCACACTAGGGCAACAACACAAGGAAAGGAACTCAAGGTTGGAAAACCCGCAACACCCTCTGTCAATTCTTAGTTTAGGCTAAGTGCGGGCAGTGTTAGAAGTAATTCCAGGCAACGATAGGCACGAGGTAAATCAAAGACTATCTAAGAAATCAAGTGCAAGTCAAGAGATAACATGCGTGTGTGTGAACGACAACCTTAAAGGAAAAGAACCTAACGTGAAACGACCAAACTAAAGTGCGAAATTAAACTCAAGTATTCCTAACGACGTGATATCAGACAAGAGTATAAACACGATAATCGACATAAAAAGGGAATTAAGTAACCGATACAAAAGGACTCAGAAACGTGGTTGTACCTGGGACAAATTGGGTTAATCAGTTAGGCATATGAACCTTAGATCAGGACGACACCTAGTAAGAGAGAGACAAAGCCTGAGGTCTTCAGAGGCTAGTGTCAATCATACTGCGAGGTCTTGGGCCCAGCAGTTGAGTCACTACTCGCATTACCCTAGCTCTGATACCAGTGAATCAGAGATGTCTCAAGGCATGGACAGACCTACGGGAAGTTCAGGAGTGCCTTACTTGCACAGGGTAGAAGGCCCTTACAAAATGCAGTTGGAATACCTTAGGACCAACCGATTAGGTGCCAGCATCTATGAGGACGGCCTAGGAAGATCTGTGGTACAGATTAAGAATCCTGATCAATCCATTGGACTAGAGCACCCAGTGGTCAAGTTCGAAAACGGAGCATACTTGGACAAAGAAAGAACCATATACGTAGTCACGAGTCACCCAGATAGGACAGACGAATTTGGAAATGTGATCCCAGAAGCAGACTTAGGTGACCTAGAGCAAGGAAACATGGGTGCAGAACCTAGAACCCCTCGAGGTAAATCTGTTCTCACTAGGATTATCACACCTGAGTGGGTTCCCCAAGACAACAAGAGCATAGATCTGCTTCTGAACCGAGAGACTGACGAAGCCTTTTGGAGGTATAAATCTGATCGGCCAAATGATATAGGAACAATCATGATCTATGAGTTTAAGGATCCTGATAGCCCAGGTAGAGTGACCTACTTAGATCACGCTTCGGAGAGGATCTTTGTGGTTACGGAAAATGATAGGCATGCTTACACTTGGAAGGGTGAATTCGTTTTCCCCCAACCAAGATCGAATGTATCCTATGGTCACCCTGGAGCTGGAACATCCCAAGCTCATGGAATGCAAAGAGACAGAAGTAGAGATAGACCAGAAGTAAGCTTTGCCAACCCAGTGGGCAGAGAAAGAACGAGGACGGAAACAAATAGAGTAGAACCTGAGATACTTAGAGCTCACAGGAATCAAAGAAATGCGGATGAATTCCCTCTACCACGGCCTAGAGAGCACACAAGGACTTTGAGACCGACTCAGCTAGTTAAGTCCATGAAGAACTACTTCGATGGCACTAGAGATCCATACGATCATGTGGCTGAGTTTAGACAAGTCCTGAGAGCTGAACAAGTGGAGGATCTATTCACGCAATACAATGCCTTTGGTCTGACCCTTAGGAACACTGCCCTGACATGGTTTCAGCCACTAAATGAGAGGTAGTTCAGGAGCATAGACCAACTCCTAGAAGCTTTCATTATTGAATTCTCTAAGAGTGGCATAAGGCATAATACCTCCTCGCTGATTCACAGCTTCAAGCAAACCCCTCAAGAAACCGTGAGACTTGCAGGAAGAAGATTTAGGCAATACTTAGAAAGATGCCTTGTTTTGGAGCTACCCACACCAGCTAAGCAAGTGGCTTTATTCCTGGATGGATTGCTAAGTACCAAATTAAGATCATATGTGTACTTGAAAGACCCTAGGACCATAGAAGAGTGTGTACGCATGTGTATTGACATTGAGGATAACCTAGGGGAGGAGTTAGAGCTTGCTAAGATATACAAAGATTCGGATAGTGCCTCTAGCCTCTCTTCCACGCAATCCACATCAATCGAGGAACTTGCAGAGAAAGTAGCTCAGAAATCAGGTGTAACTAGCAAACAAATCCCAAGGTTTGCCCCTGTGAAAAGGTGCTATACTTGTGGTGGCGACCACATGGCGAATGTGTGCCCCATTATGGCTCAGCCCCAAGTAAATCCTAGTAGCCAGTACTGCACCATAGAACGGAGATACACCAATCACACCGCACAAGATTGCCCATACAACAAGCAAGCGGTTAGGCAACCCTACCCTCAGCCATACCCTCAGCAGGGAAGGTACCAGAACCCGTACCCTCCACAACCATATGGCAGGCCACAACAACCGTATCAGCAACCCTACCAAAACCAACAAAGGCCTCAGCCTGTGTTAGCTCAACAACCCCATGCCCCAGCTAATGCGATCCCAGTAAAATATGCAGCAGTAGAAGAAAACCTGAATAGAGCTATAGTCCCTGTAACACCACTGCTTTCTGAAAGTGACCCCAGTGATCATAGCTTTGATTCTACACATGTTGATAGCCCCCAGGCCTACTACATGCAGTCTCCTGAGCATGGTGAGTCTTACTATAGTGAAGAGCCAAGTGAACCTAGTTGGGAGTCAGATTACACAAACGTCATGTATGCAAACCCCAACCCTAGGCCTCAACCTAGGTAGGTAAGACCCCCATTCCCTAGAGGACCGTGCTACAGATGTCAGGGAGATCATCTCATTCGTGATTGTCCCTTACCTCCACCAACACAACCCCAGTCAGTAACAATTGAGGGCTTTTGCCAAGAATGTGGAAAGGAGCATCTTTTACGAGGTTGCCCTAAGAATCCTAATAATATGCCAAAAATCACTCCAATTAACGTTATTGGGTTGGTGGTAGACTCCACAGGAAGTGTGACGTCCACTGCACCAGTACAGGTCGTGACTAGAGCTCAGGCATTGCAGCAGAACCAAGGGGTAGACCGGGATAAGAACCCAGAGGCTAGTGAACCCGAGAGCGTGACAAAGAAAAGGACTAGAGCGTGGAAAGATAGTCGGGAAAGAATGAAAAGACAATGGGCTAAAAAGATGAGTGAACTAGAGGAAAGCATAAGGGAAACCAAAGCCAGGATAACTGAACTCACATCTCAAACTCCCTCTCACACTACCCCACCACCACCATTCCCATCGCCATCCAACCCGCCACCTTCCAACCCACCTCATACGATTCCACCACCCCCTAGAGTAGGATCAGTATTAGCTGATCCCACTCCTGAAGATATAGACATGATGCTTAAAGCATGTCAGGCCAGAATCCAAGTAGGGCCAAATGTCACGGATCATGACAAGTGTTACCCTAGAGCTGACCTAAAGATAGAAAGAACCAAGCTTTGCGCGAAAATGGTCGCATTGGCTCAGACTATGTTTGAAGCCAGTCGCCTTTTCAACTACTCGGGCTCAGCCAAGACGCAATTACACTTGGATGGACTTCTAGAGAAGTTAGAGGGCATAATTGCAAGATCTGCCAAGGAAGAAGAAAATCAAGAAAGAGATAATGCAAGCAAAAATATGACCCATCCCCCACCGAAAGCTTATGTGCCCAATTCCAACCAGACAATCCCCCTTCCCTAGGAAGAATAGAAAATCTAATGGCACAATCACAAAAGGAACTCGTCCCTCAACACCATGACAAGGCTAGTGAAAGCGCAGGTTTTCCTACCCAGAAAACCTATGTGCCTGAAGCCTATGTGCCTAACTCTACGGAGCCAGACACATCATCTTCTATGAATCGGTTCACACCAAAATTCCTACGCGAGATTCAAGAAGACAAATGGGCTAAACAAAGTGAAGTCCCTCCTCCCATTGAACTTGTGGATGATGCACATGACCAATTCCCACAAGACATCCCATCCATTTATGGAGAGCAGGAGAGTACCCAATCTCAAGAAAGATTAGACTTCGAGTCTAATTCTTTACAAGAACTACCCCATTTCACAGGCCCATGGGAAGCAAGGTCCACCTGTATGAGAGCACCTACAGTCATGGTAAGAAACGAAGATTCAGTCATACTGTTGAAGCTCAAGATCAAGGACAAAGCATGGAAGCGCATCAAGGAAGTGGACACACAAGAAGAAACAGCAAGTAGGGAGCTCCAAGAAGCACGTGTCAAATTTTCAGAAGAAATCCCTACAAAAATAGTGATTTTTATCACTAAAAAACCATTGTAAATACCATTTTCCATTTTTGTAACTCCATTTTGTTCAAGCCGAGGAGTCCTCGAGCTTGAGGAGTATTAGAACTACCATCCTACCAATTTTCATAATTTTTAGACTCCGTTTGAGCCCCCAAATAAGCCCTGGAACCTATTTTTTAACTAGGTCGGACACTAGGTCTGGACAGGGCCAAAACCACTCAAAAACTATAAAAAGGGCTGGAGAGCTCATTTTTGAGGTTACCTTGTTGTAGATTTCAGCTTTGTAAGAGAGCTCTTGTATAATCGAAGATCTTCCATTGTTCCACTCCCTGCTCTTACTTTGTGCACGTGTGTGTGTATGTGTGTGCATGCTTGTGTGCTTTCACTCACGCACTTGTGCCATCACTTGCTCACGGTCTTCATACCGGTCCTCACTTCTCCGACATTTATGAGGTGTATCTCCTCACGTTGGTACTCACCATTGTGCTAGAGTGACACCAAATTTGGCGCCGTTGCCGGGGAGAGAGCTTGGAGGACGAGCGTGTGACGGTAAGACGTAGAGTAGCGACGTTGGAAGGTAAAAAATCACCATTTTCAGTTTAGTTTCTGAGTTTTTTCTTCTTCTTCATCTTCACCTTCATCATCATCTTCTTCCCTCTTCGTATTCTCTGATTTTTTCCATTTTCTCCACTACATTCACTCGTTTTTTACTCGTGGCCGTGAGGAACAAGCTTAGAAGGAGCTGAGAACCAAAAACGCTGAAGAAAAAAAGTGAAAAACTCTCAAAAACACCAGAATCTGAGCGGTGGTATCGCGGCGTGAGAGGAACAGCGCCTGGTATCGCGAGCGTTGTATCGTGACTTTGGAGAGTGACTTTGCATCTACATGCTGATAGAAGTGACAAGGTGGACACAAGGTACACAAATCTGCAAAAATTTTTGAATTTGGGTGTCAAAATCTCCAAGTATCGTGTCCGGTTGAGTTGTGGTATCACGATACCAGAACTCCCGTGTATCGCGATACTTGTTGAGGTATCGTATCGTGCATGCCCACTTGAGGTATCGCGATACCATTCTGGTATCGTATCGTCAAGTGTTGGTATCGCGATCGCGGTCTCCCCGGTGGTATCGTATCGTGGGCTATACTAGTATCGTATCGCGTCAAATTTCTGGTATCGTATCGTGCACTTTGTGGTATCGTATCGCGTGGCACAAGCAGTATCGTATCGCGGTTGGAGTGGTATCGTATCATCCTAATCACTGGTATCGTATCGCCAACTAATCAAGTATCGTATCGTGCAAAATTAGAGATATCGTATCGCCTCCAATTTCAGTATCGTATCACCTCAACGGTATCGTATCGTCCAATCCCGTGGTATCGTATCACGACGGTCACAGTATCGTATCGTCTGAGATTCTGGTATCGTATCGTGCACCTTGAGGTATCGTATCATGAGGTTGGTATCGTATCGCGCAAATTAGAGATATCGTATCGTGACCACTTTCATTATCGTATCGCCTAAGAGAGCAGTATCGTATCGTGAGGTTGGTATCGCGATCGCAGTTATCCTAGTGGTATCGTATCGTCTAGGTGGTATCATCTGAAGGGGTATCGTGTAAGACAAAGGTATCGTAACGTGGAAAATCTGGTATCGTATCGCCTGTTCTGAGTTCCCAGAGAGATCCTGTTTCCCTGTTTTAAACCCCAGAACCCTGAACTGGCATAACTTTCTCATACGAAATCCGTTTGCTGTGATTTTGGTTTTGTTGGAAAGCTCGTGGGGAGTACAACTAGGATTATTAGATAGGGTATTTTGAAGTTGACCCTCAGGAAAACTGGAAAACCAAGGTGTTCCAAAGGATTTTGAGCAATATAAGAGAACTTTGGGACTAGAAGCCAAGGCTTATGAACCTAAGATCTGGCAGACACTTAGGCAAGGATAGAGAAAGCATCAGATCATCTGAGGCTCGTGTCAACCATACAGCCAAATCTTGGGCTCAATAGCTTAGTGGTTGTCCTTACACGCTAAGTTCAGAAACCAGTGACTCAGAAATGTCTTTTAGCATGGAGAGACCCACACGGGGCTCAGGCACTACTCATTTACAGACACCAGAAGGCCCCTATAAGACCCAATTGGAGTATATCCGGACCAACCAATTAGGTGCTCGCATCTATGAGGATGGTCTAAGGCGATCAGTGGTTCAACTCAAGAATCCTGACCAACCCTTTGGACTTGAACACCCAGTAGTCAAGTTCGAAGAGGGTGCTTACATTGATAAGGAAGGAACAATGTATGTGGTTACCAACTTACCAGATAGGACAGATGAGTTTGGAAATATCATTCCTGAGAATGAGATAGGAGACCTAGAGAAAGGGGACCTAGGAGGAGAACCCAAGACCCCTAGAGGTAAGTCAGTCTTGACTAGAGTGATCACTCCAGATTGGATTCCTCAAGATAATAAAAGCATAGAACTATTCGTGAATAGAGAAACGGAGGAAGCCTTTTGGAAATTTAGGCCAGATCAACCCAGCCTAGTAGTCACCATCTATGAATTCAAGGACCCAGCGACACCAGGGGAAGCTGTCTATGTAGATCACACATCTCAGAAATTATTCTTAGTATCAGATCATGACAGATATGCTTACACTTGGCAAGGCGAATCAATTTTCCCTCCACCAAGATCTAATGTTTCCCACGGCCTCCAAGGAGCCGGATCATCCAAGGCTCATGAAACCCAGAGAGAAAGAACTAGAGAGAGACCGGAGGTAAGCTTTGCAGACACTATAGGCAGAGACAGATCATGATATGGAACGGAAAGACTTGAAAGGGAGAGACATAGAGTTCATAGACATCAAAGAGATGATCATGATTTTCCATTGCCTAGACCACGAGAGCACTCAAGAACACTTAGACCCTCTCAAGTGGTTAAGACAATGAAGAACTACTTTGATGGATTTGGAGATCCTTATGATCATGTGGCGGAGTTCAAACAAGTGCTAAGAGCCGAACAGGTTGAAGACTTATTCACCCAGTTTGACGCATTTGGTTTGACTCTTAAGGGTACTGCCTTAGCTTGGTTTCAACCTCTAAACAGTCGCAACTATAGAGAGATAGGTCAGCTTCTAGAAGAATTCATTGTAGAATTTTCCAAGAGTGGTATCAGACATAACACATCATCCTTGATCCACAGCTTCAAGCAGACACCCCAAGAAACAGTGCGACTTGCAGGAAGAAGATTTAGGCAGTACTTGGAAAGATGCCCTATACCAGAATTACCCACATCAGCTAAACAGGTGGCACTGTTTTTAGATGGCCTATTGAGCACAAAATTAAGGTCATATGTATACTTGAAAGAGCCTAGATCCATAGAAGAGTGTATACGGATATGCATTGACATAGAAGACAACTTGGGTGAGGAGTTAGGACTATCCAAACTCTATAAGGACTCTGATAGTTCTACAAGTCATACCTCTAGAACCTCCACTGAGATAGATGAGATAGCTGAGCAAGTGGCCAAAAAGCTAGGATTTCAAAATAGACAAATGCCAAGGGTCACTTCAGTGAAGCGATGTTATACATGTGGAGGAGATCACATGGCTAATGTTTGCCCGTTGATGACTCAACCCCAAGGAAACCCTAAGGCTCTATATTGCACCATTGAGAGGAAATATACAAATCATACGACCCAAGATTGTCCCTATAACAGGCAGGCTGTTAGACAAAATTATCAACAACCTTACCAGCAGGGTAGGTATCAGAATCAGTACCAACAGCCATATTATAGGCCACAACAATATCAACCTCAATACCAGCAGCAATATCAGGCACCATATAGGCCACAACCAGTCCTAGGAAACCAACCGCCAGCTCCTGCCAATGTGATCCCAGTTAAGTATACAATGGCGGAGGAGAACCCTAATAGAGCATTGGTGCCACTAACCCCATTGGTCTCAGAAAATGATTCTCACGCTCATGGTTCAGACTACTTCCATGAAGATAGTCCACATGCTTATTATATAGAGTCACCTGAGCAAAGTGAGATTTCTCAGTGTCAATATGAGACACCACCTATGGAACAAAATTGGGAGCCAGAATACTCCAATGTCATGTATACGAATCCAAGTCCTAGGCCCCAATTGAGACAAGTAAGACCACAAGCCCCTAGAGGACCATGCTTTAGATGTCAGGGCGACCATTTTATTCGTGAATGTCCCCAGCAACCAGTTCTGGGACTAGGACAGAACATCACAATACAAGGCTTTTGTCCTGAGTGCGGCAAGGAACATCTTCCTAGAGAGTGTCCTAGGAATCCCTCTAGTGCACCCAAGGTCACACCCATCAATGTGGTAGGCTTAGTGGCAGATTCAAGATCAAGTAGCAATAATGTGGCTCCTGTACAGGTAGTTACTAGGGCACAGGCTGCACAACAAGCAAAACCATCTGAGCAATCGGAGTCAAGTGAGGCAAGAGAACCTAGTAAGAGGAAACCAAGAACATGGAAGGATACCAGAGAGAAGGCTAATCGCAAGTGGAACAAAAAGATATCTGAAATAGAAGAAAGTCTAAAAGATGCCAAAACAAAAATAGAAGACATTGCATCTCAAAGCCCCTCGTATGCTGAAGCTCCATCCACTCCACCTCATTCCACCCCACCGCCCATTATAAATAGACCGCAATCAGGGTCTGTTCTTGCAGATCCAACCCCAGAAGGCTTGGACATGATGTTCAAGGCCTACCAGGCTCGTCTTCAAGAAGGGCCACTAGCTGCAAACCTAGACAAGAGTTACCCTAGAGCAGATTTAGAGATTGAACGGATGAAAATGTGCATGAAAATGGTAGAACAAGCTCAAGCTATACTTGAGACTAGTCAAAAGTTCAATCAGACAAACTCTGTCAAACCGGATTTGCATTTCCAAGGCTTACTAGAAAAATTAGAGCAGTTGGTAAACAAACCACAAGTTCCTTTACCTCCACAGGCTCAACCAGTTATTGAAAGAGGAAGCTCTCCACCAATGGGAGCTTATGTTCCTAATTCCACGGATGCTGGAATACCTCCTTCAATTCAACAGTACTCTCAAGAGTTCTTGCGGGAAATACAGGAAGAGAAATGGGCCAAGGAGAAGGGTAATTCCCCTCCTATTCCTGAGATTGATGATCTTCATGATCAATTTCCCCAAGACATCCCTTCTATCTATGGAGACCAAGCAGAGCAACAAGAAGATGAAAGATTAGATTTTGAATCTAATTCTCTACAAGAATTGCCTCATTTCACAGGCCCTTGGGAATCTGAATCTCTCCAGATCAGAGCTCCCACAATATCGGTAAGAAATGAAGACTCAGTGATTCCAAGAAACACTGATGTTGTGAAGAACACTAAGGTTCAATGTCATCTCACTGTGGAAGAGCTGCTCAAAGCAAAACCTGATCTCTGGAATCATGTGAAGGATCAGGTTCCAGAACTTTAATCCAATATGCCAAAAGTAGGCTCTAAGCAAAAAGTTCCAGAGATACCTCTTGACAAAATAGGGGACATGAGTGAAGGTGAAGAAGGTAATACGTATCTTCCAATCACCTATCAAGGTTACACAACCAAAGCAATCGTAGATTCAGGTGCTGGAGTTGCTATTGCAACCACTTCCTTGTGGAAGCGATGGGGCAAACCCACATTAAGACCAACTAGAATGAAGCTTCAAATGGCAGATGGTCATTTTGAAAGACCTCTAGGATTGCTCGAAGGGATAACTCTAACTACTTGTGGTGTAGAGTTTGAACATACATTTGCTATATGTGACTTTGAAAAAAATAATGTCTACGAGATGATCCTAGGAAGACCGTTCCTACGATAATTGCAAATAGTACAGGATTGGGGAACCAACTCCTTGTACTTACAACACTTAGGGGTCACAACCAAGGTCAATCTGAAGGATTACACCTTCAGAGATGTACCACCCCTATAGTGGAATCCTATCCACAAAGCAAAAGAAGATTCAATCTCTGTGCATTCTGGAAGTTCACCTGATCCATCCTGGCTGCATGAGGATACTCACTTGTGGATGTGCAAGGTTGCAGAGGAAGAGGAAAAGCGCCTAAAAGCGAGAGAAGAAGGAACTCCCCCAGGAGATAGACCAATAAAAGACCCAGCCTATACACCGATGATATTTCCAGATGAGGAATTTGAGCCTCATGGTTGGGCAGAAATCTTAGCTACCATGGACATAGCAGTCAATGAAGAACAATGGACACCTCACTGTGATGAGGAGGGTTATGATATTTCAGTGTTCATGTGTCAGCCACTGTTGGAAGAGTGTGATCCTAGTGAGTTCATAGAAGAAGAAGAGAATGACGATGATCTAGAATCCATTGTGATGGATACTTACTTTGACTCAGAGGAACACTATTTAGAAGACATAGGAGTGTTAACCCAAAAAGAAGAAGAACCCCTCACAAGTATTAAAACGATAAATTCAAAGGAAGGAAGTGAAGGTAGTAAAAAGAAAATGAAAAGAAAAGCAGTGAAACAAGAAGAGGAAGAATCATTGTTTGAAGTACCAGAAAATTTCAAGAAATATGAAGTGGAAGACCGAAAAATTTTGGTACGGATGCCTAAGAGAGAGGCCATTATAGGAGAAGCATATGACAATAAAGAAAAGACCAAAAAAATTGTAGTGACCATTGAAGGGAACGAAGAACGATGTACGTACATAGGAGATGACCTAAGTGCAAAAGAAGAAGCAGAGCTTGTAGCTCTATTAAGGGAATATAGGGATGTGTTCGCATGGCACTATAGAGACTTGAAAGGAGTAGATCCAAAGATTTGCTCTCATACGATTCCGATGACCGCTGATGCCAAGCCCACCAAACAAAAGCCCTACACATATAATGACAATTATGCAGCCAAAATAAAGGAGGAAATTGACAGGCTGATTGAAGCTGGATTCATCTATGAGATTGAGCACACTGAATGGGTGTCCCCCATTGTGGTGGTGCCCAAGAAGAATGGGAAATTGCGAGTGTGCATTAACCTTAAAAAAGTTAATGCTGCTACAATCAGAGATAGTTATCCACTTCCAATCACCGAACATCTGTTGGAGCGTGTTGCAGGCAAGGAAGTTTATAGCTTCCTTGATGGATTTTCAGGTTACAACCAAGTAGCCATTGCCCCCGAAGATCAACACAAAACGGCCTTTGCCACTGAATGGGGAGTTTTTGCATTTCGTGTGATGCCATTTGGGCTCACCAATGCACCTGCAACATTCCAAAGGCTCATGTGTCATGTCTTCAAAGAGTTCTTGCGGAAGAGCTTAGAAGTATATGTGGATGACTTATGTGCTCATTCCCAACAAAGAAGATACCACATCCCTGAGCTCCGACAAATCTTCAACAAGTGTAGAGATTATCGAGTGTGTCTGAGTGTTCATGGTGCGACAAGGTAAGATCTTAGGTCACATTGTTTCTAAGAATGGAATTTCAACAGATGAAGACAAGGTAAGAGGGATAGCAGAGTTGCCAAGACCAAGGAATGTTAAAGAGGTACAAGCCTTTATGGGTCATTGTGGATATTACCGTAGGTTTATCCACATGTATGCCATCATAGCTAAACCTCTTTATGGGTTGTTAACAAATTTTGAGTGGAACGAGGAATGCGAGAATTCCTTCAAAGAGCTGAAAAGACGTTTGTGCACAACACCAATATTGACTACTCCGGATTGGAGCAAACCCTTTCATGTCCATGTAGATGCCTCCAATCATGCAATAGGATGTGTGCTAGCACAACCCACGGGTGAAGGAAACCTAGATTTGCCGATAGCATATGCTAGTAGGCAATTAAATGCAGCTGAACGAAATTATACCACAACGGAGAGAGAAGGCTTAGGCATGGTATACGCTGTGAAAAAGTTTAGACACTATTTATTGGCCAATAAGTTCAAGTTTTTCACTGATCATCAAGCTTTACTATATTTGGTCAATAAACCTTGCAATACAGGCCGCTTAGTGAGATGGTTCCTCTTACTAATGGAATATGACTTTGAAGTTGTTGTCAGGAAAGGTAGAACCCATCTTAGGGCAGACCATCTTTCTCGTATCACTTCAGGAGAGCCACCGCAAGGAGTGTCTGATGAACTGCCCGATGCTTATCTGTTCAATTTAGAAGTTGTTCCTAAATGGGCAAATAAGTTGGTACCGGTCCTAACCTTCGGGCCTGCAAATAAAAATGTGAAGACAAGCAAAGAAGAAATTGTAAAATCACAAAAGTATCAAATATTGGCTGGAAGTATGTACAAGCAAGATACCGAGGGTGTATTAGCCTGTTGTGTTGAGGACGACGAACATACTAGTTGGATGCAACAAGCCCATGAGGGACTGCTAGGAAATCACTACTCTAAACAACGAACATTGCAAAATCTAAAACGTTTAGGAGTGTATTGGCCTAGCATGGACAAAGAAATACAGGAGTGGATCCAGAATTGTCCAGTGTGCCAGAAGAGACCCCCAGTGGAGCATGCCACTCTTTATCATGTGTCATTAATCCCAGATTGGAGTGCTCCATTGGTTGAGTTCATGAGATCGGGAACATTACCCAATCAGGCTAGTCTTGCAAGAAAGCGGAGCATGGAGCAAGAGGCTCAAGACTATGCCTTAGTAGGAGACAACCTATATCGAAGAGGCAAGGATGGTTACCTAAGACTGTGCGTTCATGAATCAGACTATTTGAAAGTCTTAGAAACTGCACACAGTGGTGCTGCAGGTGGACACTTTGGGCCTGACAGAGTAATTAAGACCATTCTATTCTCAGGACTTTGGTGGCCCACTCTTCATATGGATGCACATACTTATGTGAAGAAATGTGACACATGCCAACGTGCCCAATATCCGATAAGAAAAGATGAAATGCCCTTGAGGCCCATGATGGGAGGACGCACATTCTCGAAGTGGGGCATAGACTTTGTTGGTCCTATTAACCCCCCAGCTAGAAACTCCCATGCAGAATACATTATTGTAGCCACAGATTACCTTACAAAGTGGGTGGAAGTAAAAGCCACGACAAAGAATGATGCTCAAACGACGGCTAAGTTCTTATTCGAAAATGTGTTCACTAGATATGGGTTACCAATAGAGTTGGTTAGTGATAGAGGTACGCACTTCTTGAATGAGGTCATTGAAAATCTCCTTCAAGAATTCATGGTGATACATAAGAAGTCTGCCCCCTATCACCCACAAGCTAACGGACAAGCCGAGAGCCCGAATAAGATCCTATGTAACGTATTGACGAAACTTGTAAATAATAAACGCTCTGAGTGGGACAAACAACTTCATCATGCTGTTTGGGCATACCGAGTTGCCTACAAAACGGTACTCAATGCTACCCCATTTCAGATGGTCTTTGGACAGAATGCCGTGCTACCATTGGACTTCCTAATCCCAGCCTTGAAAGTAGCACAAGAGTATGAGTGGAATGGACATGAGTTGTCTTCCAGAATCTTTGATCTAGAACGCTTAGGTGAGACGAGGCTACGGGCAGCAGTAGACATTTATGCTGCAAAGAAAAGGCAAAAGGCATACTTTGATGCCCATGTAAAGGATAAAGGATTGAAGGAAGGAGATCTAGTGCTGGTTTATACGTTAAAGCAACATGCCCGCAAATTGGAGAAACGAGGATATGGACCCATGATCATTAATAGACTCTCCACTAGCGGTGCAGTTCAATTGGCCACTTTAGAAGGTGATATCCTACCAAACTATATTAGTGGATGCCGAGTCAAGTTATATCAAGAACCTCTTACAGAGGAAATGCTCATGAGACTCAACACTGCTAAGAAGCGAAAAGAAGAAGAGTTAAGGGTTAGAGAAGAAGCACAAGCAGAGGCTAGAGAGCGCATCAGAAGAAATAAGTTACGGCGGCTAGGCCTAGATGTCAACACAAAAGCTCCAAAATATCACATGGACATGTGCCAAAAATCGGGCATAACTACTTCTCGAATAATTGATCGACGGCCCTTTGTGACTATAGAGGTAGGACAAGGAAAGAGTGTAAGGACTGTGAGAGCATTGGTTGACTCAGGAGCAGCAACTAGTGCAGTTAGACTTTCATACTGCCAAGACCTGCAATTGAACATCGAGCCCATAGAAGCCTATCTCATAGGTTTAGGAGGCATGGAAACCCCTTGTTTGGGAGAGGTGGAACTTCCCATCTACCTTCAAGATGTTCCAATAAAAGTCAAAATGCTAGTGTGTCATGATGAGGACCTCACAGAACCACTTGTCTTGGGTCAAGATTGGATTTACGACCATGCTGTCAACTTGAACCTAAGAAGTCAACTTCTTCAAGTTTGGGTATATAATCAATGCATTACATTAGAATTGGAGAATCGCATGCCCACTGACACTGACACCACACACTCTCTTTGTTCCTCTAAGGCTAATCTTCTCGAACAAGATGTTGTAGATGTCAAAAGCTCTATGATCCAGACGGACGCAATCACGGAAGGACAGTCGCAAAGGCAAGATGAACCTTCTTCTTGTTTTTCAAAGAGTAAAGCATCCACAGTAGTTCAACTTCAGAAGCAAGCAAAACAGTGCAAGACAGCCAGTCTATCAAATAGACAAAGAGCCTTCAAGAGGAAAGAAGTGTTGGGCATGACACAGATCTGGGTAAAGAAAGGAGTGCAACCATCGATGTTGCCTCAAAGATTCCCACCCAACCAGATCGACCATGAAAAAAGAAGGACCAAGCACCTACGACAGGCTCAAGCACGAAGAATCCAACAAATTTGGGTACCGAAGCTATCAAAGAAGGTCGACCACAATCAGGTACGAATTTGGGTGCCTAAAAAATTAGCTACAGCTCAACAAGGGCGATTACAGATGTGGGTACCCAAGAAGCTCTTACACGTACAAAGGCCTATGCTCCCCACCATGTGAAAGGCCTCAACAAAGAAGCCAAGGAAAGCAAAGGGTAAGAACAGAGCACAAAGACCAAAAGAAGATAAATTCAACCCTTCTACAAAAATAAGCAGGCACTCACCCAGGATATGGGTTTGGAAGCCAAAAGCACAAGCAACATCCACAGAACCAAGGGGCCAACCACATTGGATACCAAAGTTTGGACAGCATCCAAAGAAGAACTGGCCTGATGTGATCTCTACAGGGCCAAATACTATTCGGAAATGGGTTCCCATTAGGAGGATTACATCATTTCGAGATCCAATCGACACCTCCAAACAAAGAATGCATCAACTATGCGAGTAACATCAAAAGCCTCGACGTGCAGCAACCATGTGCCTTTGGCATAACCTTGTCTTCTGCACCATTGAGGTCATGCACTTCCAAAGTATGCATCAACATAGGGCCACATTACATGGCCGTGCACAGACACAATTGAGAAATCCCAGGCACATGAGACACAATTTTCACATGCAAAATATGTTATGGATACTAACCTCTTTCTTCTTGTTTGATGCCATCGTGTGCAAAAAAAAAAAAAAAAAAAAGAAAAAGAAAAAGGGCAAAGAAGAGGACTGTGCTTGAAAATGCTCATCAGTGAACTTTCAGCAAGGACATCCATCAACAAAAAGGACAAGCCGATGGTCAAACACCATGATGGAACTACAACACGAAGAGATGAAGATCAACGGACCCTTCACCATGGTAAGACGTGTATGTTTCAACAACACTATAACCATGATAGATTAGGAAACCTCTTCGTCAGCATACCCTTGAGCACTTAGCTCAAGACCCAATCCCTTGCACCATACTTCTTGCCATGCATTTTCCAAGTATGCATATGTAGGGCCACATTACAAGGCCATGCACAAGGCACATATTTTGTTCAACCCATGCACTAATGCACTGACCCACCATTCATTACGGGTTACAAGTACTTGGCATGAAAACTATGAAAAGCCATCTTTGGACGAACCAGACGACATCAAGATGACAACAAAAAGAACAAGGAAGCCATCCACCACCGAGAGTTGCTCACAATCAACATTGACCACCTCCTTTGAGCAGCTAGCAGTTTTGGAAAACTCACAAATGCACCATCCAGATGGCATACAAGGCAGAAGTACGTACAAAGGGACTACAAACTGCAAGAGATAACAGTGGCAAAGTGAAGAACCAGACAAACGACCAGGATACATTGGGAAGAGGGATCGCCCCTGTTGGACGCAAAGGATGCTACCTCCCAAGGTACTACATGGAATGACCACTACAACAAGGGTCTGTCAGGGACGACAGACTCAAGAGGGGGGGGAGTGTTGAAGCTCAAGATCAAGGACAAAGCATGGAAGCGCATCAAGGAAGTGGACACACAAGAAGAAAGAGCAAGTAGGGAGCTCCAAGAAGCACGTGTCAAATTTTCAGAAGAAATCCCTACAAAAATAGTGATTTTTATCACTAAAAAACCATTGTAAATACCATTTTCCATTTCTGTAACTCCATTTTGTTCAAGCCGAGGAGTCCTCGAGCTTGAGGAGTATTAGAACTACCATCCTACCAATTTTCATAATTTTTAGACTCCGTTTGAGCCCCCAAATAAGCCCTGGAACCTATTTTTTAACTAGGCCGGACACTAGGTCTGGACAGGGCCAAAACCACTCAAAAACTATAAAAAGGGCTGGAGAGCTCATTTTTGAGGTTAGCTTGTTGTAGATTTCAGCTTTGTAATAGAGCTCTTGTATAATCGAAGATCTTCCATTGTTCCACTCCCTGCTCTTACTTTGTGCGCGTGTGTGTGTATGTGTGTGCATGCTTGTGTGCTTTCACTCACGCACTTGTGCCATCACTTGCTCACGGTCTTCATACCGGTCCTCACGTCTCCACGGATTGACATTTATGAGGTGTATCTCCTCACGTTGGTACTCACCATTGTGCTAGAGTGACACATACCTAGGAACACAGAGGTAGTGAAGAACACCAAAGTGCAGTGCAATCTCACTTTGGAAGAGCTGCTTAAGGTTAGACCAGAAGTGTGGAAACATGTAGCCAAACAAGTACCAGAGATAGCAAAACCTCGTTCCCAGGTAGGATCACATAGGACAGTGCCAGAGATACCCTTGGATAAGATAGGAGACATGTGCGAAGGTGAAGAAGGGAACACCTATCTTCCCATTACCTACCAGGGGTACACCACCAAGGCAATTTTGGACTCACGTGCAGGAGTTGCAATTGCCACCACTTCCCTATGGAAGCGTTGGGGCAAGCCAGCACTCAGGCCAACGAGAATGAAATTGCAGATGGCAGATGGTCATATTGAGAGACCCTTAGGATTGCTAAAAGGAATAACTCTCACCACTTGTGGTATCGAGTTTGAGCATACATTTGCTATATGTGACTTCAACAAAAATCATGCCTATGAGATGATTTTGGGAAGACCATTTATGCGACAGTTGCAAGTGGTACAGGACTGGGGAACCAATTCTTTGTACCTGCAGCACTTAGGTGTTACGACCAAAGTCAATCTTAAAGATTACTCTCATAGAGATGTACCTCCTATCCAATGGAATCCCATCCATAGAGCCAAAGATGATACGGAATCGGTGCATTCCATGGGGTCAGGATCCTCTTGGATGCATGAAGACACCCACTTATGGATGTGCAAGGTAGCAGTAGAAGAAGAGAAGAGAGAGAAAGCCAGAGAGGTAGGTGCAAAAGAAAACCATAGATCAATTCAAAACCCAGCCTATGCACCTGTAGTCTTTCCTGATGAAGAATTTGAACCTCACGACTGGGCAGAAATTTTAGCAACCATGGATGTAGCCATCAATGAGGAACAATGGACACCTCACTGTGATGAGGATGGCTATGACATTTCAGTCTTCTCCATAGAGCCAATCATGGGAGAGGCAGTTCTAGAAGAATGCGAACCTAGCCTTGATGCATTTGAGGATGCAAGTGACTCCGATCTAGAGTCAATCATTATGGACCCACCATTTGCATCAGATGAAGAATACTTCCATGAAGTAGAATTTCAACCCCAGAGGCATGGAGAGCTTACAAATGATGTAAGATTAGCAACACATGTGACCCCGAAGGAAGAAGGGAAGAAACGAAAGAAGAGAGAAGTCTCACCAGAAGAGGAAGAATCTTTGTTTGAGGTCCTAGAAAATTTTAAGAAGTATGAGATAGATGATAGGAGAGTCATGATCGGAATGCCTAAACGAGAGGCACAATCAAGAGAGGCCTATGATAACAAAGAAACCACCAAGAAAATAGTAGTGGCCCTAGAAGAAGGAGAGGAGAGATGCACGTACATAGGCCATGACCTAACAGAGGAAGAAGAGCATGCGTTGATAGCCTTGCTAAGAGAATACAGAGATGTATTCGCTTGGAGTTACAAGGATTTGAAAGGTGTTGACCCTGATATATGCTCACACACTATCCCCATGACCTTAGATGCTAAACCCTCTAAGCAAAAGCCCTATACATATAACGATAATTACGCTGCTAAGATCAAAGAAGAGATAGATAGACTGGTTGAAGCTGGATTTATCTATGAAATTGAGCACACTGAATGGGTATCCCCCATCGTAGTGGTGCCCAAGAAAAATGGAAAGCTGTGCGTATGCATTAACTTGAAAAAGGTTAATGCAGCCACTATTCGAGATAACTATCCGCTTCCCATCACAGAGCATCTCTTAGAAAGAGTAGCAGGCAAGGAAGTGTACAGCTTCCTCGATGGATTTTCGGGCTACAATCAAGTCGCCATTGCTCCAGAAGATCAGCATAAGACAGCTTTTGCCACAGAATGGGGTATATTTGCCTTTCGTGTAATGCCCTTTGGGCTTACTAATGCTCCTGCTACCTTCCAGAGACTAATGTGCCATGTATTTAAAGAGTTCCTGAGGAAAAACTTAGAGGTCTATGTTGATGATCTTTGTGCTCATTCCAACATTAGACAAACCCATATCCCTGAACTTAGACAAATCTTTGACAAATGTAGAGAATATCAAGTCTGCCTGAACCCTAAAAGTGCGTTTTTATGGTCAGGCAAGGCAAGATTCTAGGACACATAGTGTCAAAGAATGGCATATCTACTGACGAAGAGAAAGTGAGAGCTATAGCAGAGCTACCTAGGCCAAGGAATGTCAAGGAAGTACAAGCTTTCATGGGGCATTGTGGTTACTACCGCCGGTTCATTCACATGTATGCTGTCATTGCAAAGCCCATGTACGGACTTCTGACAAACTTTGAGTGGACGGATGAATGTGAGAATTCCTTCCAGGAGCTTAAACGGCGATTATGTTCAGCACCAATCTTAACCACACCAGATTGGAATAAGCCATTCCATGTTCACGTGGATGCATCCAATTATGCCATTGGATGTGTGCTTGCACAACCTACTGGTAAGGTAACATGGATCTTCCAATTGCCTATGCCAGTAGACAATTGAATGCAGCTGAACGGAATTACACCACCACTGAGAGAGAAGGCTTAGGCATGGTATATGCAGTTAAGAAATTTAGACACTATTTGCTTGCAAATAAGTTTAAGTTTTTTACTGACCACCAAGCATTGTTATATCTCGTAAACAAGCCATGCAATACAGGAAGATTAGTAAGATGGTTTCTCTTACTAATGGAATAGGATTTCGAGGTTGTGGTAAGGAAAGGGAAGACTCATTTGAGAGCAGATCACCTTTCTAGGCTCACATCTGGAGAAGCCCCACAAGGAGTGTCAGATGACCTTCCTGATGCTTACTTGTTTAATTTGGAAGTGGTGCCGCAGTGGGCTAAGCCATTAGTTCCAGTATTGACATACGGGCCTAACCATCCAGTAGTAAACACACAAAATAGAGAGGTTGTGAAAGCCCAAAAGTATCACATCATAGTAGGAAGCATGTACAAGCACACAGATCAAGGAATCTTGGCTTGTTGTGTGGAAGAGGACGAGTACAATAAATGGTTGCATTTAGCACATGTAGGTGCGTTAGAGCAACACTACTCAAAGCAACAAACCTTACAGACACTAAGGAGACTCGGAGTACATTGGCCAACTATGGAAGCTGATGTCCAAAAGTTGTGCAAGGAATGCCCAATCTGCTGCACTAAACCACCTGTGGAACATGCCACTCTTTATCAAGTGTCCCTAGTGCCAGATTGGAGTGAACCACTAGTATCCTTCCTGAGGACGAAAACATTCCCTCCATACATGACTCTGGCTAGGAAAAGGAGTTTAGAACAAGCAGCCCAGGATTACTCACTCATTGGTGATAATCTATACAAGCGTGGTAAAGATGGTTACCTGAGGCTATGTGTCCATGAAAGTGAATACCTCAAGATCTTGGAAACTGCTCACCAAGGTGTAGCAGGAGGACACTTTGGACCAGATCGGGTGATCAAGGCAATACTATTTGCGGGCTTCTGGTGGCCGACCCTTCACATGGACGCACATGCCTATGTGAAACGATGTGATGTCTGTCAGAGAACTCAGTATCCTATACGTAAAGATGAGATGCCACTGAAACCTATGATGGGTGGATGTGCATTCTCTAAGTGGGGAATAGACTTCCTAGGTCCTATTAATCCCCCAGCTAAGGGTTCCCATGCAGAATATATCATTGTTGCGACAGACTATCTAACTAAGTGGGTAGAGGTAAAAGCCACAACGAAGAACGATGCTCAAACAACTGCTAAATTCTTGTTTGAAAATGTATTCACTAGATACAGGCTACCTATAGAGCTAGTTAGTGATAGGGGTACTCACTTCTTGAACGAAGTGATTGAAAATCTACTCCAAGAATTCTTGGTAATATATAAGAAGTCTGCCCCCTATCACCCTCAAGCTAATGGACAAGCCGAAAGCACCAACAAGATCTTATGCAATGTACTGACAAAATTAGTGAACAATAAACGCTCTGATTGGGATAAGCAGCTACACCATGCTGTTTGGGCATACCGAGTCGCCTACAAAACGGTACTCCAAGCCACCCCCTTTCAGATGGTATTTGGCCAAAATGCGGTGCTACCCTTGGACTTCTTGATACCTACATTGAAAGTAGCACAAGAGCACGAATGGACGGGTCATGAACTCTCCTCTAGACTTTTTGACCTTGAACGATTAGGAGAAACAAGACTGAGAGCAGCTGCAGGGATATATGCAGCTAAGAAGAGACAGAAGGCATACTTTGATGCCCATGTGAAGGATAAGGGCTTGAAAGCAGGAGATCTAGTTTTAGTTTACACATTGAAGCAACATGCAAGGAAGCTAGAAAAGAGAGGCTACGGACCTATGATCATCAATAGGATCTCCACGAGTGGAGCAGTACAACTAGCCACTTTAGAGGGTGATGTTCTCCCAAACTATATTAGCGGATGCAGAGTCAAGTTATATCAGGAACCCCTCACAGAGGAAATGCTAAGTCGACTCAACACTGCTAAGAAACGCAAAGAGGAAGAAAAGCGAATTCGAGAAGAAGCTCAAGCAGAAGCCCTAGAGCGCATCCGGACAATGAAATTAAGAAGACAAGGTAGAGAGCACCCTAGGCAAGATGCATACGCAGATCAAGGATATGACGTGGCTATGTGTGAAGTTTCAGGTGTTAGCTCACATAGGATAACTGATCGACGCCCTTTCATAACCTTAGATATAGGACAAGGAAAGAGTGCAAGGACTGTAAGAGCCTTGATTGACTCAGGTGCAGCCACTAGTGCTGTTAAATTGTCTTACTGTCAAGAGCTGCAATTAACTGTCAATCCTGTGGAAGCATATCTCATAGGATTGGGAGGCGTGGAAAACCCTTGCATGGGCGAGGTGGAACTTCCCCTCTATATTCATGATGAGGCAATGACAGTTAAAGTACTAGTGTGTCAAGATGAGGATCTCACTGAACCTCTTGTCTTGGGTCAAGACTGGATCTATGACCAAGCAGTCAACTTAAACCTAAGAAGTGGACTTCTTCAGGTATGGGTGAATCAGACTAGAATTACAATTGAGTTAAATAATGGAGCACTCAAGGAACTAGAAAAGACACGGACTCCTGGTCCCTCCAAGGGTACACATGAAGTTGACCATACTGTTCTTGTCCAAGGCTATGTGATGCAGAAGAATGAAGATCTCAAAAAAGGAGTCAGAACCACAATGGAACTCCCTTCTTTTCCAAAGACCAGAAGGAGGCAACAACTAAGGGCAGATCAATCACTGAAGACTCTCCAAGCGAGAGACCAAAAGAACGCGCGAAGCAGAACAACTCAGCCGATGAAACAAATGTGGGTGCGGAAAGACGAGCTGCCGGCTGTAACTAAGCGGCAACAACGGTCTCAACTTCCTATTAGTAATCAACGACTTGATGCTAATAAGAGGACTCCTAAAACCTCTGTTGAGAAAGTGAAATCTATCTGGGTACCCAAGAAGTCGATGAAGGCGGACCCACAATCAAGACAAATTTGGGTGCCTAAGGCTTGCTTGCGGGCTCAACTAGTCCCACACAATTCACATCTTACACGACATAGTTCACTTGCTCAAGCAGCCGCCACCCACTCTTGTCTGATACACTCGAACACACCATTAGGGGAAAAAATGAACCCTGAATGGGCCTTTTAGATTAAGGAGTGATTAGTGATGGACCAATCAGAAGAGGGTGGTGGCCACAGTCTATGCCCTATAAAATACTAGGCTGAAGGGTGGAGAGGGGACATATTTCTCCCTTATTTAATGAGCTGCCTCTAGAGAGAGAATGAATCTCGTAACTCAGTTGGGCCCAAAAATTCAAAATTTCTGAAAAGTTAAAAAACTCATCATAACACCTGAAAATGGACCCCCCATTACTTTTTAGGGTCAAAAGTACTCTTTTTGACCCCAAATTCAAAATCCGTGCATGTTTTGAGCTGAAAAAAATGAGTTTTTTCAAAAATACTCAAAAAAGAGTTATTTCCCTCCTAAACCTCACATTTTCATACCCAGGTCCCAAAAAGTCATCTTTTCCCACTACTTTCACTCTGTAGCACACCATTGAAGCTCCTGTTTCTACACTCCAACCTACCTGCATCTCCTATCTCGAATTACTCTTGTAGCTTGAAGACCTTTAGCTTCAATGGCAACATCTAAAGCTTCTAGGCGACCAAAAGATGAAATCCTCACATTAAGATGTCACAATATCAAAGCCACAGATGGGCAGTGGCTATCACATGAGTACTCCAAAGGTGCATGGGTGTACATGCAACCCTCTAGAGTTGGGCCTCATCGAGTTAGAGATCGTGGAAACTTAGATCTTCATTGGAAGGGAAAGTTACTTGGCTTCAAGAAGCATAGAGACAATGGGATGGTTGCTATTGTACAACATGTTTTTACAATGGCAACTATGAAACTTGAAAACTCTAGTAGTATGAGATATCCTGTGAACTGTAAGTATTACTCTACAATATTTTATGTTTTCTTGTGTCGGATATATTTCTGAACTATTTAGATATGTTTTTGTTTGTTTCAGATGTATTTCCTTCTACTTTGGTGGAAGAGCAACCACTTCATAGTCTTACAGGTACTTTCCAGGCATTGCATGCAGATGTTGGTGCACTAGTCTTTCCAAATATATCTCCTGCTCAACTTTACCATGATAGATTTTTCTTTTACACACATAGATATGTTGTACCCTCTACAATGAATGGTTTTGGAAGGTTAGAGAGAATTGAAGTACATTCTCTTCTTAGCTTGGAGTGGCCAAAACGTGATATATGGTCCGTATCATCTTTGAAGCAAAAGATGGTAATGGATATACATAACTCTTTGAAATTCACAAAAGTGTCTAGGTCTATAGGTTTGCACTGGTCTTTTCCCATTCATTGTTTTGTATATTTATTCCAAGGATTCTCATTCCAAGAGACTTCCACCATGTTCATGTGTAAAGATATCACATATGAGCAAGTCGAAAGTCTTCTTGGTGAAAATTGGGGTTTGATGGAAGGAATTGCAAAAGGTGATAAATATCTCTGTAAAATAGGTGGAACAGGTATAGCATTTCGATATTTGAAACAACGTACTTCATTATACATCAAATTCTACTATGATCGTTGGATGTGCAAACTTGGCAAATGGATACCATTTCAAAGTTCAGAGGGATCTTTGCATTCATTTGAAATAAAGCTTAGATTGCCCAACAATGAAACAGAAACTATTTTAGTGAATAATCATTGGACCTTGGCTAATCTGAGAGAACACTTGATGATTATGGGGTTTGAAGGACTAACTCAATCCATCTTCAAAATTCAAGGACATAAGGTGAGAAATGTTTCATGTTTTTGTTAAAGTAATCTTTTTGTTATTGTTTATTTTACTTTAATGACTTCAATTTGTTGCAAATTGATTACAGGTGGGCAGAAGAATGGAATACAAAATGAAAGTCCCTGTAGATTGGAGCAAAGATGGAACAGAGCTCTCATTGTCATAGTTCTTTTGCAACCTGATAATGTCACTTCTTGGGCCCTAGTCATTGTATCTCATGGTTTTTGCACTTTCAAGAACCTTGTAAAAAGTAGGACAATTGATTCATGTTAGATATTGTATATACCTTATTCTCTGCAATGATAATTTCAAAACTTTTGGAATGTCAAAAATTCAGTTCACTACTTTGAAATGTGGTTGCCCATGTTTTTTTCTGTGCATTATTTTGTCATCCGAAACTCATTTTTTGAAATTGCACTTCTTTATTCTATACTTTTAAAAGTGGGCCCAGTCAATTTAAAAACTTGAAACTGCTATAAAAATGGCTCTATGTGCTCATTTCTCACATTTGCACTCTCAAAGAGCTAGAAAGCACAGACTGCAAGCCTCTAGAAATCTCGCGCGCAAGCAATGGCTGCTAGCACTTCCACTCCCATGAAATCTCCTCGAGATTTATTCATGGAGTTTTTGGAAACTACAGACTACAATGGTCGTACGGATTTGTATGACCTAGTCTGTAGAGTCCCTAATCTTGAAGGGACAATAGCCATGAATTCCGATGTGATCGATGAGATCACAGATTTTATGGAACTCTATATTTTAAGATATGCCATAGATATTCCAGCATATGAGTGTAAATGGGTCCCCTGTGACCTGCTTTTTTACATTCATAAAGGAGATGAGGCATTTGCGAAGCGCTTAAAGCGTTTCATGGCGATTGCTGAGGCTTCAGGGCACCTGTTAGATGACACAGTGCCCTTAATTAAACACTTAAATAAGAAAAGGAAAATGGGAAGAAAATATCTTTCCTACATAGCAACAACAATCTTTTTTGTCAATGAGGAGCCCGAACCTTCACCCATGGACCTACCCCATCTTGTTACTGGGGGTTTTGTAGATGACAAGAAGGAACCCCAGACAGAAGCTCTCAACTTATTAGAAGAGAGTCAAAAAATTTCCAGAGAATTTCCTCAAGGAGTAGTGGACAAATTAAAGGAAGCCAGTACACAGAAGAGTCCACCCTCCAACTTAGACCCCGTGGAACCCACTCTACCAGAGGTAGAGATGGAAATGTTTTCAGTTGTACTTGTTGATGGAGAGGAATTTTTGTTCCTACATGATATTGAGAAGGCATTCGGTCTACGCCTCGACGAATGCCTTAGTATTTTCAGCTCAAGCTCGGATGTTCCCATGGACAACACTTCTGACATTATCGAAAAGGCAACAATTCCACTTGGTGAATCAGTTGCGGACACCATTGCATTTGTGTGTGAAGAGATTTTGAGCCATGCCAACCAAGATGCCAGTGAAGAAGATCTAGCCACAGCAAGGGAAAGAATTTTGGAGAAGAAGATTCCAACATCCCCTGTTGTGGAGCAAAGTGGCATGGCCCATTCATCAATTCCACTAGATGCAATGGGAAGAGGAGAGGATGAAGACAGGCTTCAAGATGTAAGTCTCTACTGACATTTATGGTTGTCTCATATTCATACAAGATGTATCTATTTAATTTTATGATTGTCTATGTGCAGGAAACAATTGAAGTGGATAAATTTGCAGCAAGGAGTGGTGGTGACCGTGTTTCCCGGGGCCATGGCTCTTCCTTGGCACAGTACATTGGAAAATTGCCAAAGGAAGATTTTGTAATAATCCACAAGGACTTTTCCCCTCAAGGACACTTCATGACTTGGTGTATGAAGGCCTTGAGTAAAGTTTTGTGCCTATCTACAATAATGCAAGGGACCAATTGTATATTTCTAGTTAGGAAGTCCCTTGCCCTTACTACCCTAGGAGTTAACTTTAGAGGAAAAATATTAGGTCAAATAGGAATAGCTTTGGGTCTTGGATTGACAGACCCTCAATTAATATCCCAATCAGTTTTGACTTACCAATTGCCTCTATCTTTTCAGAGAAGAAAGAATGTAGTGGAGAGGCTCAAGGCCTAGAGCCAATTGTAAAAACTTTATAATACCAATGTTTTGTTTTTCCAATTTCCATGTGCATTCAATCTATTATATCTTTATGGTTTGACAATCTCATAACTTTTGCACAGTTTAATCAGTCTTTTTCCATTGTTTCTTGTAATTTGTGTTGCCCAAAATGCATGGAATGGCTAAGGAATGCAAAAAAAAGGCCTGCCACAGAAACGCGGGGATGGGCCCTGCAAAACTTTTGCAGGGCCCATCCCCGCGTTTCTGTGGCAGGCCTTTTTTTTGCATTCCTAGGCCATCCTATGCACTAAGTTACCTGTATTGCAAGTCTATCTTCTCAATTAGCACCTTCACTTGGGGAAATGTGGAACACTCTTCTTATATGCAATAATTAGAGAAAATTAAGACTCCTCTGGGTGCATATAAGCATGCAGCAGTAAATCAGTGCATGTATGTATGTTCATAAACATTTCTTAGCTATTGGTCAGGGGTTTAGCATGCAGTGCACTCTAGCCAAGGCTAATCATATGCCCCCATGTGCATGGCATGGGTTTTCATGGCTTGGAAATGCCAAAAAAAGGCCTGCCACAGAAACGCGGGGATAGGCCCTGCAAAACTTTTGCAGGGCCCATCCCCGCGTTTCTGTGGCAGGCCTTTTTTTGGCATTTCTTGGCCATGAAATGCATTAAATAGCATTACCACTTACAACAAGTACAGAAAAAAGAATGATACAACTATGAAAAACACTTCAAAGATGTACTGGAAAAACACACCTACAAACATAGGAGAAATAAACTTCAAAACATGTACACTAAGAGATAAACATTTAGGAGAGCAAATATGACAAGACAAAGATTATATTCATCATTTGGGTTTTACAAAATATTCATCGTATGGGATATACAAAAGGTTATCCAAACAAGGGAGTACAAATTATGGTTAATGGTTATTCCCTCTAATTCTCCTAGCTAGCTGCAAATCTTTAGGTTGTATTGTCACTCTCTTTGCATGGATGGCACATAGGTTAGAGTCCTCCAACATTGATATAAGATACGCCTCTGCAGCTTCTTGTAGAGCTTCAATGGCTATCCCTTGGATAGGAAGTCCAGCGCAATAGCGTTGGATCTCTTCCTTCACAACTCTTGCAAATGACCTTCGTGGAATCAGAAGCTCCACAGACTTTTGATAGTGTCGAATCTCCGCAAAGGCTCTGGTTTGCTTTCTGCGCCTTTGTGGTGCTCTTGCATTTGGGGGGATGTTGGGTTGTGGTCGTTGTGGTCTACGACGTGGTTGATAGTTCTTCTTTCTTCTTGGAGGACGCCTAGATGGTCCTGCCTCATCATTTACTTCCTCTGCCCGACCTTGCTCTCTTTCTTCATCGGTTGGTCTTTGTCCTTGTCCTGGGGGGAGTGTCTTGCCTCCTTGTGTTACTCGATGGTTCACGGGGATATCATCATTGTTCCATGGTGGCTCATTTATACTTTCTTCATCTGAGGAACTCGATAAATTTGATGTCTCAATCACAACTCGTCTATGTCCTCGTTGTTTGGGCCTTGCCTTCACTGGTGTCCTGATTGGGGGCTCATCATGAGATGCAGAAGGGGAATAATTTATTTCTTGGGATACATCTCTCTCTGGTGAACCTTCATCCCCCCGCGATGCAATGCTACCGGACTGTGTCCCTGCACCTGAGTTTCGTCTTGAAGAGTGGCTTGTGGTTCGACGCTTCTTGTGGGGTGTCATCCATGTTGGGCGCTGAGTACCTTGCACATGGCTAGGGTAGACGACATGATCCTTCCTAGCAGTCTGCTTTGTGCGTGCCATTCTCTTAGATTGTAAAGTGGTAAAATGAGGAAGGACACCTCTATTTATAGGCTTTCACTTAAGAATTGTCCTGTTCACATTTAAATGGATAAAAATTAGTTTTAAGACATTAAAAGTATATTCACAAAAATAGTAGAATTTTATTTGAAGTGAAAGGGGTTATAAAAACCTTGAAAAGTATAATGCATTTTAAGAGTTTGGAAATTATTTCCAAGCAGAACCCTCGCGGACTCTTTGTGAACGCCATTGGGCATGATGTTCGGGTCCTCACGATGACATCCACTTCTCTCTTGCAATATCATGTTGTAGCTTTCGTGTAATCTTTGCTAGTTGTGACTCACATGCCTTTTCCATTACATATTTTCTAGCAAATGTCGCACGAAAGAACCAATTGAACATTTCTTCTGAATAGTTTGATTGGAGTAGACCACCCCCATGACGAGTGTTTTTAAAGTAAACACCTCTAGCCCTGTAATGTGACTTCTCCATTCCTTGTGTACTAAAAATGTCCAGTGACCCATATCGATTCATAAAATATGCTCCATGTGCAAAAAGAATATGCTATGATCTGGTCAATAAGATATACACATAGTGTTTAAGAGCAAATAAAAAAATGTAAGCGAAACTTACTATGTAATGTGTAATGTTGCTTTCTCCCCAAGATAAGATGAATGACTGTGTAAACTCCTTCAAAGTCACTTGGAATAATTCTCGTTGTGAAGCATTAGTGGAAGCCAAACACATCAAATGTAACAATTGATCGAATGATGACCAAACCTTCTTTCGCTTGTTAATGAGATCAACCTGACTATCATTGTCAGTTGTAATTGAACAGAGGTCCTTCCAAAGCTCCCATTTCCCATCATCTTGACTATTCACATCTTTTTTAAAGAAACGTCGTGCCTTCTTCCCAGTCATTGAAACTTGTTGTAAAATCTCTTGAGACTCACCATACTTCTTAACAACTAAAGATACGTGGCCACCATGACAACCTATAGAATTCAAAAGATCTTCTATTTTCTGGATTGCTATTATAGACCTCTCTAGTGGTTTCATTGCAAATGCATATTCAACATGGAGCTTCAAAAGCCTATCAAAGATCCTCATGAATGCATGCAAAGTACAAAAGTGAACATTGACTAATGGAAATGGGATAATGGGGTTCCAATCATTGCTTATTTTATCACGAGTCGGTTTCTGTAACATTGGACACCTCAAAAGTGATATCTCCCATTCCCTGTGATTCAATGAGTCTGTTTCATCAATTTCTTCAGAGTCATCAACTCTCGTCAATGCCCTTGCATGTTTAGACTGTCTCTTAGATCCTTTGTAACCTTGTGTACAATATGGGCAAGGATAGAGAGAAGATGCTCCTTGTTTACAACCTAACATGCATTTTATACTCTTAAGGTCTCCACCCAAATGCCATTCTACATCAAAATCACCTATATCATCTACAAAAAGCTTTTGCCCATGTATTTGAGAAGAGATTACTTCCGTAATCCACGGAGTCCTACTAAAAATCCATGAAATAACATTATTTGTTTCTTTGGGAACTTCTATAGCACCTAACCACCAGATATCTCTCTCTGATTGCACACTGTAAGTCAAATGGTCCCTCTCTCCTAAAGTTTCATCACTCATTGCATGGTCCATAATTTCGTTCATTAGCGTCACACTCAACCTTTCTAGTCGCCGACCCTTTATGATTTGACACTCATCAAGCTTCAGTATGAACTTTAACTTAACATTACAGTCTGCACAAAAGAGAAAACATTATCTTAATATGACACTTGAATGCAATAGAACTTCAACACCAAATAAAAGGTAGTAGGGGTACCTTTGATTGTTGAACTATAAAAGTGAACCATTGCTTGTTGAAGCTTCTGAAGATCCACAAATATATTGTTGAATTTAGTGTAAGTAAATCCTTGTGTAGATAGGATTTTTGATTGCTTCTTGGGAATATTTGGATGAAAAATAGAGGCAGGCATAGTTTCTTCTATGAATAAATATTGTCCAATAGTACGAGTCACATCCTCATTTGAAGTTTTTTTATTGATAGACAATTTATATGGGCATGGAAATATACTTTGAGAAATACCTTGTGATTGTAAGGCTTGCCTGAGAAGGGTGTACATTGCAGTATACCCATTTCTACTGATGCCTGCTTCGTCACATATTGCCTGCACATCTTGCACTGTGATAAGATTTTTTAACTTCTTTGAAAACTCAGCTTCAACAACAACTCTAATACACTTTCCTATGCGTGAGTCTAAAGCAGAAGTGATTTCTTTGGTGTTTATACAGCTATTCATCAGCTTGAATTGGTCTTGTGTTGTTGATGAAGCAGTTATGTCTTCAATAAACGACCTACACAATGAAATATTCCATTACAAATCTTCATTAAAACATATAAAAGTAAAACAAACACTCACCTTGTTGCATATATACGTCGTTTGCGTGCTCCACCACCTTTTGAAAGAGCTTCAAAGGATGACAATGATCTTTTCCTATGTCTCATACCAAGTGGAGTCTCTTTCAGCTGCTGGAGATTGGCAGTTAACTTTGAAATTGTGCTTTGTTTTGCTTCAGTATCCTGTTCCAAATCTGCAAGTTGTTTTTGTAAAGATATGATTGTGCTTTCTAAAGTGACCACCCTCATATGATGGATGTGATGTTGTTGGAACCAATACTTAGCAGTAGCAAGTGAATGTGTAGATAATCTCTTGCAGTAACCTAATAGTCCAGCTTCACCCGCACCAATGAACTGAAGTAAAGTTGAGAGGTTATGGAATGTTGGATGGTAAGAAGATATTGGATCAAGAGGATAGAGTGAACCATGAGCCCAAAGATCAATACTTTTTTCTCCAGCTGCACGACGTTCATTTTGAGAATTGGCATCATTGTTGCATCGTGTATTTGGAGCAAACTCTCTAGGCACACGAACATGGATACTTGTTGATGCAGGAGCATGAGGACGTTCTACTGTGAAGTTTGTGATACATGTCAACACCATCTTTGCTAATGACCAACAATATCAAAAACAAAGATGAAAAACTGGTTGGAAGGGAGTCTAAAGCATAGGTTTTGCTCAAAAAATGTGTTTTCTTGTATGTGTATGGGTTAAAGTGTATTTTTCCACTGAGTATGGCTGAAAATGATGAAATTTGAAAAAAGTCATTTTTTGGGGGAAGCATAGTCACGGATTTGATGATGTGGCACTTACTTTTGGAGGGAGTTTGAAAATTATACTTTTTCTAAAAGAAACTTCAGAAAATAGGCCCAAAAAAGTAACTTCTGACATATATATTAAAAAATAGGCTCTTTTGAGTTAATATACACTGAAAATGAGACTTTTTAAAAAAACTCATTTTTTTATTCAAATACATGTACGAGTTTGATGATGTGGAAAGTAGATTCTCTTTCTCTCTCTCTAGAATAAGAAAGAGAGAGGCCTATTGAAGCCTAAAAAAAAGCCTACTCCAGCCTACTAAAAAGTGCCCTATTAAATGCACTTTGTCCCCTTAAACAAGAACAGAATTAAGCTTAATCCCTAAAAATTAGGGATCCTTACAAGGCCCATGCAGGGTTCATTTTTTCCCCTAATGCTGCCACCTAGAAGCATGCACAGACTCACTCGTAGATGGGTCCCAGTGACACAACTACTCCCAGCAAAATTACTCATGCAACCCTCTCGAATCTCCACAAAACCAATACCAAAAGCCATTCATGGTGTTTGGCAACCTAAGACTTGTAATAAACCCCCCGACCCCAATCTGTGAATTCATCCCCACTTACTAACTGCATTAGTCTCCTAGGACTATCCAAGCATTAACTACACACACTGTCATCGTGCACTCACTAACCACTGACTCATAACCTACCTCATGTTAATATTGTAACGGGGACAACAACGGGATTATTCTGTCCATTACGATGTTAACATCTGGTTCTATATTCTCACAGAACCAACAAGCAAGCAGGGCCATGGTAGAAGCCGGAGGTGCCAGTTCTCACGCCGGATCCAGCGCACAGATTGTGGATATAGAAACACTCCTCCTCAAACCACATCTCACCGAAAGACCGCAAGAACTTCAAGCTGTGCATGTGCTCCCAATTCAGGATCCTCCTCAGGGACACACCTCTCAGGTGGGCAAACACGCTGATTGGTTCAGTGATGTTGCAGGACCATTAGGTGATGGAACCTATTTCTGGGAAGCTGAATTGGAATTTAACGGTAAATGGGGACGCTACCATTTCTTCACGCGCGAGTTTGAGAGCTATCAAAATGCTGAAGTCATGCGTTCAGTATGGACCAAAGCCGGCTTGGACAGTTATTTCAGGGCCCACTTACCAAAGCCGGATTTCTTACGTTGTTCTTATTTTATCAGTACCATCACTCCAAGCAGGGCCAAGGGAGGCGACAGCACCTTTGTGTTACCCTCACTGCTGCCGGGCCATGAACTTAAAAGATTCAAGCTGACCCTCAATCTGGTACGAGAAGCATTGGGCATGTATGGTATGCACATCCCCACTGAAAAGGAAACAATGGTTCCAGGCAGAATGAAACATAAAGATCTCAATAAGCTGAAGGATATGGTAGCAATGACACCAACCATTGCTCTGCACCTACGGATCGTCATGCAGCATTTTGCTTTCCCCGCCCAGGAAAGATTCACGATGCCCCCAAAGAAAATATGGTTTAGCTTGTATCTGGCAGAGACAGAAAGCCTCCCCATCAACGTACCACATTGGATCATAGATCAGATTCACCTAGCCCATCAAAGGTGGAACAAGAAGCAGAAGAATGTGCTTCACGGGTGTTGTGCTCTAACCAAGATAATCTACCGATGTCTTGCCTATGACGTGCCTATTCAGCGGGCACTCATATGGCCCCGGGCCCAGGAATTCCAGAGAAGGCTATCAGCGGCAGGTCCCCCATCAAAGAAGATGAGAGGGGGAGTCCAATTACCCTGCGCTCAACCAAGGGGAGCCACCACTACACCAGAAATTACCCCTTCCCAAACACGACGCATTAGGCCATTCACCATCCGACTACCAAGACCAAGTACAGAGGGACCCAATCTGGTGTTTCCACCCGTCCCATCAGATTTGGAATTTCCACAGGGCTTTACTCTCAATGATCTCACTGATGAAGAAGTGGCTAGACTAATCTACGACTCTAATCTCGAAACGGAGGCAGAGCGAGCTCAGGAACCACAACCCCATACAACAACATCAGCCCCCACCCAACCACAAGTTGTAGAAGTCGACGTCGAGGAACAAGAGACCGAACAAGAGGAAGAAGCTTACGAGGAACAAGAGTATGACGAACTTTCAGAGTTAGCAAGTGCCCCTGCGTATTCGGCACAAATAAAAAGACTATATCGAACCATGCAGCTAGTTCAAGAACAGCATAAAATGTCACTTGAAGCAGGCAAAAAACTCATGAACCAATTGCTAGCAGAGGAAGGCGTGGACGATATGTTCATTGAGTCCATAAACCTACATGCCGATGCAGTAGGATTGGATGAGGCCATTCATGAGGCAATGGCCTACATTCACCGATTTGAGAAAAGAGTTCCCGCTCGTCCCATGAGGTCTGGGAAACAAATTCATATCAATGTATCAGCACTAGGAGAGACAACGCAAGCAGACGAACATCAGGAAGCACCACTGTCACCACCCTCCTCACCTCTCACTACACAACTCACTCCACCACATGACACTAGCACCACCACGTCCACTACCACCACAATTGTCATGGGAATTCCACTCTCTCCGGGAATCCAATTCGGGGGAGTCACCATGCCCACTTTCACCACTCTCTTCACTAACGTCACATCCACCCCACCCACGATCCCCATCTACACGGTCACTCAAACAGTTGACACTATCAAAACATCTCCTGCCACTGCACCGCTCCCTCCTCCCATGCCACCTCAATCTCCCATACCCCCTCCACCCACATCTCCACTTGCATCCACATCATTCACAACTCCCTTTCCCGCTCCCATTCCCCCTGCATCTTCATCCCTCCCTGCATCATTTAATGTAAATAGTATATTTCTAGCGTTAAATCAATGTGTATATCAGCTTCAGAATGAGTACAGAGCTCTAGACGGCCGGTATCAACAACTGACAACACATCACCAGAACTTACAAAGGCAATTTAAAATTTTGGAAGAGGAAAATGCAGATGTGAATCAACGTATACAACGCTTGAGCAGGCTCACCAAACACTATTGGAGGCACCCCAACCATCGACAGACTCAGGCGTCAAACAACTAGAAGCTTTGCTCGAAGTATACCAGGCCGATAACCTACGAGTCAGACGTAACTTGGCGCTACTCAGGAAACATATGGCCACAACACTTGAGGAGAACAAGAGACTGCAGAAACAAAATGAAGAGAATCTGGAAGCGGCAATGGAAGGCTCTCCCCACGAGATAGATCCAGAGCAGTTCAAAGCAGTTCCCACGGAGACGATGAAAACCATTTTGGAGAGCTATGCAGATCTTTTGGAAGCCCACGATGACTTAGAAAGAGAACGTCATACACTACAGAGCAGACTTAAGGAACAGGAAGAACAACCGAAGAGTGTCCCATCAACCTCTACCTCAGACGAAGTAAAGGCCTTAACTGAGCAGGTAGCAGAATTACAAAAGAGGTTACTGACATACGAGAGGCAGCCCTCTCCAGTAGTAGAACCAGTGCCAGAAGAGTTGGTCCCTATTGAGGTAGATGATTCGTACGAAGAACCATATGTTCCCATGCCAATGCCAGGCGGGCAATGAACCTCAGAGGGACTAGACACCTTGGAAGTGGAAGCACCCGAGTGGCTTCAGACACTGGAAAAGACAGCGAACAACCATGAAGAACGGGTGGCCATTCAGATCCAATCACTAGCAAACCTAGAAGAAACTGTCATAAAGTCAGAATATTTCAGAAGCATGTCTCATCATAGATGGATCGGCACCAATAATGACCAATATGTGCCATACTGCATACTTTTGGCCGATTACAACGCCGAAATTCAACGACAATGCGGCAAGCCTCCCACATTTGCTACACAATTTGGTCCAGACGATATACCGGAAAGTGCTAAGCGTGGGTCCATCCATCAACCCACCTGGAGGATCAGGCTTTTGGAAACATATCCTAAAATGGTCTGAACCTGGAATAATATGCCGTTGTTTATTAAATATAATCCTTGTTACATTCCAGTTTTTCAACGACGCACCTAGCCTGAATTCACTATTGCCGTCAGAGACATCAAAGCCTGTGCAAAATGGTTAAATTACGTTTATCTAGCACCTCCACGAGGACCCCCCACGGTGAACTACATGATTTCTACAATCCGTCACTGGAGCATTCGGCTACGCAATAATCCCGATGTGATGGCCCAGATGTGTATGAAAATATTTGAATTAATGCTGATCACTTTCAGGACGTTTAAGAATATTAAGGACCCCCACTTCTCAGGAGCTGGCTTTGTGACAAGAAACCAGGATCTGGTGTACGATTTGAGTACCACCCCATCAATTGAAGTAATATATGCTTGGCACGCCAGAATCAAGTACCTCCCAGCCTGCTTTAAACAGACATTTGAGGAGATGTTCATCACAGGATTCTGGGAATATCACTCCGAAATCTTTATACCCAGACCATCACACCTCCTCCAATTATTTGCTGTGGAGAGAACTATTTACTCCGAACAATTGAGGGTGCCTCATCCAGATGTTCCCGGACCTGTGAATTGGGATGATTTGCTCACAGATCTAACACGCGGCTTGCGACTCGAAGAACACCACCTAGCCTCCGATGTCGTCCAATATTATGTTCAAAAATCCTCTAGACAAGGGTCTGTCAGGGGCGACAGACGCGAGAGTGGGGGGGGTGTTGGCAGCAGTCAGGGAACCGAAGGAGCCACAAGACGAAGAGAGTCAGAGCGAAGGGACAACACAAGCAGACACGGCAGTCAAAGAAGATCTGGCAAGTAGGCCAATAATTTTCTTCATGAAGAAGCAAGTACGAGCATTCACGCAGATCTAGCACTAAGGCAACCTTTAATTTTTCAAAACCCTTACACCAATTAAAAGTGATTCTCATCACTAAAAACCCCTGTAAATACCATGTTCACCTTTTTGTGGCTCCATTTTGTGCAAGCCGAGGAGTTCTCGAGCTTGAGGAGCCTTAGAAGTAGTTGCTTACCAATTTTCGTATTTTTTAGATCTCGTTTGAGCCCTCAAATAAGCCCTGGAACCTAATTTTTAACTAGGCCGGACACTAGGTCTGGACAGGGCCAAAGCTAGTCAAAAACTATAAAAGGAGCTAGAGAGCTCATTTTTGAGGTTAGCTTGTAATTGAAATGAACTTGTAAGAGCTTTTTGAAAGTAATCTAAGAACTCCATTGCTTCTCACTCTTTGTCTTGCCGTGTGTGCGCGTGTGTGTGTGTGTGTGTGCATGTTTGTGTGCTTCTCACTCACGCACTTGTGCCGCCACTTGCTCGAGGTCTTCATACCATCCTCACGTCTTCCCCGATTGACATTAAAGGAGGTGCTACTCATCACTGAGCTACAAAGGACGAAGACCTTATCCAAGATCTGATCTTAGGACAAGATTGGATTTTTGAAAATGAAGTCAGCATACACCTCGCACAGGGATACATATCAGCCAAAGTAGGGCACAAAGAAGTCTTCAGTCTTTTGGAAGCTAGACCATCCTAAATAATTAGCACAATCTTACCTCAGGAAGCACACCTAAAGGAGGTTAGAGAAGAAGGTTCAGGCAAGGATGTGTCTCATGAGTATCGTAAGCTATACTTGCCTGCAAGTAGTGAGGTTTTGCATGATTCCGTAACCAATTCCTCCACATAACATGAACTTGAGAGAAAAAGTAAGGACACTTCTTCTCAGCCCTCAAACACTATAAGGAAAAAAATGACATGGATATCAATGACTAGAATACCACCTCGAATGAACACATGAGTACAATGGGTATGCAAGGATAAGCTGTCTCCACATGCAAGTATGACGCAGGAGCATATCGACCCTTCGCTCAAAGAGCAATGAAATAACCACTATTCAAAATCTCAGTGGGATAAACCAATAATTCTTCACATGTGGATTCTAAAATCATTGGTAGAGGCTTAGAAATCACAGCAACATATATGGATTCTGAAAATGGTCGGGAGCACAACGATTCAAGAAATCAAAAAACTCAAGGAAATATCATACCAACAAAACCACGCAAAGGAAACTACAAAGGATCAAAGGAAACCCCAAAAAACCACCACTTGAAAATCCCAATACAAAAATGGGAATAGATCAATGAATACATTCAAGAGTAAAAGAGAAGGAAGGCACCAGAGGCAACTGCCCTTGATATAGAATAAGATATTTATATGGAGACCCAAGAAGCAACCATAAATTGATCGAGAGGATCAAGGAATCTCTTCTTGCACTCATAAAGTATCAATTGCATCCAGAGTATGCATGATAGGGCCACATTACAAGGCCATGCATTCAACACGTGGTTTCTTCACTGAAATTGGTGGTGCACATTTCCATAACCGGAATAGGACTTAGCTTCTATTGTCATAGGAATGACCATATGTTGTAAATAAATAAATGCTTCGGCTATCAACTAATCTTTTTTTTCTTTTAAGGTTAAAAAATTAAGAAAAAAGAATGGTAAGGTATCTTACTTGTCTCTACTCATGCAAGGGGGATACCAAGCAACGAAACACGACGAGTCACTGCACACAATAACTAGACAGAATTGATCAAGTCTCAACACTTATTCTCTACTATGTTCAAGTGCAAATGGCTTCCAAAGACTCTGAAGCAACTATTCAAGAAGTGCTTGAATTCCCAATGAAGAGCGTGACAAAGGCCAAAGGACATTGGTTCCGAGAAGACCAACCAACTAACAAACACTTGCTCTTGGTGACTATTAAGATCATGGATATGGACCATCAATCTCCAGTGATGTCCCAAGACTTCAAGATCCTACATGAGCTTCCATCAACAATGGATGTGTTGGAAAAGGCTGACATTCATAAGTATTTTGAGCTACCAATCTATAAGCTTGACTTTCAAAGATGCACCCAAGTAATGAACACCCTTCATTCGGCCTTGGACAAGCCATTGGTGCCCGAAGCAAAAGTTCTTGATGTAGAAGGTGAATGGGTAACCATACAATTCATGTACAAGCTCATTAAAGAATCATTCACATGGATCAAGGATGGGACCACAGATCTCAAGGAAGAAAGTCATGGCACTAAAACCAAAACATTCATGGATATTAATCGTATTGATATTGAGGAAATAATTTGATTGGTACGTCAACCTTTTGCTTTCCTAATATGCACAAATTTACGGCACCACAGAAGATAATAGTTCAATTAATATCTCATGCCACCAAGAAAATATGCAACCAAATAAACTTGACGCCCTACATTCAAGAATGATTATTTGAAGCCAAGAAGCAATGGGATCATAAGAAGTTTTTGAATGGAAGTGTGGCTCTGACTGTATTGATATACCACGCATTAGGCATTTGAGAATACCTCAAGGAAATGCCATCATCGACAGAAATGGCTAAGTACGTGAAGTTAGCAATTGTACCAAAGAAGAAGAAAGGAGTGAAGATAACAGAAGAAGCCGGCACGAGCTCACAACTGGTGATGCAAGGAACAAAACGACTAAGGGAAGTACTAAAGGTGGAAGAAGTAATTCCACCACCAAAGAGAACACATGTACTCCCTAGAACCAAAATAGAATAGTCCACACCTATCACTGAAGTGGAAATGCAAGAAGCTATGGAGGAGACTCACAAGTTCATGGAAGGACAAATCAATGTACCGCTTCAAGGGCATCATTATCATCAAGCTCACACCATGTCTATGCTCGATAAGAGGCTAAAAAAGTTCCACAGGTATCAAGAGTTTGGCTTAGTCAACTCAAGCTCTTCATCTGAGCTACAAGAAGATCAGGATCAATCTACCATAAATATAGAGATCCAAAGTGAATCAAATGATGATGGAAAGTGGGATGAATTGAATCAGGTACAGGAACACCATGAAATGGAGTGCAAAGTACAACCACCCGGTGAAGATATTGAGGTACAAGATGAAAATGTGGAGGAACACTAAAAGGAAGAACCTCACCTGCTCAAGATGAATGAAACGACTATACTTCAGTTTAAGGAATTCATAGGAAAAGATCCACCTCAAATGAAACATCCAAAGGAGGAATGCATGGAAGAGGCAATTATTGAATGAGAACCAATTACTCCAATAAGGTGGTAGGAGAGCTTTCACCTCTAGATGTAACAATTCAAGGAAGTGCTACCAAATCTGCTACCTACGAAGAAGAAGAACATCAAATTCATTTACAAATTCGACAACTGCACAACGAGACAATACATATTGAAAAGGGTAAAGATATACCAATGGGTGAAGAGCCGAGCATACCCAAAACATGGCTTAATGTGGATGTGGCACAATTAAAGTCAGTAGTAAAACAAATGATCTAGACAGCCATGGACACCCAACAATAGCTCATGGTAGTGGATAAAGATTATGACAAAGCATTAGTGGAAAGAAATCAATTCAAGACGTTAAGTGAGGAGTTATCTACAAAGGTGGTACATGCTCAACAAACACTTACAAACAAAGAAAATGAAACAAAATAAGCCAGGGAAAGATGCAACCTACTCACTGAAGAAAATCAAATCAAAGGATTAGTGAGTCGGAGAGGTAGCTGAGCCAAGTCACATGCATTGTAGCATAGACACTTCACTTACCATCATGTGTGCACATGTCATACACTTGATGTCTAATCTCTTGGATTGATAATTAAACATGTATTAATCCACCACTATACATACTTGTGGGACGATTGAGGTATAGTCTTAGTTGACACAAGTCCCTAAGGATCTATGACTTAGGTACACACATGTGCTCTAGTTGACATCTTCATAGTCCCTAATGGAGTGTTGGGCGTAAGTACTTCAAACTTCAAATGAAGGAGTGCCAACCTTGTACAAAACCTAGCATGTGCACATATAAGACAACATGATGAAGTGATATGAAAGTGCTTGAAGAGGTTAGAAGCACACAAACAAACAAGGAGATGAAACATAAAGTGATCATGGGATGAAAAAGTGGACTATAGGGGAGCACACTCCCCAAAGTTCAATGCATGCCAAGAGAGCCCTCACACCACCATCTTGAGCATGCTTGTGTCCCGTAGCCTTACACCACTATGGACACTATGTTTGACATCCTAAGCTTCATGAGGATCTCCATGATAGTAAATGCTTGAAACCTCCAAGCCATGAAGTGCATAAACCACGAACCCAAGGTTTTTGGACACCTGGCTAGTCACCAAAAACCAAGAGGTTGTTGCCTTTGAGTGAGGATTTCCCAAAATAAGTCTTCAAAACTTGTGAGCAATGGAAGCCTCAAGAACATAGTCAATTTTGTAGCTTTGGTTGACCACTTGAGAGAAGCATCAAACCCTTCAAGAATATGCTCCCTCAAGGATGCATGAAATAGAGATTTCCTTTGTATGAAAACCTACCATACACGTGATTCTAAATTCTTAAGTGTGAGTGTTTGATTTTGGACACCATCCCACTAGGGTTGGTCACAAAATCAACACAATTCAACATGAAGTTCTTTAATTTCCTGTAATCAAATGCATGATGGCTCCAAAATCAAGGACTCAAGCAACCATAATAACCTAAAATCTTCCAAATCATCTTTCTATTTTAGTTCAAAATGTATGTCTAAGGTAGCCTGAATTGTCATACCCAGAGAACCCCAAATGTCAAAGTCATATAGTAATCCCCAATGAGTTATCAAGTAAGTGTATGTGTAAAAAGTTGCATTGTAAAGCATGAGATAGATGTGATTCCTTTAGTGCTTTTGATGATGTTTTATGTCCTATGTTCCTTGTTCTTTGGTGTATAATATACTCACATAAGTATGGAGCGATTTTGAGTAATAATGTGAGGAAGTGTGTACAAAACTAATCATGTAGTCATGCTTTACAACACACATATAACCTGATGAATTTAAAAAGGAAGCACACATTTCATTAGAAATAGTTTAGACAAACGTGCATGATCAATTCAGACATCTCTCCGCAATCAGCATGTAAACATCTCAATAGAATCTTCTTATGTGTAGGTGTGGAGTTTCAGACACTATCCCTGTTACACTTATGTGTTCCTCGAGTAGCTTTGATGTTAACCTTTTCCCTATACATGGGCACTTTTTACTCTAGTGCTAGCTAGAGGTTTTTTCCCCATGTTACCACATACTTGATACTCTCATATGTGGTGGTACTTTGTACTTAGGGATATTATTCAGCTCTTACTTCAGTTCAGTTCATTCGTCAATAGGGAGAGCTATTCCAACCATCGTCTTCTCCGTGTGTCTTGCTGCGTTTGTGCTCCTTTGTGTGTGCTTCTTCTGTGTCTCTCACACTTCTACACACACCCAACAGTGGCATCAGAGCAGGTTCAACTCCTTCTCAAGTTTCGGTTTTTTGCGTTGCGGTGCGCGTGCACTTTAACAGTTCGACTTCGGAGCATAGAAGTGTGAATTTCAGTAGCCCGAAAACATTTCCACCAGGTGCGCTGGGGTTTTACCTCCATTTTGAAGCCATTCGTGCAATCAGAATCGCCATCAGAGTGACGGTTTGTGAGCTGAAATTTCAGCACTCATTTCAACTTTCGTCGAAGTGAAGATTTTGTCACATTCTTGTTCCTTAGTGAAATGGCGGGCAGCAATGACTTATTTGGCATGCTTCAAGCTGAAGATAAGCTTGATGGGACCAACTATCTGATGTGGTCTTACATGATGAAGCATGTTCTTGTTGCAAAACAACTTTGGAATATAGTGGCAGATGTAGATCGAAGACCGGCAGGTGCTTCTGCTTCACAGTCTACTGTCACAGATGGAGCTTCTTCTTCGAGTACAGTAGTTTCGCCTTCTCCACCTACACAGGAGCAGCTTAGATGGGATGGAAAAGATGCTCAAGCTCATGCTTTGATTGCACTTTCAGTGAAGCGTCATATAGTTCCACACATTCAGTCATGTTCTACATCGAGACATGCATGGGACACTCTTGCTTCTTTGTATGCCGTGCGTAATGAAGCACGTGTTGCATACTTGAGGATGTATGTATGGCTGAAAATAAGTCAGTGGATGTGTACGTGACACGCATCAAGGACTTGAAAGAGCAATTGGCAAACATAGATGAGATCATTCCGGATGCATCACTCATTTCTACATTGTTGAAAGGATTACCGGAATCTTTTCAAAGCTTTGCTACTACACTTCGTTTGGTTGCAAAAAGAAATCCTAATATGTATGCATTTGATGAGGTTGTGTCTCTTTTTTTGCAAGAAGAGCAATCTAGAGTGAATAGGAGTGGTTTGGTTGAGGGAACGCAAGCACTTGCTATCTCACAAAAGGGGAAAAGCAAGTATGGTTCAGCTTTGGTTTCATCAAAACCAAAGCCTCAAGCTTCCTCTTCCACTCATTCCTCTAATGATGGTGATTTGCAAAAGAAGAAGAGATGCAAATATTGCCGGAAGGCTGGTCATACTATTGATTGTAGAAAGCTTACTAAACACAATGAAAAAAAGAAGGAATCTGGCATGTCTATTGCTGAAAATTCAGCAAATGCAAAGAATGATGAATCTAACATGGCTCAAGGTTCTTGGGCATGCATTGTTACATGCCATTATGATGCTTCTCTACATTCTAAATGTATGGTTGTGAGTGAGGCTGATTTGGATTGGTTCTTTGATAGTGGTGCTTCAAAGCACATAACATCATGCACAAGATTTTTTGCCTCTTTGAAAGATGCACCATGTGGTGTGTGCAAACAATGCCTCTTATCCTATCATTGGAGTAGGAGAAATTGAGCTTATGGCTGCAAATGGAGGTGTGATTCTCTTGAAAAATGCATTGTATGTGCCTGGTATCAAGAAGAACTTAATTTCAGTTCTGTTGATTGCCAAAGCTGGACTTCATGTACACTTTGTTGATGATAACTGTATGGTTCATGATTTCAGCAATGGTAATGTTATTGTGATGTCCGGTACATTATGTAATGGCTTGTATCGCATGGATACATACAAGAGGGCTGCCTCGAATGCCTTAGTTGCTCATACTTCTTCCATGGCTGAAATGGAGCTTTGGCATGCTCGTTTTGGTCCTTTGAACTTCAATAGTTTGCTCTACTTGCAAAAGAAGGACATGGTTATTGGCTTGCCTACACTTGAGTCCATTGAAAAGCATGCATGTGAAGGTTGCATTCTTGGAAAAATGCATCGTGCTTCTTTTCCAAAAGATGGTCATACACACACTACAAGAAAATTGCAGCTTATTCATAGTGATGTATGTGGTCCCGTCAAGACTCCATCTTTTGGGAAGCATGTATATTTTGTTACCTTCATTGATGATGCTACTCTCCATACATGGGTGTATCCTATGAAAGCAAAGAATGAGGTATTTTCTTGCTTCAAAGCATTTTTAGCTATGGCTGAAAAGTTTTCTTCACAAAAGCTTTTGACTCTATGCACAGATCGTGGTGGTGAGTACATGTCACATGAGTTTAATGCTTTTCTTCGTGAAAGAGGTATTTCACACCAATGTATGGTGCCAGATACACCTCAACAAAATGGTGTTGCCGAGCGTAAAAATAGAACTCTACTTGAAATGGCACGATGTATGATTAAAGGAAAGCATCTTCCTGATACGTTTTGGATGGAAGCAGTCATGTGTGCAAATTATGTGTTGAATCGCTGCCCTACAAAAGCATTGAGTTTCATCACTCCTTATGAGGCTTGGAATGGTCATAAACCTATGGTTAGTCATATGCATGTGTTTGGTTGTTTGGCATATGCTCTTGTGCCATCACAACAACGTCACAAACTTGATGACAAGACAAAGAAATGTATATTTGTTGGTTATAGTGCTGAAAGTAAGGGATATCAGTTGTACCATCCATTGACGAACACAATTATTGTGAGTCGAGATGTGGTATTTGCTGAAAATTGAGTTTTCCCTCTACTTAAATGCAAAAAACTGCCAACGGTTAGCTCACAAGATGTGTTCGATACACTCATGCCTTTGTTCCAAAATGGTGCGGTTGACTATGGCCATGTAGACCAACCAACTGAGGTTCAAAGGGCTGAAAAATTCCAGCCAAATAGGGCTGAAAATGCAGAGAATTTCCAGCCAAACATGGCTGAAACATTTCAGTCAAAAAATGTCCAAACTACTCGAAATTTCCAGCCACATATGGCTGAACATTTGCATCAAAATGTGGTTAAAAATGAGCATGAAATTCAGCCCATGCATGATGTACATATTGAAGATGTTTTACATAATGAACGTATGTCTATCAAGAGTGCACAATCTATGCCAAAGTGGCTGAAACAAACATTGCAGGACAGCAAATTGAGTGCACCTTTACTTGGTAGAACAAGATCAAGCTCTCACCATGCATAAAGTAATTTTGTGGATTATTCTCTTATTGCTACAACATGTAATGAAGAGCCACTTTCTTTTGAAGATGCATGTGACGATCCACAATGGATGAGTGATATGCAATAAAAAATGGATTCCATACATAGGAATGGTACTTGGGAGTTATGTGAATTGCCAAAAGGAAAGAATGCCATTGGTACAAAGTGGGTTTACAAGATTAAGAGAAAATCTGATGGTAGCATTGATCGCTACAAAGCTAGATTGGTTGCCAAAGGATATGCGCAACAATATGGCATTGACTATGAGGTAACTTTTGCACCTACTTCATGCATGACTACCATTCGTACCGTGGTTGCATTGGCTGCCCATCGAGGTTGGAAAGTGCATCAATTGGACATAAAAACAGCCTTCTTGAATGGTGATTTGCAAGAAGAGGTCTATGTGAAGCAACTTCTTGGATTTGCTATGAAAGGGAAAGAGCATATGGTTTGTCGCTTGCATAAAGCCTTGTATGGTCTCAAGCAAGCTCCACGTGCATGGTATGACAAAATACATAAGCACTTGATTGCTCTTGGCTTCACATGTAGTCCGATTGAAAGCACACTCTATGTACGCAAAAATGGGGCTGATCTTATAGTGCTTGGTCTTTATGTCGATGACATACTCTTGACTGGGTCATGTGATGCAAAACTTGACATTCTTATGGCTGATTTGCAGCATACTTTTGATGTCACTTATCTTGGTCTTTTGAGCTACTATCTTGGTATCTAGTTTGTATCTGTTGAGGGGGGTTTTGTTATGCATCAAGCAAAGTATGTTGAAAAACTACTTCAGCGTTTTGATTTTGAGGATTGTAAGCCAGTTTCCACACCAGTTGAGACAGGATTCAAGTTCGCAGTTGAGGATTCCAGTGATGCATTTGATACTTCTCTTTATCAAGAAGCTGTGGGATGTCTTATATATGCATGCAACACAAGGCCGGATATACAGTATGCAGTTTCCCAGTTGAGTCGATTCATGCATAGCCCTGGCACTAAGCATTGGCAAGCGGTGAAACATGTGTTTAGATATCTCCAAGGCACTTTGACCTTAGGTCTCTTTTATGGCAGAGATGTTCAACCATGCTTGCATGCTTTTACGGATAGTGATTGGGCTGGTTGTCATGATACTCGCGTGTCCACTAGTGGTAATTGCTTTTTCCTTGGAGACTCATGCATATCTAGGTTGAGTAAGAAGCACCCTACAGTGGCGACATCAAGTTGTAAAGCTGAGTACAGGGCAGTTTTCACAGCTACAGTGGAGTGTATATGGCTGAGACGCCTATTGATGGATCTTTGCATGGAGATTGATGCTGCTACGCATATTCTCATAGATAGTCAGAGTGCTTTGGTTGTTGCACGAAATCCAGTGTTTCATGCATGGACCAAACATATTGAGGTGCATTATCACTATCTGAGAGAGCGCCTTCATGCAAGAGATATTGATTTGGTATATGTGCCTACACAAGATAATGTGGCAGACATATTCACCAAAGCTCTTCCACGGGAAAAGTTTGAAGCTTTTCGCAAAGCTTTAGGCTTGTTACCTTGTGGTGGCTGATCTGTCACTTCCTGTATGTGTTCACATCATTTGCTCCAGGGGGGTTTGTTACACTTATGTGTTCCTCGAGTAGCTTTGATGTGAACCTTTTCCCTATACATGGGCACTTTTTACTCTAGTGCTGGCTAGAGGTTTTTTCCCCATGTTACCACATACTTGATACTCTCATATGTGGTGGTACTTTGTACTTAGGGATATTATTCAGCTCTTACTTCAATTCAATTCATTCTTCAATAGAGAGAGCTATTCCAGCCATCATCATCTTCGTGTGTCTTGCTACGTTTGTGCTCCTTTGTGTGTGCTTCTTGTGTGTCTCTCACACTTCTACACACACCCAACAATCCCGATGTAGGGAACTCACAAAAATCCAACCCAAACCTATACTCCAAGATTCATAACTTTCAAACCTATAATACATAATCATGAACCAAAAACATACCTTTGCACATTTGGACAATAGAACCTACAAGATACAATTACAAGTCTCTCTTCATGGATGATCCAAATTCATGAGTCTCTCTGGCTTAAACCATTGTAATGTTTGTCCCTTCAAAGCTTGCAAATCTGTAATGCTCAAGGAAATGTATGTTGAGCACAAACCATTATGAGAAGCTTTGCACACATCATATTTGAGGATAACATCACAAAACTAGAGAATTTCCAACTAATTCATAAGCTAGGGAACCACATCAATGCATCTCATGACCAATCCAAAAAACATGAAAAAAGAACTTCTTTATTCATGCAACTCATGGGCGATAGGGCTTGGATACCATCCCCAAAGAGGGACTATCACAATGAGCTTCACTAGCCAAGGACATGCCACCTTGTAAATTTAGAAGTACCCCAAGCTTCAACATGTAATACCATACCACACATGCAAGATAACAATCTACAAGCTTTGTACATGTATTAGTCATCATTAAAAAAGGCATGTTTGAAACTTTTTATTCATCTCACATCAAGACCCCAAAAGTTGCACGCTTGTCAATCTCCAAAGGGGACATAATGGACCAATTTCTATAGAATCCTTGAAGTTATGGGGGGTGTGGACACAATCCCCAGAGGGGCAATCATACACATCCCAAACCCTAAGCTTCTAGAGCTTCATGTCTTCCAGAAGCGCTTGGACCTACTAAGCTACCCTACACATATGTAGAGAGGTGAAACATCAATATATGAGAGCCTTATGAGCACCAACAAACATGAACATGACAAAGTTTGAACATGTGTAGACATCAAGCATGAAGACCAAAAATGTGGAGAATCCCTTTCCAAGTGGCATAGGGAGGGAAAAGCTCACCAATTCATTCTTAATCCTAGCACATCAAAGGAGCCACATGCACTTAAGCAAATTGCAATTTTAGAGAGTGGTCTTCTCAACCCAAGACAAAATTAGAGCAACTTTGGAACAACAAGGTGGCTCATCACTCAACATGTCAAATGAGAGGAAACATAACAATATGAAGCACTTCTTATAATCCAAATATAAAAGGTAGAAAAGGTCTAAGACTCAAATCACTTTATAGCTTAAGTGTTAGTCGTTCTCTAGGCAAGATCCACGTGTCATTTTGTCCTCAAAGTGTTGGTAATTGACACCATTCATGCATGTATGTCATGATTCACCTCTTGTATTCCTAGCCTTCAAATCAAGAGTGTAAATTTATAATAATTAATCATGAAAAAACATAATAAAAAAGCTTGGATAAAATAGAAACGATGTCTTCAACAAGAAAAGAGGTGCTACAGTATGTTATCGTGGATCAGAGTTCTTAGTCTATTCCCAAATGGAGTTGCCAATCTGCCAAGTTGATAGTAATTCTTCAAGCATGTAACAATTGTGAGGTCATAGGCCTATTAACCTTGCAATCCAACCATTGGTTTGTAAAAAGAGAAGGCATATTTGGTCATGTACAGAAAAGAAGCAACATATCTACAAGGACTAAGTCCTAGTGTCGGAATCCTTTAGCCTTGTTAGTGCACACATGCTTCTACCAAGAACATTTGAAGTTATCCACATGAGTCTACCCAAATGCAAAGACTTTTTGATACAAGGATGAGTTAGATACGGTTCATCTACTCACGTTGAAAGAGGGGAATAACATATGTTCAACAAGAAAACGTGGACATAAAACTTCAAGTCACATTATATTCAAAACGTGTCTCATCAGCTTTATAATTTAATCAATGGATCTTCTCGTTAAGTGTCAACAAGGTTCAACTATGTTAGTTGCTTTAGTTGATGATACAAAGAATAATTATTTTTTAAGGGTTGATCCTAGCAGTTCTTATAGGGGAAGAGAAGAAAGTCCAATAATTTCCACAAAATTCCACAACATTAAGTTCAAGTACCAAATTCTTGGAAAAACTTTTACTTCTATCCAAAAGTTTAAATTACCAAACGAGTGGATTGGATGATTAACAATAAATGGCCATATTTGGAAGAAAAAAGATAATAATTTAGGAGATTAAAAATTCTAGTTGGTAAACAAAATCAGCAATAATAAATAACAAGTCCACCATACAAAACTTGAGGATCAATATGTTATAGAATGTAGAATTTGATCATCCTCTTGAGTAGGTTTTAAAAGTGGTCAGACTTGGTTGACTTTGAGATTTATCCAAGCATTTCAACTTAATCCATATGCTTCATAGTAGGTCAAAATAGCCCTTCATATTTTTATGGTTCTCTAGAAGGTCTTTTCATCCAAGAACTAGATCCATGGCAAACGGACTTAGCATCTTTGCACAAAAAAGCACTAGACAAAATTTGTACATGATTGTGGTATATAGTATGAAACTAGATCATTTTCGTGAGTAAATTTATAAAATGATCAAGTAGTCTTAGAGATATTTATCAAAATAAAACCTTCATCCATTTTCTCCATAGCTTCCCACTTTTGTATGGTAAAAAAAAAACCATTATTTATAGTTCTAACTGCCCATCAAAAAGATTCTTTTGTGTGAGATTTTTCCCAAATGTTTTCTCAGATTTCTAGCAAATGGTGCCTTTCTCTTTGATGGAAAATATATATCCACTAGATTTTTGTTCCTTTCATCGCCAATCTTTAAGGTTTATTGATGTCCTATCACCAAAGAAAGATAGAATTATTATTGGGTATGTATGTATGTTATGTATGTACGTATGTATGTATGTATGTATGTATGTATGTACGTACCCAAAACCCTTAAACCAACGATGACACACAAGGTGGGGGGGTAACCACCTTGTGGCTACCGCCCACCAAGAATTCATCTTCTAGTATTTGAATAAGCCTTTTTAAATTGATTCTTACAATTTTTTTTCCTTTCTAATGAATCTTAAGGTATCTTCTTTTTAAAATTTATATCATGGAATCCATTTTAAGGAAATAAAAAAATCAATTTTTTAAAGATCACTCATAACAATTATGAGATAAGAAGCATTGTTTAAAATTGGTGCAATCTATGACAAGATAACATTATACGCCATATTTCTTAGTCTACAAACCATAAGATGAATATAACGAGAGAAATATGTGCTTAAAGCATCTGTTTTCCAAATTGTGAAGGAATTATAATTGCCAAGAAATGGTTTAGAAATGTTGAATGAAGCATTCAAAAATGTAGTTGAAATAATTGTAGATTTCTTTTTTAGTACCAAAATATCCATTGGGTAAATAGGAGGAATTTCCTCCACTTCTCTATAGCATAGTTCCAAAAATTTAGTACTAAGAAAACCAAAATAATAAATAGATCTAAATGAAAAAAGAAGATTGTTAGCAATGCTCATTTTTCCTTGACTAATCATCGTTTTCATAAAGGAAAATTCAAACCATGCCAAGTATAAAGTACATTATATTGGTGAACAAGCAAAGCGAATAGGTATACCTATCTTTTGCAAAAATATAATTCCACATAATTCTTCAAAATAAGGGAATTAAGTTCCACATATTTATGAAGGGAAAAAATATTTTTCTTATCTTTTATATTTGCTAATTTTCATTTCTTTCTAGTTTTTCTAAAACCAATGAAATCCATTTTCAAAAGTATATTAATGATATCTCCATTATAAAAGCATATTGATGATATCTCGAGGCAAAAATCAGTTATTAGGACCCTTGTGTGGAATTGCTTCATAGCATTTTTTGATGTCAAATGTATCAAAAGAAAATATTCTTCAAGTAAATTGATAAGGAATTCATATGAACTCTCAATAAACCAACAAAGATGAACCTTTTGTTTTCTAAAAAAATTGGAACTTTCTTTCCAATTCTTGAGAGGCTAAGACTAATCCTTTTTCAAATTGTTTAAGGCATAAGAAGATAACATTAGTTATTTCAAAAAATATACAATTATAAGAATTCATTATCTAGATAAATTGATTTTTATGCTCTTTTCATAAACCAAATCCCATGTCTCATTTTCCATGAATGCTTCATACTCCTCGTGCATATCTTTCTCCCACCTTCCTTACCTTTTGCCTCTTCATGTGTAGAAGAGTCTTCCTCTGCTTTCACCATATAAGCAAAATATTTAGTGGTAAAAAATGAAGTATCATAGCTATATCTTGTAGGTTGCCATTTTTGCCTTGATGCTCTTCTGAGTTCTCCACTCCTTGAAGTTTCTGGTTCATCACATTCTCGATCAAACCTTGGCATTTCTTCAACTTCAACTGATACTTCATTTTTCTCTTCTACATCAAATATTTGAACCTTTGATTTACCTTTCTTCTGGTTCAATGTTTCTTCATCACCTGCATTAATGTTAATTGTATCTGCATACCAAGTACCTTGCTCATCAAATGTAACATCCTTTGACACAAGGAATTGCTTTGTGGATGGACTCCACAACCTATAACCCATCTGCTTATCATCATAACCAATGAACACATACTTTTCAGCTTTAGGTTTCAATTTATGCCTCAACTGAGATGGCACATATGCATAAGCCAAACATCCAAACACTTTGCAATGATCGAAGGTAGGTCTCTTACCCCACCAAGCTTCATATGGTGTCATACCCTACAAAGAATTACATGGTAGCCTATTATCAAGTATGTGGCTGTATTTACAGTCTCATCCCACAAATAATTAGGGCAATTTTTCTCCTTCATCATTGACCTTGCAAACTCAACAAGAGTTCTATTTCTCCTTTCTGCTACACCATTTTGTTGAGGAGAGTACGTGCAAGTAACTTCCCTTTTTATACCTTCATTCCACAAGTAATCACTGAACTCATTAGAGAAATACTCTCCCCCTCCATCTCACCTTAGTCTCTTCAATTTTTGCCTTGTGATTCTCTCTTCATACACATGATAATGTTTAAATGTATTGAACACCTCTGATTTATCTTTGATCACATATATAGTGATCCACCTGGTAGCATCATCAACATAAATCACGTAATATCTTGAACCATTAATGCTAAAGTCCTTTGATGGTCCCCACACATCCAAATGTAGCAATTCAAGCTTCTTTGAATACATGAAACCATGCTTATTATATGATTGCTTATGAGCCTTACCTAATTGACATGATTTACATATGTATGTCATGTGTTGACCTGCAACATTAGGTAACCCAAGCACTGAACCATTATTGATCATATCCTTAATACCTCTTTCATTGAAATGTTCAAGCCTTTTATGCCAAAGATCTAACTCAGATATCTTATGTCCTCCATAAGTGAACAAGGCATGACCAACAGTGCCTTGAATCTTCAATGTGAATAGCCTTCCTTCTTTCTTCCCTGAAACAATTTGTTTATACCCACTACTAGGGTCTTCCACAAAAACTCCATCATTAGTGAATCTTACTTCATAACCTTTCTCTACAATTTGCCCTACACTTATCAGATTCTTTGGGATTGTGGAAACATATAAAACCTTACTTAAAAGAGTGCTTCGATCCTTGGCCTTTACTGATCCAATGGACTTCACGTTATGCTTTGTATTATCACCTATTTGAACTACATGATTAGTCACCTTATTCTCCAAATGAGTCATCAAAGCTATGTTGCCACTCAGGTGATTGCTACACCCTAAGTCTATGTAGAAGACTCTTTGATCTTCACTTTGTCTTTCACAAGTTGCACTCATAATTAAGGCTGAATCCTCTTTCTGATATGAAGCATAATTGTAGTAGGTATTATTGTAGGACTGACTTTGGAAGCCTCTACCTACATTTCTTCCAAAGAAAATTCTACTACCTGTACCTCTGAAATTACCTCTCCGATTTCTATTACCTCTTCCTCTTGAATTAAAGTTTTGATTGTATCCTCCACCATTTTGATTATTATGCCAACATTCATGAGCTAAATGATTAGTCTTACCAAAAATCCAGCAAGCTTTGACACCATCTTTATTGCTTCTGCCTCTTCCTCTACCTTTGCCACCTCCTCTTCCTCTTAGGAAGTTAGCTTGACTAGTAGTGCCTTCATCTTCATTCAATTGTTGCTTGCCTTTGTTAATCTTCTTCTTGTCCTTTCAATACATTGTTTGACCTATACTTTTATCAACATCACCTTTGACATCCTGCTCAAAGGTTAGAATATGTCCTAGCAATCGATTCAAATTAGGAGTGAAATGATCTAGTGACAATTTAGTGGATAGAATGAAAGGCTTTCACTTATCATCTCCTCTCAAAACTGTGAGAGTTTTTCTTACCAATTTATCCTCTTCAATATCTTCATCAACCGCCCCTAATGCATCTGCATTGTGCTTCATTCTTGCTAGATAATAAAAAATAGATTGAGAAGCTTTCTTTTTAAATGTGGTGAACTCTGCCCATAAAGATGCCTTCCTTGAATTTGTAGTGTTTTGGAAATGCTCCTCCAAAGCATTCCATATGTCACTTGCACTTTCAAGTCCTCTAATATGAGGTAGCAAGTAATCATTAACTCCCATGTAGATAATGCTCCTTGCTTGAACATCCTTCTTCATCCATGTCTTCAAATTTGAGAGCTCTTCCCTAGTTGGAACACTAGGATCCCTAAATTTTGGTTTTTCTTCTTCACCTGTGATGTATCCTATTAACTCTTTGCTCATAAGATGAGCTTCCATCTCATAGACGAAGTAGGATAGTTTTCTCTATCCAATTTCTCTATCTGAGGAGAATCTCCCATCCTTTCTTCACCTATGCAATAAATTCTTCAAGCTTTGTGAATAACGAATGTACCTTACTTTGAATGTAGTTCCTTTTGATCTTTCGGATAGCTTCAGGCCTCCTTCTCTAGATTTCACTTCAAACTTTAACATCTTGAATCTTCAAAGATTAAGTTCTGTATATCTGCAATAGTCGGGGTCCTCCTTTCTTCAATTCTGATAACTCCTGCTCTGATACCACTGATGGAGAGTGTTAATCTCCAAACGAACAAGTTATCCTTGATGTTAGAACACCTCTATATCAAGAACAACTCAAAACCTCAATCAATTTTGGAAGACCAATGCCAAATTATCAAACTTTAAACTAACTGTGAAGAAACTGATTACTCAAAAAAGTCTGCTACACTTAATCCACCCATTGACTAATCAAATGTGTAGAATTTTTAATGAAATTTTGTATAAGGTGTCTCTTCTCCAAGTCAAAATGTTTGAAACTATTTAGTAGATCTTGAGATATGATCCAAACAATCTACCTATGTATAAAACTGTTCTTTTGTATAGTCGACTTTGACACCTGCAACTTCTAATGCATGGTTCTCCCAAATTAGACCTCGTTTATTCAAATGCTTTTACCCATAAGTATCTTACCTTTCAAATTAAAGAATGAGTGCTTACTTGCTCAAAAAGTTACACTGTGAAGGGAGATCTGATCAAAACATTATCATCGAATTTGCACTAGCACCTGCAGCAACAAATAGTAGCATTAGATAACCTGAAACATGATGTCAAAGAAATGGGGAAGCAATCGAGAGTGCTAGGAAGATAGGGAGGAATAGAGAACCTTGACTTACCAGTTTGATAATGAGACTTCCTAGAAAATAGTTATCTCTTCTATTCTAACGCAAAAATAGTTCTAGTATTTTAGCATGTACACCTTCACACTGGTCTTCCAATCATGAATGTTGAGCTACAATGCCGCGTTCATGCTATAATTTTAAAGCCACTAAAAGGATGAAGTCTAGAACCGTAAGAAATTCTCCAAAATAAAGTGAGAAGAATTGTTGAATCGAAAATGTTCTTTTCTGACTTAATTCGTAATCTAAACACAAGAACTTGTATGAAAGAGAATACGTCCATACCTCTATCTTGGCAAAGTCAATTCGAAGCAGTTTTTTTTTCTTCTTTCTAAAATCCCTATCACAAGCAAGGAGTAAATGTTTTATTGGGTTGAGGACCTTAATGTTTGATGACCCCGCTTGGGATCGAGAAAGTAAAGTCTTTGTACAACAATGGTGAGCTCAACGTAGAAAAAGTTGTGAGAGACAAGAACTATAGCAAGATAGAGTTGCATGTTGCTAGTGCTTTCTCGGGTTTAGGACGTAATTGTTTTGGCGATCCTATTGGGGATCCAAAAGGAGAATATATTTGAGGGCAATTGTGGACTTGGGGTAAAGAAAGTGGCTTCGTACAAGGAAATTGGGTAAAACATAAGTGTGCACAAGCATCCATTCCTTGGGTATAAGACCTATCAGGATCCTATTGAACTCACAAGAATATAACCTTTTATCCCTTTTAATTCTTGGTGTGATAAGCTTCCACATTTAACCTTTTTCTTTCATAGCAAGTGATGAAATTAATGTACAATTTATCTTCTTGAAATGTGAGAAGTCCAATGTGCATTTAGCTATGCACTTAGCATATCTCCATGCACCAAAAGCTCCCCCTCAAGCCTAAGATGCTCGAGTCTTTAGTCCTTCAATACTTCCTGAAGTCCAATCATAGGTTTGAAATTGTTTAACTTTACTCCATCCAATGCCTTGGTCATCATATCTACACATTGTTGTTGAGTAGATGGATACTTTATGACAATTGGAGGAATATACATATAGTAGTTTCAAGTCCACCATGCATGCCAATGTTAGGCTGCTGTGGGTACAAACAGTTTGTCAATAACCCAAATATTGTATTTGTAATATAGTGTCCTTAGAATTTCCCAAGAATATCGACCACCAGGTAGTGCATTTTGTAACAGATTTGGAGTTAAGAGAGTAGTTTAGAGATTGAGAGAAAGAACCTAGTCACTGGAAGAGAGATGTTGAGAGATATAACCTACTCTATGTTATTTGGTTGTAATCTATTCTATAATGAAATATTGCCTTCTTGTTCTATGCTTTGTGTATTTTATTTTGGACTTCTATGTACTCTAATTTTTTCTTCTCAGTAGTGCCTCTGTAATCTGTGTACTTAAGAAATAGAAACACATTGGATTCATTTTGATAAACCCCATTCCCTGAACCGTCTTTTGTTGTGGAAGATAAAGCTAACAAACAATACTTAATTCAAAACTATCCTAAACTTGTAGGCATTTTTATATTTCTCTTCTAAGGTTCCAAAATACCTTGAGACCGCTTACCTCTACGTTTCTTACTAATGAGACCTAAGTAAACTAGCCCTTGTCTCAATTTTTCCTATCTACAAAAGGGCATTTATCTTTATTGAATTTATTGAGGTTTTTGATATCCTCAAATATTTCTAGATGTGTTACTTTAGATCTTTCCCTTTTAAATCCTAACCTTATTCCTTTTAATCATAATGCTACTTGCATTCTTCTTAATCATGGAATCTTTGAGGATGAACTATCCTCTATTCTAGGTTTTGACTAGACACCCTCAAATTCTTAGTTATGTTACTACTAAGTTCCTTATTCTAATGATCTAGGCAACCTTTGCCCTTGTCTTAAGATCTCCATTGGTTTCATACTTCATTTGATTTTTTTAAATCTATGAAATTCATTCAATGATGCTATTCATGTGGTATGTACTCTTTATTAGATATCCATAAGCTTTTATTTTTCTTTGATCCGAATGCTACTGGTCATTCATCTTGATAACTTTTCATCGTGCATTAAATACCTTTGGGTCCTCTATATTTCTTTGTAAGATCTAATTGACTCATAGAATCCTAAGATCTTGGAACTCGCACCTGAAGTTCTTTGTCTATAGCTACCTTAGAGTCCTTTTTAAGATCCATTGAAAATCATAAGATCTTATACCTCTTGACTTACTTAACATTTCTTGACCTTGACATTATTATGCCGTTGTGGTAGCCATATTCCAACCTTGAGTCCCTATGATGTCTTGAAGTAATGACTATAAGCACTATTGCTCAAGAAACCTTTTCGAAATGACTAACCTTTTACCATATCTTAGTTCATCCTTAATTGAAGAGTTCTAGATCTTTTCTAGAGTTCTCACTTGCAAGCCTTGATGTAAATAAATTAATTGTTTTAACTCATTTTCCTTTTATCTCTTTAACTTAGACAATCCAACTTTACACATTGTATTCTAACTTTAGAGCTATTACTAGTATCCTTAGTTTCTCATGTGTCCATCAACTAGACACAAGCTTACTCTCTTATTCTTATACTCTAGAAAAGTATCTAAAGTATAGAATTCTAGAGTTAATATGTAACTTACATCATGGATTTTTATGGAATCTTTCAAAATAAATATAACTATTTATTTGCCATCAACCATACCTAAATGTTCTAAACTTTTTCCTTTGTCTCTCTCAGACATAATGTTTACTATTTCAACTAGTTATTTTAACAAAAAGGTCTCTTGGAGGAAATCTTGGTTAGTTTGAGGATTACATCCTCCAACCATTCCCAAACTAGATGAAAATGAAAAAGATCATTTATCTTTGCCATTCATTTATTAAAAGAAAACTTAGTCTACTCATGGTATTTTTATCACTTACTTTGTGCTCAACCTAACTTATCTTGGTGATAAATAAAATGGTCTTCTATAGATAGAAAATGCATCATGCACATCATACCATCTATCTATGCATGTATACACTCATGCATATTTTTATCTACTTGAATTACCCTATAAGAATTTAATTATGTTGCATGCATGAGACTTCCTCTCTCTTACAAGACTATATCTCTCGAGTTCTCTCATGGCATATAATGCCATGTGGCTACAAAAGTTTTGATACTATTAACTTCCTCTTGATTATGTATTCATTGTCAAGCCAAATAGTTGGATGGATGATTTAATTATAATAATTCAGCTGAAAAATGCTTACTACATTTTGGAAATGCAATCTGAAAAATTCTTACTATATTATAAAATAACTTACATGTGTGGATATGTGAGCATATCCAAACTTACCATCATTTCTTGCTCAAGAAAAGAAATTTTTGTAAGATGTTCTACCAAAGCTTTATCTCCCTTTGCTTGAATTGATTGAAAGAACAACTATGCAAGTGAAGAGACATAGTATCCATGTGACCTCTGTATCCTACAAATGAGGAGTTAGACTATGCGAAGAAAATACTAGGAAGGACTGCCCGAACAGAACTGGGTTTAGTACTAGCCAAAGGCATTACACTTACCTTTGGCTCACAGATGTCTTGTTGTAGGGAGGGATTGAACCTTGTCCCCCACCTGAAGAGGAAAAAGGCCCAAGCACCCAGCCTAACACACACAGACATCAAGAAAAGTACTTAGAGCCACTTGATGACCATATATTCCACTTTACAAAGTTTGATACTATGGAAAGAATTTATACTTGAAATAAATAATTTCTACTATTAATAAATAGAAAGGATTCTACATGAATAGATATTTGTAATCTTTCCAATTTCGTGTATTAGAAGAGAATAGATGTGTTGGTGCATTTAACCCAAGCCTAAATGATTGATATGCTTGATATTATGATCATTTGTAAGTCACATGTGTAGTCATGTGAACACCTCTTGTAAAAGAGTACATTTTATCTCTTGTAATTGTGAAAAAGAAAAAGGAAAAGAATGGCTTACCTCATCCATGATGTAGAAAGCAAACTCGTGGCTCTAACTACCTAAAACCACGAATTAATGAGCCGAGGGAATAATTCCTAACTTTGGGGATCACTTTTAGGTGGAGCCATTCGAATTCGAATTCAAAACTCCCTCCAAGAGTAGCTATAAAAAGAGGAAGAAGGAAGAGGCAAATAGCAAGCCTTGTACATGACTACTTCATGTCATTTTGTAGAGATTGAAGAGCTTACTCCATAGGGCTATCATTCTAATCCCATTGTGCAAATATTCATTGCCAATGTGGTTGTAATCATATGTGAATTTATACATTCATCATTCTCTACTTCTCTGTTTTGTTCTCTGCTATACTCACTCATAGCAGTAACTTCAGAAGCTCATAACTCGAGCTATACTCATCCATTTTTTGTGTTTTAATGTGCGTTGCAAAGCTCTTAAAGATTAGTTTTTGCATATAAATTTTCATGATCAGCCGATGTTTCTTCAGGGAGAAATATCCATTTTACTGCTCACTGGTCTATCTCTATAGAGCCCCAAGAATTGTGGGCATGTTCAAGATTTTGTTAAAAGTTGTTCTCAGTCCTCAGTTGATCATTTGAAGTGTTTTAACTTGAATGAGCAAGATTGCTAAGTTTATTTGCTATGCCCAAAAGGAATTTATCTATTTCCTACGAGGTTGAAAGCATTGTTCATTTGTTTGAGCAAGTGTATGTCCAAAAATAGCAAGTTTTGAGAGCTAGCCGTTTTGCAACTAGTCTATCTTGAGTTAAACTTTTGAGATACATGTTCCAAAGTACTTGGCTGATATTTTGGTGGATTTAGGAAGCTCAAAGGATCTACTAATCAATTTGGAAGTCTCAATTGGCTAGTGTGAAGCTGGTTGTAGCAACACCAACTCATCTTCGGATTGCATCCACCATCTCTCATCACAGTGGTATCAGAGCATAGTCAAGCAACATGGTAGATGGATTTCCATCAACAATTGACAAATTGGATCGAAACAACTACCCAACATGGTCTCTAAGGATGGAGGCTTACCTTCAAGGAAGGAATCTATATGGATTCATATATGGAGATGAAGCAATGCCAACCATGAGGAACAAAGGGCAACCATCACATGAAGAAGTGGAAAGACTTTCAAATTGGTGTTTGAAGGATGCACTTGCAAGGTCCTATATTCTAAACTCAATCTCTGATTTTCTTTTACCTCATGTCAAGGGATGCAAGACATCAAGAGAGACCTAGAATGCACTTGCTTCTTTCTTCTCTTCCAACACTCGAGCAAGGAAGAACCAATTGTGGATGGAGTTCACAACAATGAAGAAAAACCCGAAGCAAAGTGTGACTGATTATGTCACAAAGATGAAGGATATTTTCGACCAACTTGGAAGCATTGGAGAGGTAATTGAAGAGGAGCAAATCATTAGACAGCCATGGATTTGTACATGGATATGCATGTACCCGACCTCAACACACTCATGGGCCAACTCTTCACTCATGAAGCAAAGATTAGCAAAGGTGGTGAGTCCTCAAGAGGTAATCAAACTTCTGCCTTTATTCTGATAAAGCTAAGGTCAAGGACAAGTCAAAGAATAAGAAGAATGAAGATGAAGGTAGCTCTTTCCAAGCAAACTTTGCAGGTAGAGGAAGATCTAGAGGAAGAGGTAGAGGTGGAAAGCAAGGCAAGGGGAGATTCCAATCATCTCAACCTTGCAATATATGTGGCTTATCTAATCATACTATTGAAGAGTGTTTCAGGAACTCGAGGAACTCAAGGGGAAGAGGATTCAATAGCGGTGGCTATGGATCAAATAGAGGCGGATACAATGGAGGCTACAACAACAACTACTACAACAACAATTACAACAACAACAACAACTATCAAAGTGGCCATAGAGGAAGAAGAGACTACAATAACTATGCAAATGACCAAAGTCAAGAAGATTCATTATTGATTATGAATCTATCAATGAAGAAGGGTAAGGATGATGATCACATATTTTACATTGATTCGGGATGCTCAAACCATGTAGCAGGAAATGTGTCTTTACTTTCTGATTTGGAAGATCCTCATAACAAGCATGAAGTGCAAACAGGAGATGACACAAAGCACTCAGTGGAGAAGATAGGTAATGTGAAGACACCAGATGGGAATATGAACCTCTTAAGCAAAGTCTTGTATGTCCCTACAATTACCAAAAATTTAATAAGTGTTGGACAGATTGTTGAAAAAGGATTGCAGGTTAGATTCAACAGATTTGGAGCATATATTGAAGACCCAAGGTGTCACTCTAGCACAATGGCAATTACCAACGTGAGGAGATCCATCTCATAAATGTCAATCCGTGGAGACGTGAGGACTAGTATGAAGACTATGAGCAAGTGAAGGCACAAGTGTGTGAGTGAGAAGCACACAAACATGCACACACATACACACACATGCACACACAAAGCAAGAACAAGGAGAGGAACAATGGAGTTCTTTGCATTAGTCAAAAAGTCTCTTACATAAGCTCAAATCACTAACAATCTACCCCCAAAAATGAGCTCTCTAGCTCTTTTTATAGTTTTTTGACTAGCTTTGGCCTTGTCCAGACCTAGTGTCTGGCCTAGTTAAAAATTAGGTTCTAGAGCCTATTTGAGGGCTCAAACGAAGTCTAAAAATTATGAAAAATGGTATGTAGTTAATTCTAGTACTCCTCAAGCTCGAGGACTCCTCAGCTTGAACAAAATGGAGTCTCTTTTACCAAAAATGGGATTTACAATGTGTGTGTAGTGATGAAAATCACTTGAGTTGGAAATAGTTTATGGAAAAAAATGATTGGACCTTGTTGCCGTATAGTGCATGACTCCTCCGTTGTGCCTGTATGCTCTTGTTATGACTTGTATGCCAACACTCCCCCCTTCCTAGCGTGCGTCGCCCCTGACAGACCTCTGTTCTAGAGGGTGGTCAATATAGTATTGGATAACATTGGTGGCTAGCTCGTGTTCTTCTATCCGTAATCCTCGTGCTAGATCAGCTTGCAACACCTCCCAATTTATTCCACCTGGGACATCGGGTTGCGGTGTTGTGTAGTACTTTGAGTACATAGCTTGTTCACATGCAAGAGATGAAGCAGGTGTGTAGGCTTCGGTGCGAAGACCTCCGAGTGATACTCCAAGAAACCTGATCTGAACATGTCCTCGAATGTCTGTTTATAGCATGTAGGGAGGTATTTGATGCGTGCATGCCAAGGATAAGCTACCCAAATGCTGGGGGTGGTGCTCATGTCATACACCAAATCGTAATTTCCATTGGTAAACCCCCATAGATGTACCTCTGGTGCTACTGCATTTCTAAAGGTTTTGAGTACTACCTGCACTTAAGTCGAGGCATCCAATGTTGAATTGTGGCCATCATGTACTCTATCGATGGTGGTCCCTGTGGTGTTGCTATGTATGGATAATTGAGCCACTCCTTACATTGAGCATTATTTTGCACCTTTATGTTGAATGCTTTCCATGATCTGCGTCGTGGAACGGGGCCATAGCATGGATTGTATAGTAGATGTAAAGGAGCCTGGTTCCATGTGCAGAGAATTTCACGATATGTCTCCAGAAGCTTTTGTCACCATGTCGGTTGATAGATCCTGCCTTTTGGTGCTTTTGGAGGAAGGTCTTCTGGTTGAAACTGTGTTGCAAAGGAAGGAATCTTTCCTGTGACTCTCTTTATTTATGAATTGTAATCTTCCAGAATGACATAGTAAGGCCTATATTGGAGTTCTGATGATATGATGAGATGTCTAGATGACAAGTTCTTGAAGTAACTAGATTGTAACACTATGTCTTCTATGACTCTCATGGCCTGATTCTGCACCACCCTGCACTCTTCATGAGAACTCCCGATTTCTTCCACCTGTTTTAACGAGGGAGGTCATGGCGCTTCGAAAGTAGCCTGGCCTTCTTCTATTTGTCGTCCCCTTGGGATGGGTTGCGGAACTTAGTCCTCTTCAAATGTCTGCTCCACAAGAATTTGTACTGTTTCTTCATCGGTGGGAGCCTTGCGTGGGGAGGGTGGTCTTTCGTATTGTAGTAGGCGTGTTTGTAATTCTGTGACCTATGTTTGGAGATCTATTAGGGCCTCTGAGTCTCTGAGAAGTGAAGCTATGGGGGTAGTGGTTTGAGGGACAACGATCATGTCTTTCTATCGATTCTGCTTCAGTTGATCCAGTTCCTCTGATAACTGGTCATGTGCCTCAAGTACTATAGCATAATCTTCGAGGATTATCTTCATGTTTTTTGGGGTCACTGCTTGAAATTTGGAGGGACTGATCATTGCCCCAGGTGTGCTTTCAATGGTAGCCTCTAGGTTTTCCTAATTCTGTAGTTGGAGGCATCGATTTTCTTCATGAGTAGCTGCAAGGTGTCGCTTGAGTAGGGCCATATTGTGTTGGAGTTTG